>PVKZ01000417.1:0-600000 GCA_004027375.1 Macroglossus sobrinus | reverse complement strand
ATAGAATATATTCTCTTTCTAGAGAACAATAAAGTCTGCTCCAAAAAATATCTCTAGGAAGCTCCTGAAGTAGCACTATTTTCTTAGACCACAAACTCTCAAAGCAAAAATTTAAGTTGTGTAAGAAATAGAATTGCGACAATGATACTCAGCTCAATTCTAATTTCATTCATTTTTTTATGTCTTCAAATGATGGTTTGAAAATAAATACTCACCTTGGAACATTCTACAGACAGCATGTATTGAGACACAGTAGAGGATTTTTTTTTGTATAGTTCTGAACAAGACTATATTCCCATCTGTTTTGACTATCTTTAGAATTGTATTTACTGCTTGGCTGTCTTCTTTTTTTTTTCCACAGAAAAAAAGTGGAAAATTGACTGTGTCCTGGGAATATTCCCTGTTATATCTTCTAGTCATAGGTTACAAAATACCACTGAGCCATTCAGCTTTCAAATGACAGGGCTGCAAAATTGTGATGATAACTAATAATAAGTTACTAACCTGGGGTTCCACCATTAAACTCCTTTCCAGACACAAAATGTCTGTAGTGCTATTCTAATGATGGCGATACCTGATCTATTGTGAAAGAATTTGTAAAGTTACAGTTGGTGATGTAGATGAGATAGTTGAATGAGTAAGTACATTAGGCCTTAGTCTGAACAATTACCTTTATTGCACACTCAGAACTTCTAATAGGACAAATCCTCTCTCTCTCAATGTCTAGATTCTCAGGGCAGTGTTCTTGAATTTTAACTGCTCCAATGATATAGAATACACCACCTCCTGGGGCAGCTCAATCTCAGAGCAAAAGAGCTTCTTGGAAATTAATTTTCTGTTAGTTGACTTAAAAAAAAAAAACACTACATTTAGTCACAATTAGCTTTTAGTTACCTTCTCCAGCTGGTAAGAACTCATCTCATTGGATGCAGCTATGGCTCAGTCCCTTTGGAATCTGTCCTTGACTTTGCAAAGCACAAAAAATTACAGGAGTCTGGACGTACTCCTTATAGCACCTTTGCACAGGTTACCCTCATTCTACTTAGGTTATCTGCTACTGATGCTTGTCTTCTTATTTGGTCCTTTAACCTTTCCAACCTAATGCACAATTTATAAAGGTGAATTGATTCTTGGACTTCATTTCCTACCTGGGAACAGAATCTAACTTGTGGAGGGCACAATGTCAATACTCTTGTCACCTGAGAACATCAGTTTCCCTCAAACCTTTCTAAGTTGTTCTCTCTGTTCCTCCGGCTGTCTCTGCTTAGCTCTTGCACTTTTTGAAGATCAGCTGATAGACTTTACCTCTACTACATTTCAGTTTGAGCATCCTCTTCACTTGGAAGGGAAAAGAAATTGTCATGTTCCTCCACCAGTACATATGAATGTCTAACCTACTGGTGCCTCAATGAATTGCTCTTAATCAGTAGATTTAACTTTGGAAGGATATAATCTCTATCTAAACTCCAAATATGTGCCTATTTTCTCAACTACAGTTGTAATGACTAAATATTCAACTCTGAAGGGTGATCAATAAGAGAACACACGTAAAGAGCTTTATCTTTGCACATTTCCATTATTAGATATATAACCTGTTTAAGATGGGGTGAGTGTGCTTCATTGTTTTTCATTTGCTTTGGTATATTTGCATACATATAACTTGTCCTCCACTTAAATTTTACTCTTAAATCCTAGAACTGCTCCATGGAGCAATATTTTTGTTAAGCCACAGAAGTAATAGAAAAAAATGAGCTTGCATAGTTTAAAGAATTTGTTAAAGCTACTCAAAGGTAAGTTATACTGTCAGTTTGGATTTAGATAGAACTCACTGTTGTTTAAATCCTCAGGTGTCAGTGACCATAAGTCAAAGGGGCACCACTGGCTTAGCTGACACACTAACTTAACTTTGACACTAGTGGCACTTGGGGCTGGATAATGCCACGTTGTGGGGACCCAACCTGTTCATTGCAGGATCCCTGACTTCTACCCACTAGATTTCAATAGCACCCCTAAGTATGACAACCAGAAACATTTGTAGACATTGCCCAGTATCCCCGGTGGGCAAAACTGCCCCTGTGAAAGAGGCCCTTTTCTAACTTGATAGTCTTTTTCTGATTCCATAGCTTTTGTCCTACAGCACCTAGCTCAGGGCCTTGCATATGATTTGTATTCATTATTTTGAACTAAATTGAATTTCCTCATTTAACATAGGGGGGAAAGGAACAGTTGTGAGATTTATCAAAATTTGGCTTATTTTACACTGTTTGGAAGTTCAACAATTTGGGGTTAAAGGAGAGACCTATAAATGCATTTTTGAACTATATTTATAATAGTATACATTAGAATTTGACATTTTATTTATTTTTAAAGATTATTGAAGGCTAAAAGCCTAGACCTTAAGATATCATTTGTTTACATAAAGTATTTGCCACACAGTGGATAGCTCAATAGTACCATTACATTAATGTGTATTATTTTTTTGTTTCAACCATTACATATTGAAAGAAAAATCTTATTTCTTTTTTACTTCCCACAGTTCTATAAGATGACTATATATACATGTACTGGAGGAGGGAGGAGTATCTTAGTTTTCAGAATGAGATATTACAAATACATTAACAAAGTTCTAAAGAAAACTTACATATTTTAAATAAAATAAAAGGCACAAAATTTTCCTCACCAAAAATTATACCAGTAGTTTTTGAATTATTCCTAGACAAAACATAAACACACATTTCACAAGTTTCCTAGGTTTTGTGTGTGAATCAAAATGAGGCAGCTGATATATTCATGGAGACAAAGAAGAAGATAGACTCATCTGTAGTCCATGTTCATGGCTCTGGTTCTGTCAGGATTATGAAACTAAGTGTTGAATAGAAACCTGTTTTTTGTTTTGTTTTGTTTCGTGTTGTACTAAGTACTCTTTTGATGTACCCTTACCACAATGGTGAATTCATTTTATTTGTTCCCTTAAACCTCATTGTCCATAGCACTAAAGTTTGGCAATTAGATCAAAAGCCATATAGAAAAAGCATATATATATATATATATATATATATATATATATATATATATATATGTTAAACTTTTTTAAATAAGTAATTTTCTTAGTTAAGATGTATTTCTTTAGATGCAGAAAATTTCTAAATTTCCAAGTTCTAAATATAAAATACTTATAAAAAAGGAGAACTGAAAGCTTTAACTATAGTGTTCACAAATGGAAAAAGTGTTGACAAGGCTGGATGCTGACACTGGCAGGAAAGTTTAAGTATTAAAGTAGAACTCCAAGGACACTGAGCCCACATGCCAACTACAACATGCCTTGCTGCTTCTGGCTGGGCAATTTCCATGTAGGTTGGGGGTAAGAATAGCGAAGGAGAGGTTCTGACAGATACCAGTTAGCCCTCTGCCTTTGAGGAACTATTTCAGATCAAAAGAGCTTCTTGGAAATTTATTTTCTATTAGTTGACTTAAAAAAATACACAGTCACAATTATCTTTCAGTTACTGTCCCTAACTAACTGTTTACTGCTTTTTATCTATATGACATTGGGTCAGCCTATTAACCATTCAGGGCCTCAGCTTACCATGGACAGACTAAGGCAATGATGATATTTGTTGGTCACCATTAAAACACTAACTAAATGTTATTTTGTCATAAAGCAAGCAAAACATATCATGTCAAAAATATGGTTTCTTTTAGAATGTTTTAGCTTCGTCACCCAATTTTGAAAGATTTATTGAAAACTACGATTAAAAGAAATAAAGGCAAAAAGGCCAGACTTCATGTAATTTTAAGGTAGTTAATAGTTAGGACATTAAAATTTCACAACAGTCCAAAAACCAAGTACAGTATTTGAAAAGAGTACTGACTTTCTTTACTTCTTATTTGGGATACACATAATTCATATTTCTGCATGATCATGTACAACAAAGAAAGTAAGGATGAACTTTAAGCTAGACTTGTTTAGTCTACCTCATGATAGCTACTATAGCAAGAATTTGTTTTATTTTTAATAATAAGTCTGACTGAACTAGTAAGTAAGCACAGGATCAGAAGATCAATCAAGCTTGGAAATAAATAATTTGATTTTTTTTTTGTTCAGAGGCATACTAAAATTTGATTCAGGTCTAAGTGGAAAAAAGAGACACCTGGGTTATATTGATCAAATGTAATCTACGTTAAATAGGATATAAGTAATACAAATAACATAAGGCTTTAACTGGAAGTGAAGATTTTATTTGTGTTATGATAAATATAAAATTTCCATGGTTTATAATGAAAGGTTTAATTACATCAACTTAAAAACTGATATAAAAACTACAATGATATGTTAAAATATCAATTTTACAATTTAATAGTTATAACTGAGTCAGAAATATTAGCTAATTATTAGAAATTTAAAACTATACATGGGATTTTTGGTCATATATCTTCACATTTATTTATATATACAAAAATATTCACTGCATTTTTTCTGTATTTACTGTCTACTTTCTTCCATAAATTCCTAAAGCTCAAAAACATGCTTTAGATTTATTTTTGGATGTTTCACAGATTTAATTTTAGATTTATTAAGATTGAAAAAACATTTTGGGTGTATTTAAAGCTGTGTTACTAAGGAAGCAAGAAATACTACGTATTTCTATTTGGCCACCACTTCCACTGTAAACTAGAATTTTACATAGGTGAGATAAGAATGCGATGGAATAGTAACAAACTCAGTTTTAAAAAATCAACATTATTTTTTAGAGCAGTTTTAGGCTTACAGAAAAATTGAGCAAATAGTACAGAGAATTCCCATTTATCCTCTCTCTATATGCACTTTCCCTTACTATTAACGTTTTACATTAGGGTGAGACATTTGTTACAATTGATGAGCTGATGTTGATATAATATTAACTGAAGTCTGCAGTTTACATCAGGGTTCACCCCTTGTGTTGTAGTTAGATGAGTCTTGATAAATGCATGATACCATGTACCCACTATTATAATATCATACAGGATAGTTTCATCATCCTAAAAATCCGTCATGCTCCACCTATTCAATCCTCATCCCTCCCCTCTGAACCCCTAATGACCACTGATCCTTTTACTGTCTCTATAGTTTTGCTTTTTTAGAATGTCATAGTATGTAGCCTTTTCAAACTAGCTTCTTTCATTTAACAATATGTATCTACTGTTCCTCTGTGTCTCTTGATGGCTTGACAGCTCATTTCTTTTTACTACTGAATAATATTTTGTTTTATAGATGTATCATAGTTTGCTTATATCAAGTTATGCCTGATGGAGGGGCATCTTGGTTGCTTCCAGTTTTCATCAATTATGAATAAAGTTGTTACAAACATTCATATGCAGAGTTTTGTGTGGATATATGACATTTTCACCTCTTTTGGGTAAATACATAGGAACACATTTGTTGGATCATATAGTAAAACTTAGTTTTGTAAAAACAAACAAACAAACATCAAACAAAAACGATAAAGTGTCTTCTCTGGTGCCTGTACTAGTTTTAGCAATCCCATCAACCATGAATGAAAGTTCCTGTTGCTTCATGTTCTCACCAGCATTTGTTGTTGTCAGTGTTTTGGATTTTGGCCATTCTGGTAGGTATGTAACAGTGTCTCATTTTACTTTGCAATTCTCTAATTACAGATAATGTTGAGAACATTTTCATTTGAGTTTTTGCCATCTGTATATCTTCTTTGGTAAGATGTCTCTTCAGATATTTTTCTTCCTTTCCATATAAACTCAGCTTGTCAATATCTATAAAACAACTTGCTGGGATTTAGGTTGAGATTGTGTTAAATCTATACCTCAAGTGGGGAAGAAATAATATTTTTGATGTTATGTTGTTAGATGCATACATGCTAAGGATTGTTATGTTTCCTTGGATAATTAACCCCTATATAATTATGCAACACTTCTCTTTCTCTCTGATAATTTTTCTCATTCTGAAATCAGCTTTGTCTAAAATTAATAAAGCTACTCTAGTTTTCTTTTCATTAGTGTTAGCTTGGTATATTTTTACTTTTAATCATACTGTGTCTTTATGAATGGATTTCCTATAGACGACATATGATTGGGTATTTCTTTTTTATCCACTCTCTTAGTTTCTGTCTTTTAATTGGTATATTTATATCATTCACACTTAAAATGTCATACACATGAATTAATATGTACTATATTTATAACTATTTTCACTGCACTAGTTCTTTGTTTCTTTTTTGTCTTCTCTGGTTTTAATCATTTTATATAATTTCATTTTTACTCCTCACTTAGCATATTTTTACACTTCTTTTAAAAAAATTAGTTGTTGCCTTGGAGTTTAAAATATACATTTACAACCAATTAAAGTCCGTTTTCAAATTACACTGTACCACTTAATAGATTATATCAGTAACTTACAATAAAGTACTCCTGTTCCTTCCTTCTATTCTTTATAACATTGCTGTTATTATTCATCTCACTTATCTATAAACTATAATTGCCTAATACATTACTAGTATTATTTTGAATAGTTATCTATTAAGGAGTCCCCAACCACTGGGCTGCGGACTAGTACCAGTCCACCACTGCCTGTTAGGAACTAGGCCACACAGCAGGATGTGAGCAGTGGGCAAGCGAGCAAAGCTTCATCTGTATTTGTAGCTGCTTCCCAGTGCTAGCATCACCGTCTCTGCTCCACCTCTGATCATCAGGCATTAGATTCTCATAGGAGCACCAGTACCTGAAGCCAAAAAGGTTGGGGACCACTGCTCTATTAGATCAGTTAAGAACAAGAAAAAAATATATTTTATTTTACCTGCATTTATCCCTTTCCCCACACTTTTCTTCTTTATGTAGATCAGAATTTCTGATCTATGCCATCTTTTCCATCTCTAAAAAACTTTACTATTTCTTTCAAAGGAATTCTCCTGGCAATGAAATATCTCAGATTTTGTCTGAAAAGTCTTTATATCTCTTCAGTTTTGAAAGATAATCTCTCTGAATATAAAATCCTAGGTTTTTTTTTTTTTCAACACTAAGTATTTCACTTTACTCTCTTTTTGGTTGCATGGCTTCTGAGGAGAAGGCCAATATTATTCTTATCTTTGTTCCTCTACAAGTTATTCTGTAGTTGACTATGATCTGCCCAGGTAGAGATATTTTGGTGCTTACTGTGCTTGGCTGTAAAACCTGTAGTTTTGTGTCTGTCATTATTTGGGAAAATTCTCAGCCATTATAACTTCAAATATTTTTTCTGCTTCTTTCTTCCTTTTCTTTCTGTTATTCCCATTACATGTATGTTAAACTTTTCATAATTGACCCACAGTTCTTGGGCCTTGCGTTCTTTTTTTCCCCATATTCTTTTTTTTCTTTGCAGTTAAGTTTGTGAAGTTTCTAGTGACATATTTTCATCTCAATGTTTCTTGCCTTAGCAGGCCATTAAAGGCATTTTTTATTACAGTGTTTTTTTAATCTCTAGCATTTCCTTTGATTCTCCCTTTCCATCCCTCTGCTTTTATTATTTATCTAGTTTGCATGTTGTCCACTTTTTTCTTTAAAACCTTTAGAATATTAAACAAAGTATGTTAAATTCCAAAGTAATTCCAAATTATTTAATAATTACCCAGTCCCTGTCATATCTGAATCTGATTCTGATGCTTACTTTGTCTCTTCAGAATGTGTTTTTATTTGCCTTTTACCTTGCCTTGTAATTTTTTGTTGAAAGCCAGACATGAGTTGTTATGTAATAGTAACTGAGGTAGGTAGTCCTTTAAAGTGAGGTTTCATGTTCTTCTGCCCCGGGGGTAGGCTGAGTTTAATGCATGTTGTATGTACGTGTGAGAGCCTTCAATTTCTTCTAGAGTCCCAGTTTTTATCTCTCCTGCTATACTGAAGTTTCCCTAGAAATTTCTTTGAAGTAAAATCTGTGTCTTGCAGCTGTTGAAGTTGTAATCCAACTATTATTTTTGAGCTCTGCTACTATGATGATAGCATATTAGAAAAGAAAAATGTTCTATAAGTTTAAGTCATTAAATTAAATCCCTTTTTGACTTTCTAAAATTCATTTTAAATTACATTTTATATTTTATTAATATATATTTTTATATATTGTATCTTTCTTCCACTTTATATTTTTAACTTTTTAAAAAATACTTTTTATTTTTCAATTATGGTTGGCATACAATATTATATTAATTTCAGATGTACAATATAGTGATTAGACATTCATATAACTTATGAAGTGATCACCCTGAGAAACCTAGTACCCGTATGACACCCTACATAGTTGTTACAATTTTATTCAGTACATTCCTTATGCTATACTTTATATCCTCATAACTATTTTGTAACTACCAAATTCTTAATTGTTACCTCTTTTTGCCCACCTTCCAAACCTCCCTCCCATCTGGCAACCCTCAACATGTTCTCTGTATCTATGGGTTTGTTTCTGTTTTGTTTATTTTGTCCTTAGATTCCACATGTAAGTGAAATAATATGGTGTTTGTCTTTCTCTGTCTGACCTACTCCACTTAGCACAATACCCTCTAGGTTCATCCATGTTGTTGCAGATGGCAAAATTTCATTCTCTTATTTATTTATTTGTTTGTTTTTATGGCTAATATTTCATTGTATATGTGTACCAATGTTTTTTATCCATTCATCCAATGATGGACGTGCAGGTTTCCTCCATATCTTAACTATTGTAAATAATGCTGTAATGAACATAAGGATGCATTTGTCCCTTCAAGGTAGTATTTTGGGTTTCTTTGGTTAAATACCCAAAGTGAAAGTGAGATTCCTACATCATTCTTTGTCTCATGCTATATACTTTGTTTTAAAGTCTATTTTGTCTGGTATAAGTATTGCTACCCAGATTTTCTTTTCATTTCCATTTTCATGAAATATCTTTCTCCATCCCTTTCTTTCAGTCTGTGTGTGTCTTTTGATTTGAAATGAATCTCTTGTGAGCAGCATATGTAAGGGTTTTATTGTCTTATTTATTTAGCCATCCTGTCTTTAGATTGGAGCTTTTAATTCTTTTCTCATTTGAAGTAATTATTGATAAATATGTAGTTATTATCATTTTATTATTCATACTTTTGCTACATACTTTTTTTCTCTTTCTTAAAGAAACCCCTTCAATATTTCCTGTACTACTGGCTTGGTTGTGATAAACTCCGTTTTTCTTGTCTGGAAAGCTCTTTATCTGTCCTTCAATTTTAAATGACAGCTTTGCAGAGTAGAGTAATCTTGGTCGCAAGTCTTTGCTTTTTATCACTTCGAATATTTTGTCCCAATCCCTGCTGGCCTGCAGTTTCTGCTGAAAAATCAGCTGACAGTCTTATGGGAGTTCCCTTGTAGGTAACTAATTGCTTATCTGCTGCTTTTGAGATTCTCTCTTCGTCTTTAACCTTTGGCATTTTAATTATGATGTGTCTTGATGTGGTCGTTTTGAGTTCATCTTTTTTGGAACTTTCGAAACTTGCTCTGTCCCTTCTTCTTCTGCTACCCCCATAATGCAAATGTAGTTATACTTGACATTGTCCCAGAGGCCCCTTAAACTATCTTCATTTTCTTAAAATTTTTTTTCTTGTTGCTGTTCTGATTGGGTGTTTTGATACTTTATCTTCTAAATTGCTGATCCTATCCTCTGCTTCAACTAATCTGTTGATTCCCTGTGTTGTATTCTTTATTTCAGTTATATTCTTCATTTCTGACTGGTTCTGTTTTGTGTTTTCTATTTCCATTTCTATGTTGTCTATCTCTTTGTTAAAGTTCTCACTGAGTTCATCTACTCTTCTTCTAAGTTCATTGAGCATCCTTATAACCAGTGTTTTGAATTCTGCATTAGATATGTTGCTTGTCTCTATTTTGTTTTGTTCTTTTTCTGGAGCTTTGTTCTGTTCTTTCATTGGAATATGTTTGTCTCCCCATTTTGGCTGCCTCCCTGTGTTTGTTTCTATGTGTTAGGTAGGGTTCTTAAGTCTCTCAGTCTTAGTAGAGTGGCTTTATGTAGTAGATGTCCTGTGAGTCTCAGTGGCACAGTCTTCTCTGGTCACCTGAACCAGGTGCTCAAGCTGTGTCCCTTGTATGGGTTGTGTGTACCCTCCTGTTGTAGTTGAGCCTTGGCTTCTGTTTGCATATCTATGGGAAAGATTGACCCTCAGGCTAATTGCTTGTGAGTACTGGCCTATGAGCAGCCAACACTATGGAGCAAGATTCACTTTAGCAGGGCTTTGGTGTCTGCCCTGTCTGCCATTTGGGTGTATCCTACTCAGATGCAGCCCTGAGTGGTGCTTCAGCTTTAGCTGAAGCTGGCCACTGGGTGTGCAAGTCCAAGAGCCTCCTGGGAGGGGCCCAGCTGCAAGTCAAGTTCAGCTATAGCCTGTATATTGCCCAGGGTCACCTGGCAAGAGTCACCAAGCAATCTGCAAATGGCTGCCATCCATGCTGGGCTTAGAGGTGCCTTGAAAGGCCACACCAGAAACCGAGGTCAGCTGCTGCTAGTGCCAGGCTTAGGGCTGCTCAGCAAGAGGTACAGGGCATGCTGGAGCCAGATGCCACTTCTCTGGGTTTTGTGAACCTTTGTGAGACTTTAGGAAAGTCCGCATAATGAGCAAATACAAGCTATTTGTATGGAAAAAACTACTGGAGGTAGCTTGGTAGGTCCATAAAACGGGAGGGGTGGGGTTCTCAGGGACTCACCTAGGCAGGGTGACCTGGGTTAACCAGGTTGATAGATACTCAGATATGGTAGCTGCCTGCAGCCACATGCCAGAAAGGGGTAGGGCTCAAAAAAGAAAAATAAATTCTGCCATCACTTATGTCTGGGAGAAAGCCACCCCTCTAGCCTTTGCCCTGAAGTCAGACCACTCTATTTTTCCCCATATATTCCTGGTGCCTTTCAAGCAGCTGCTCAGCCCTGGAGCTCAAAGCAAGTGAGTCCATCACAGAGTTAGTCCAAGTGTGGGCCTTTAAGAGAAACATCTGCAACTCCTGTGGCCCTTTGTCTCAGTCAGCCACAATCACTAGTTTTCACAGTCAGAGGTTGTAGGGACTTCTCTTCCTGGCACTGGAACCCTGGGCTGGGGAAGCCAGCGTTGAGGCAGGACCCCTTGCTCCTCTGGGGATGGAGGAACCTCTGTAGCCAAGATATCCTTTCCGATTCTCAACCACTACATTTGGTTGTGGGACAGGCCTGTTTTGCATCTCTGCCCCTCCTACCAGTCTAGAGATAGCCTTTTATGTATGTCCTCAGTTGTAGGACTTCTGTTCAGCCATACCTCCGGTGACGCCCAATGATAGCTGTTCTCTAGTTTTGTTGTAATTCTGATTTGGTCGTGAAGGGAGGTAAGCAAAGCATCTATCTTTTACACCATCTTGACCAGAAGCCTTTTGTTTTGTTTTAAGCCAGCCCGAGTCATAGGCTATGACTTTCAGCAGTTTCTTAGCTTTTTTCTCTCAGGTTTTGTGATAAAGGAAGGCCAGACGGGGCCTTCAGTCATCTAATGGCCCTTCCCCTGGGTCAGATGAGGCTCTGGGATAGATTTCTTCTATCATGGGTATGGCTTTTTCATGAAAAATAGAGAGCTCTGGGCTTATTTTAAAATGGTTTCCTGTTTCTCTGGTAGGGTTCCTAGAGGTAAAACTTGTGAAAGTATGCTCCACTCCCCAAGACTGGAGAGATTTTTAATTCTTAAACTAATCCATGCTTAGCCTCCAGCAATCCGTTAGTTACCATTTAAATGTCTGACTTTAGTGGCTTCATTTCCTGGGGAGCTATTATTCTCTGTATTTTCTGTCTCTCCATATTTCAAGGCAGTAGCTTGCCCTGCCACCCAATTCTCTGTTCAATTTAAGAAACACTGTTGATTCTCAGAATCATTGACCTTCAGAATTGTTGATTTTGGGTTTGTTTAGTTTTTCTTGTTGTGAGGACAGGACTGGTAACTTCTTTTCAATTTAAGATATGGTTCAGAAATTGCACAGATAAGTAAGCACACTTGATTAAAATGAGAATTTTAAATTAATATGTACAAAGTCATGATTCTTTGCTCACATGTAGTTTAGTCTGTTTGGTCACAAGTTGGTTCATGTACTAACAACAATATTGGGATGAAAAGGCCATCATTTGCACAAAAGCTAGATTTTGATAGTGAAGCTTCTTCAGGCTAGCCCCAAGCCACCATGTCAGAATCTTACTGTGCCATATGTTATGTTCCCCCACTAATAAGTTTTTCCCTTTACACCTTAATATCTGCCTTTTTTACTCGATTTTCACGACAAACACTAAGGCAACATTGCACATGGACAATGTATTGAAAATAAAACAGAGGAGGAGGAGGGAAAAAAAACAGTCATTCACAGTCCAAGTGTTTTTTATACAATAGCACAACAAACTTAATCAAAGCCAGAGAGCTTTGGGCAGCAGTGATCTGACCTATTTATGCCTGAAATGAAGTGTCTCTTCACACCCTCATTAGACACATTGGCTAGACTGCCACACCAGGCCAGAGCTCATTTGGTCAGCAATCAGACCTTTCTAGCAAGGATCTGGGCTTATGACATTATGAGTGCAATCAGACATTTGCAATGTGCCCAATGGGGTGACATTAACTTTTTATCCTTGGTGAGAAGGACTAAAGAAAAATTATTCCTGGAAACACTCCCTAACTTACAATACACGAAGAATTATGTCTGGAATACAAAGTAATTAGTTAAAGCTTTAGCAATTTTTTATTTAACTCATTATTCAACAAGTATATTATTATAGTCATTATTCTTCTTCATCTATCAATTAGGGTATTTATAAGTCTTTGTATAATGTGGGTGTATATGTGTGTGCAAATCACTTTTAAGGTAGTTGTCTGAGCTTTAATCACTTCAGTTTAAAAATATAAAGAAACACCTAAAATAATTTTTGAAGAAAGAATTATTATTATTTATTAACTCAGCATTATCTGGTTGACAAAGGGTTTTCATGAACCACCATAACAGATTGATTCAATGGTCCTGCAGATTAGGAATAAGAGGACAAAGCAGGTGAGAAAACAGAGTGGAATGTTTTACCCAAATCTCTTATCAGATTAACACCATTACTCTGTGCCTTCTCGTTAATGGTGTGTACTTACAGACTGGAAATAAGTACCTACTCTGATACTTACTTGTGTTTTTTAATTCTCTTAAACTTGAATAAATTTGCTGTTGCCTTTTTGGATTTATATGACATTTCCAGAACAAATTACTGAAGTTTAAGGGGGCACAAGGACTTTTAACATCTACATAGATACTTTAGTGAAATCCATATATTTTGACCAAGAATTCTTGAATACTGCTTACTTTACAAAAAGAAAAGTCAAAAGACTGATCTTCAAGGTTTAACCTTATTTATGTGACAAATTCTCTCCCAACAATATCTTTTGCCTTCCTTTTCATAAAAGCTTTGAATTTAAGTGATGCACAAATCCTCTGCAATGTGGGGCATGTCATTACTTGTCTTATCTATAGAATGCAGTATTTTAAAAAGCTTGATCAAATTTTAAAGTTTACAATTTATTTATTTTCTCTCCCCCTGTAGACTGCAAGTGTCACAGGAGTAGAGACCTCATCTAGCTACCATCATATTCCTAGTGCTCACTGCCTAGCCTACAACATGAAGATATGCTAGTCTGGGCAAAACAATACATGTATATCAACTGAGCAAATGAAAGTAACAAAGCACAGAGTAAGGCAGAGAGAGGGTATGATGACGTGCTACTGAAAAGGTCACAAAGATGTAGTAATGGATTAAGGTTAAGAGCCTACGTGCTAACCGCCATGTTTCGCTTCTGGACACCTGCCTGCTTGAAAAGTTATTGTTTGACTATTACCCCTGGGAACCTAACAGTTACCCATGGGAATCTAACATTTTAACAGTACGCTTTCTGCTTCTGTACCCCCGCTTGCACAACCCACCTTTAGGTTGACAGGTAGAGAATAGAAGAAATGTTAGACCTTTGTGATTTAGACAGAATGAAGAATGAGATTTTGGGCTTAAAACCCTTGTACCTTTATGTTTCGGGGCTGCTCCTTTGGAAGGACAGCCACTGGCTAATAAACTGCCTCTATTATCAGAGCACTCAGGTTGAGTCTGGTTATTCCAATCACAACAAGGGGCTCATGGAAATAGTCAAAGGGAAAACAAGCATGTGTCGGACAATGTGAAGAGGATCAATTACAGAGGCCAGCAAACTGAAAGCTGGCCAGGCTGGCTGTTCATCTGCCATGCTGGGGGGGGGGGGCTCCGGACATGGACTATTCGCATTAACTTCTATGAAGAGACAGAGCCTGGGGCTAACTGGTGACTCACATCAGCTGCCAGGACTCCTGATGCTGAGGCAGCAGACCTGCTTTGCCTGCCTAAAGATGCTCTGTGGCCCTCATTAACCACAGGTGTTGCCCGTTGCCACTACCCTCATCAGAGCATCACTCTAGATTGGTGGCTCTACTGCCGCTCCCCCCACAGACCCTCGTTCTGTGGCCTCATGTGATCCCATATGAGTGCTCAGTGGGGTTGGCAAATCCATTGTTTTACTCCCCACACTGATAAATACCAAGGTCTGGTACTACTGGTGCTCAAAGGTCTGTTCCAGCCCCTGTGTCCGTGCCTGTAACTTGATGACTCCCTTAGGTTGGTACTTATGGTGGAGGCATTGCTGTGTGGCTTTAGAGTTTACATGGCATCCACAGTCAGCAGGATACCAGCAATCCCCATTATAATATCACTATTCAATGGAGGGATTGAGACATGTTAGTTTGCGCTGGTCAGGTTTAGCTCACTTATACCTCACAGTCTCCCTAGTACTACTAACCCTATTTTTCGGATGAAGAAACTGGGGCTAAGGCAAGTTAAGTCATCTGCTCAAGGCTGTGTGGCTAGAAAATGGCAGAGGTGAGATCTGAACACACAGTTTGAACACCCTTCTTACCACTGTGCTGTCCTGTTTCTGACTTAACCTACCCAGGTGCAGGTGCTGCCACCACTTCCTTTTCCAGCAGCCTCCCACCTGAAGGTTCACTCCTGCCTTCTGGGGAAGCTTCCTTTTCCTCTTGCTTCCACAGCCATGGCTGCCAGGAGCGGGAGGCTTTTGTGGTCACAATTCAGATGTCTAAAGAGACGCCTATTCTCCCTGGTCCTTGTGAGACCATATGGCCCTCACACTGAGAGGCCATAGAAGGCTCATCTCCTGCCTCTCAGCTCAGCGGAAAGGTAAGGAAAGCCCACTGGGGGCTACACTTCTCAATAGGATCATGCCTTGTTCCTGCAGAATTGGGGGGCACTGTGGGTTGGACCCTGCCCCTCCACTCATGCCTTTACCTTTCTTCCTATCAGACTTTCCTGATATAAGATGCATTTTCTTGGCTTTTGAGAACTCAGGCTCCCTGCCCTGACATTTCTGAGGTAAAAGGTAGTCTTTTAGGAGATACCTGTAGTTGCTGGAAGAGCTGAACATGGGGCAGACTGGGGAGCCCTGTTGCTCTCTAAACATTACTGGTAATGTGTGAGCAGCATGTTCTGGGCTATCAGCCAGAAGAGTCTCAGTTCCATTTTCTTGCCCCCATGACAGAGACCTCTGGGTGCCTGGCTCTCCTTTGTCTCCTAGGGAAAAACCCATACTTCAGGACAATTAGGTTTTGGGCTGGATCAGGCAGTTCCCACCCAAGAAATCATGGGTTACTCCTGGTGACAAAGCCAGAAGAACAATAAACTTGAGCTCCCTGGTACTTTCTTATATTATACAGATGAAACAAACCATCCTATTACATGCTAGGCCCTTTATCTGGTTTAATTTTATATCAAACACACTGGCAACTTCATTCTTATTGCTTCCATTTTAAAATGAGGAGACTCTGGCTCAATTAGGCAAAGAAGCTTGCCCAGGGTCACTCAGAATTAAGCGTCTGGGGCAGTACTACCATGCATCTGTGCTTGCCTCCAAAATCTGTTCTTTCCACTTCGCCACACATGTCTGAACTTTCTGAAACTTTTCTTGGCTTGGTTTTGAGGAATTTGAACAAATTCCTGTCTGGTATACTTTGTGAAAGCAAAATTCTGCTTTTAAAATTAAACAGACTAGCCCAAGGAAAAAGGAGGAGATGGGAATTGAAAATTCCTGTGTCTTTGGATTAGCAATAGTTCTTTGGTATTTCTGTTTGGGGTGGGGAAAGAACATTTATCTGCCTTTTCTCTATGCCCCTATGTTTTTCAAATTATTGTCTAAAAATAGTAAATGAAAATAGCTTTAATTCCAGATTAAAATTTTAAACATAGCAAAATTTTAATTACTTTCACTTATAGGGAGAATCTATTATTAGATAAATCAGAACTATCGAAGTTTCAAAAGTGACTCTTCTTTAGTTCTGGGGTGCATTCTGGTCATTCAGTAATACTAGCTGAAATTCTATTATTGATTGTCTTGTGATATAAGTATAATCATTTGATAAGTAGAACACAAAATTGAAAAATATTTATGTAAAATAGATTAGTTTTGACTTCATTAAAGACTGATTTTTAGAATATATAAAAAATTTGGAATTTTGTCCTTTGCTTATCTAAGTCTGTGATAGATACTGCTAGCTATCCCTCTAGACTCATTCTTCCCTTTTTGCTGGACATATGGCTCCTCAGCTGGAGAATATATTTTCTGGAATTTCCTGCAAGTGGGTGTAGCCCTGCGACAGTTTTCCCTGATGTGGGCAACTTCCAAGCCATCTACAAAAACCCTTTCCTTGGCCTCATTTTTACCTTCTCTTTCACCATCTAGAAATAGAGAAGCTGTGGCCACACTTGGAAAATATGTGTTAAGAAATGCAGAGCTGCCACGCATGCCCGTCCTTCAGAATGACTTCACGGGCAGAGCACACGCCCTTACCCACCCAGGACTACTACTTCAGAAAGAAATCAATCCATCTTGCTTTCACCACTGCATTTTTTCTGTTCCCTTACAAGCTTACTTTTCCCCCACTATTACATAGACTAATATTAACAGTAGCTTATGTTCCATGGGCACTGTTCTCAGAAATGGTGAATGTCCAGGGGAATGCTAGTCTGGAAAAATATGCTATCTAAAAATTAACATATAGACATTTTAGGATCTCCTATAAATATCTGAAGCAAATTTGATAGTTCAGGGAAAAAAAACAAGGCAAAGTTTTAAAAGGCTTTCCATAAAATAACTTTTTTTTTCTCTCACAAAAACCACTCTAGTAAACTTGCCCTAAATTACTGGCATGCTAAACCATAGGAATTTATATTCCACATATACTCTTAGCCCAAAGAATGAATTCTAACAGTAGATCTAAAATAACAACATAAAATTAACAATTTAATGCCACATAAAGACTTGCTTAAGATTATTTTAAATGTTCAAAAGAGATACTTTAAACATATGACTTTTTAAATATAGGGTTTGGGTTTCATGACTAATGGTATGATTCAAAATATGAAGCAATAAGTTATTTCTCAAAAATAAGAGTTATACCTTCATTTATCTCATTTTAATGCTCTAAAAGGCTTGCCAAAAGAGTGTCATTTCTTACTGAAAAATGTTAAGATATAGGCAAAGACCTAAAAACAACACACACACACACACACACACACACACACACACACACACACACACACACACAATCCAACATTACTATTCAGACGTACCACAGAAATTCACATACTTGAAAGGACCACAAGTCTGAACTTTGTTATTCTAGGCAAAGAAATAAGATAAATCTTTAGTACTGGAACAGGAAATATTTTGGCAAACCAATGCAAGGACTTTGAATTCACAATTGATTATCATAATGATGGTCATCTTAGTTAGAAATAAATCTGACACTACATAGTTTGATGAAATGTAGGTATGCATTTCCTTAATCAATCAAAATGTACTCATTGCATACTTCATCACATTAACCAACCAATGTTCATTTTATCCATTAGCACAAATTTTCTAAAGCAGAATGTTTGTTGATTTTCAGCAAGACTCTAGAATAGTGTCATATGGATTAAGAAAAATTCACATTGCGTAGCTAAGCTTTTGCAAATCTGACCACTGTATTTTATAGATATTCTCATCTCAGCCATTGTTGACTTTGCATTTTTGACTAAAACTAAGCAAGTCTCATTGATCCACTGTTGAGTCAAAGACTATAAGTTTTTTAAATTTAATGATGTGTACTTTTCATTATTCAGTCAAGTTTTCTGCTTTAAAATGAAAAGGTAAGTGAAGAAATTCCACCACCTGTAACATTTTCAATCTAATCACAGTTCTCAAAAGTAACATGTGACAAAGCTGAGATCCTCATATTCTCGCCCAAACATAGTCTTCTGGAAGTTAATAACAACTCTACCTAATCACTCAGGCCAAATACTTGGAGTCATCTTTCTCTTTTAACACTCAGCCAGCCTACCAGTAAATCCCATTAGCTTGACATGCACAATATATCTAGAATCTCCCCCTACCTCCACTGCTACCACCTTAGTCTAAGCCATCACCATCTGTCATGTGGATTATTAGATCCTTTCCTAACTGGCCCCCTTCCTTTGCTGTTCGTTCCTTTCAGTCTGTTCTCAACAGAGCAAGCAGGATGTTTCTAATCAGTTTTGTTGCTCTTTTGCTCAGAATGTCCCCATGACTTCCCATCTCACTTAAAATTAAAGCCAAAGTCACTGCATTGACCTGTAAGGCTCTATATAATCTGCCCCTTTTCTGTTTCTGAACACAATCCCTTTTAGTCTCAAAATATGTACTTCCTCATTTCAAGAGAGTATCCAGCATGATCCCTTCTCAGTGCCTTTGCATTGGATATTCCCTCTGCTTTGTACACTCTTCCCCAGAGAGCCACGTGGCTTGCTCCCTCATAACTATCACATTTTTATTTAAAGAAAGCCTTCATGGATACCTTATCTAAAACCACAGTCACTGCTCACAGTATTCCCTCCCCACTTGTCTGCTCTCTTTTTTTCTTAACGCTTATCACCACATAGCAAACTGTTTATTTTACTTATCTTGATGATTTCCTGTTTCCCCTCATAGAATTTGTAAGCGCTATGAAGGCAAGAATATTTTTTGGTCTATTTTGTTCACTATATTGTAACAGGTCTTTAAAAATAATTTTGAATGTTGACTGAATAAAAATATTTAGGAATTCATAGAAATATAATAGAGAAACACATTATATATATATATATATATATATATATATATATATATATATATATATATACTGGAAAGAAGTTAAAATCAGAACTAAATCAGATAAAGGCCATTCATGAATGGAATGTGTAAGAATCTCATTGTCGTTAGCTAGCTGCATGAATCAAAAATAGCAAACAAAACAAGTACATGTAAAATTTTGAGGCAAGGGCCAGACTAATGTAGGGACAGGTGGCACTTTTCTAATGTGTTCCTTCTATGGCAGATGGTGTCTATACTTTATAGCCTGCATAGTTTCATCACTGTGAGTTCTCTAGTCTCTAGTAAAACACAATTATATCCAGGGGGTATCTATATTATAGCATATCTTATTCTTCTATCACCCACATATGCCCAGGGATTACTCAGTTCTTTACTCTCTCTATTTGAACAAATGCACAGAAGAATTTTTCACCTGAATACAAATTACAAATTATACTGATCAAAATGACTTTCATAAGTCACATATCCATTAATACGGTTTGGACCCACTGTTTCTGTTCCATTAAAACCCAGAGCAGCAGGATCCCATACAAATACAGGTGGGCAGAGCTTTGCATTTAATGTGTCATTTGGATGCCTATAAGATCTGTTTGAGTGTCTATACTTACATTCTTATTTGAGAGTATACTATTAATCACTCATGCTTCTCTGGTGGGTGGAGGACACTGATGAGTAGATGAAACAGTAATGCTTCCTAGAAACTGCCTCCAATGAAAACCCAAGGAAGACCTTTTGAAGTGGAAAAAAAAGCTTTTCAAATGAAAAGGGCACAGGATGAAAGAGAGGGAATTCAAAGAATAACATTTAGTTGATACAAAAACAAAAAAAGGAAAAAAATTCCTGAAGAAACCAAGGCAACTACCTGGAAATTCTCTAAGAACCTTGTATTGTATAAAATAACATGTACAAAAGACAAAAGGCTAGGTATTTAACTAAAACATACATTTGGTTGGCAGGCCTTCACATGTAATGTGTCAAGAAGGCCAGGATTAAGATGAGGTTGAAATTTACAAAATTTCTAATAATGATTTATGGCCATGTGGAGCATGATGATAAACACAGGAGTGACTGCTCTAATGCACTGAGGAAGATAATCATTAAACTAAATCGGACACAGTCGAGAGAGCTACTAGGGAATGGCCAATTAAGAAACATAACGGAAAGAAAAGATGGGTAAGGTATCCAAATCACAGGCGTTCAAGAATACTACATAATGGGCATCAAATAAATTCCTAGTAAATAAATAAGTTGTAAGCCCTGAGAATAATTGGTAAAAATGAGAACTATTATTAAACCAGTGAAAAGCCAATGTAGCCTTAACTTTGAGAAAGAAAAACTGTCAATATTATAATATAACCATTAATCCCAGAAAATCTGGATAATCCGCACACCTTTAGAAAAAAAGATAGAAACTGCCAAGAGTCGACAAAGCCCACAAAGAAGGCATCGATTCCAATGTCATTAGCTTTTCTTTTTAAAATTTTTATTTAGATATTGACTGATCAATTGTTGGTAGAATTACTAGAAGAGTAGATGTGATAGCACTTAATTTCAACAAGATATTTCACCTTTTTCCCTTCAGAAAAGATGTAAAAATTGTCTTAAATGACAGCAGGGCAAAGGGAATTCACAGATAACTGAACAATCTTATCTATAGTAAGTTTCTATGTAGATGTTAAAGAAGGAATTCTACATTAATTTAAGATATACAGAGGAAAACCATCCTAGTAAGAATTTACATATCACCCTGTAAACATATAATCTCTCAAAAATGAAAACCCATTTTGAGAGCCATTTTAAACTGATTTGTAGCTATAATGATTAATCAATGGTGATGATTAATATCAAGTAATTGCTAATATAAATTAATCTATAATAATGTTTCTTAAATATAATAGACACAGAGACTAGAAAGCATATATTAGAAATCTCTCATGCAGATTCTGTCTAGGAGGAAAAAATTAACAGCTACTGCAGAGATAGGTACTCAGAGTTGGCAACAGTTGACCCCTATTTTAAAGTTGCCCGTGTTTTTCCTTCTTAACTGATATGCTCCTCATCTATCCTAAGTCCCAGCATCTCCCCTGAAATAACTGATAAATGGGACAGGGTTTATTACCTGCCTTTCTTTCTTGCCTTCTTTCCATGTCATGCAAGGTGTTCTAATTGGATGATAACCCAAGCCACCCAAAATTCAAGTTACAGCCATGGCTCTGACAGGAATTAACGAATTAAATTTAGTTTAGTCTATACAGTGAGTATACGAAGATTATGTATGGAAAAGCACTCTAAAAAGTGTAAAATATCACTCAATCATTTTCCTCTTACCAGAACTTGTATGTCACATTTCCTTCCTCTCCTACACTGTAATAGATAATGACAGCTTAATTCATCATACTAATTAGAAATAGATCACATTATATACTATCTTTCCAAATTTGAATGACCCTTAATATAATTGATTGCCCAGTAGAGCTCTTAAGAAAGCACCCAGGCATTTCACATGAACTAGTGAGAGAGACTAATTAGAGAGACTTCCAAGAATTCTAGATTTATTCTCCATCTACACAGAATTCTGGCTCTGCCTACCATATCTAATTGAACAGATATTTCCTGGTGATTTCTCAGTTATCTGTTTATGCCACTTTTTCAAAAACATCTTATTTCCACATTCATCTTTTTTGACTTTCAATAAGCATTGAAAATATGAAAATATGTGAGGTCCAGAAAAGAAAGTTTCCATTTTCTTAAATTCAAACATTAAATTTTTCTTGGATGGCAGTTTTAGCCATCTGTCAGCACTATGCTTTCTTGTAAAGAATATGCCCTTTTATACCTGTACCCTGGAAAATTCTTGTTTCAATTCCTTGCATATATTGCAAGAGAAAAAAAAAATTCACTTTGTAAGTTCCTTTTCTAGAGATCTCAATGGTTTGGGCTAGATGACCACTATAGTGTTTACTAATTTTAAAATTACATTTTTCTGTGAATTACCATAGAATAGATCAAATAAATAGATAAAATTGATAAAAAAATGCTTCAGGAATAATGCAGATAAGTTATTTTATAATACTAAGTATAAAATACTTGATGTAATTTTATATTGTTAGTGCCCTTTCCTTTTTAAAATAAACTGTTGTAACTACCTAGCATAATTAACCTAAATGTTTCTAGTTATTCTTAAACTCGTAATTAAAATGCAAAGTAGTCAATGTATTTCTTCCTTTTAGCCTCACATTAGGGCTTTCTATAAATTAACTAAAGTCAAATGTAGACTGGGGGAACTTAAAGAGCTTTCTATTACCTCCTGAAATTGTGTAGACAAATATTTTAAAAGATTGTTCTGGTCTTTTAAATTTGTTTCCATGTGCTTAATATTATAAAAAATCTTTTTAAAAATGTCTAATTATTGACACAGATAATAATGTTTGTTATGGACAATCTTTATAGGTAAAGATGCACTAAAATAATTTTATGAGATGATTATTGTAAGAAACTTTAATACTGTCTGGAGATGCTACAGAATGAATGAAACTAAGAATTTTGATCTGCTTCACCCTTGTTAAGCATCGGCTCACCAATCTACTTGTGATGAATCAGCACCGGAGTCACGGTCCAGAAAATCTGATTTCTCACATGTGAGCATCATTAGTTTAAACCCATATGATAAACCCAGACATGACATAGTCTATTAGCTCTGATAACCAGTGACTGCCCCTTGATTAATTTACTATTTTACTACTCAGCATGATCTTCTAGGATTTGCCTCCACTGGTCTATTATATCTTCTTGTATCACCCAAGATTCCCTATAATACAACTGATCTAATTAATCACTTAAAGACCTCAGCAGTTTAATTTCTGTGGTCATGTGAGCACTGAAACATGGAATTAGCTTTCTTCCATTTGTCTTTCACCTTTTCCTGGAGTGGTTACCCCTAAAGTGGTCAGGGACCATCCTGGAAACCTCAGAGTTTTAGGAAGTTTGTATTTTAAGTTGGTTGGTAGGTTAACAAGTGTTTGTTTTATCATTATGTTTACACAACATGCATAAATGCTACTTATGTTTATTCTTTATATATGTATAAATTATCTCATTTAAAAAAAACTAAAAATATTCCTACTCCTTGATGCTCACTGAAATGTCAATTTTTCTGGGATGACTCCATGAGAGTTGAGGAAGAAAATATGTTTCTTTGTGTTTCTTCAGTATAAAGAAGTATAGGATTTACAAATTTATCTGCATCTGCCCAACTAGATCGTGAACTCTTTAATCTGCTCTACCCCATCCTTACTCCTCTTTCCATTCCTAGGAGTGCCTTGCATGCAGTGCTCAGTCTATGTCTGACAAACCTAAGAGATAAAACAGTGTATTCCCAGACAGCTCATTACATGAAGAGCAAGAAGAGATTATGTTGGCATCAACAATAGAAATGATTATCCTATTGTTCCATTTTCTCATCCTGAAAAACTTAAGGATCCTTAAGTATAAATATTGTTAAAACACAGTGAAGCTGGCGCATTTGGCATTTTCCATTTTTACCAGAAAATAATGTTTTTGATTACGGAAACCTAACTATGTGAAGAAGCAACTAGCACTCTTAGTTAGGGAGACCTGACATCATTTTTTTTTTATGACTTGTCTCTTAAGCAGAAAAATGCAATTAAATCCAAGATCTGTGTGGCTGAGATCCTTTTTTACCTTTAGTAAGATAAAAAGACAAGAATTATATGCAACTAAGGAAGTCCAGACTAGAAAACTCTTCAAGAAAACATTACAGTTTTCAATAACTCACCGATAAGAGATCCCTAAAATTCAAAACTAATGATTACATTTTTAAAAGCTTTTGGGATACAGTTAAACATAATGCATTTGTAGAATGAATATGACATGAGGCAAGATTGTTCTGACATGGATGGGACTTCATCAGAGTTGGCAAATGACCCATAAAAACAGAAATCTCTGCTTCATTAAACCTAGACCAAAGGATAGAAAAATATAATCCAGTAAGAACCTACTAAATGCCCAACTGTAGGTAAAGTGCTAGTGGACATTGCTATGAGTCATATAAATTAGAAGTCATAAAATGGGTACAGTTAGAGAGGAAGCACCTGAAGATCAAATGCAAGTTGAGCATGAATGGGAAATACAGGGCTGTCAGAAATGTATGTCTCTGTATGTCAGGTGAGGGGAGGGAACTCTCAAGGATGAAAGCAGATAAATAAAGTATTCAGAAACACTATTCTCTGTTGGCAACTGGGTTTTTTTCTGTCCTAACCTGCTCTATTCAGTAAATCTCATCATTAGGATCCCACAGTTCCTCCAGCTTCTCCTGCTTGTAATTCTTGGCTCCCTTTAGTTTGATCCTTGCTTCACCCTGTGTCAGACCAATGATGGTATTAGGGCTGATGTGACACTTCTGGAATTAAAACATTCTGCTTTAAGTAATGAAATGCTCAGAAAGTATATTACCCTCTGATTCAAAGAGAATTAATAGTGTTCAAAATATTTCCCTTTAATATATTTTATTATATTTCATTTTTGGAAAATATATAAATACGTAATATGCCTTCTAAATGATTTTTTGTCATACACTTTCACATTTTCAAACTTCTTAGAATGTGTATGTTTTATCTTTGTAATGAGATAAAACATTTTAAATCAAGCAGCATGCATTTTTATACACTTACTAGCACTCATTTAGTTAGAAAATACCCATTTGTTGTGTAGAAAATTATTTTCCTATCTATATAACAAACAAGCAAGGCTGAATTTAAATGCCTTTAAAGATGTGGACTCTACCAATATCAGAAAATATATTTAATTATAATTTTACTTTTATATAAGTCAATGGTCTACTTTATATTTACCAATATAAAATTAACAATTTCATAAAATTTGTTATATTCCCTAAGCATTTTTAAATTTTAAAAGATATATTTTTTTGAAATACATCTTCAGCATGTGATCCCTGAAATCAAATTCTTTTTGTTTCCCATGACAGTCACTGGCTGCTGTCCTTTCTGCCCATCTCATTTCTCACTTCTGTGATAAGAATATTTTTTGGCATCCAAATAAGATCTATTTTCCATCTTTTTCTGCTTGTTAGTACTTAGTGCACATTAAGTTAGTACAGTATAATAAATCTACCTTCAGGTATTCAACTTACAGCAGCAACAACAAAGCAGTCTTACATGTATATGTGACCACTTATTAGCTTCGAAGAATTTTACAAGACTTACCCAGTTTTCTCAAATTACAAGTCATTAAAATTAATAAAAAGTGAGGAAATTACTAGTTCTCAACATTCTTAAGAAAAATATATTGGAGAAAACCTGTATTTGCCATTTTAGGTTTGATTTTAAATTAAGGTTGCTTCCCCCCCTGCATTTCTGTTTTAAAAGTAAAATCATAACTTTCTAGTACATTTTTCATGCTGAAGTCATTTAGTTTTTAGCTTTGTACCTCTTAGACACTAGAGATGCTCAATAATGCCACAAAGTGTATCTCTTGCTGTGTACTATTATTTCCAGTGCAATATAAAGTTAGTTTTTTATAGGAAAATATTAGGGTGGGGAAGAAAAAAGGTTCTATTTTTGATCCCATTAGATGGTTTAACTGCCTTTTAAGAGACTGATTGTAAGGAATGGCCCATTACTAGTCTTTCAGGTTTCGAGAATCTGTCAATCTGTCTCAAAGGCTTTTTGTTACTGTTAGCTTTCAGTCCTGACAGATGTACAAGATGAACTTACCCATTATTATTTGTGTTTTTCATTCTTGGAATGAAGACAGCTATCAAAGCTGCCTCTCTTGCTAAATCTATCCTTCCTTTTATTTGATTCTAACACCCTCTTAACACATATTTTTTTTATTCTAACACCCTCTTGTCACATGCTTTTTCCACTCTGGTAATACTTTCCCAGGGTTGGAAGAAAGGGTAATGAGATTTGCCAGTCTACAGAGCAGCACTGTTAATTTCTTGATCATGATATAGTTGACAATATCATTCCATGGTGCCCATATTATGACAGAGTCATTCCTGATTCTGCACTGCCCATTTTTTTCTTTCTTACCCAAAGCCAAATCCTTATTTAGAACATGGCTTCTGCTTAGAATCTCATGTACATTTCTTAATTCTAGGCTTCCAGCATTTCATACTTTCATTAACCCTAAAATACTATAGCTTAAAAACAAATAACAGACAGAAGTTAAGTATCCAGGACATAGATAACAATGAGACAAATAATCCAAAAGAAAAATGGGCAAAGTATATGAAATGGCAATTTACAGAAAAAAAAAATCTGACTGGTCAATAAACATGCGAGAATATGCTTTACTTGATTAAAATCATGCTAGTTTTAAAAAAGGTATAGAAATACCTTTTTGCACCCATTTGATTGGCAAAAATTTAAAAGTTTGATAATATCAGGTATAGACATGCTGAAAGAAAAATAGATACACTCACTATGCTAGTGGGAGTATATAGGAGTAAGTGTTGATTAAAAATTAAAATGTGCATAACCAGCCCTTCTAGTTCCAGATATTTACTATAGAGAATCATTCCTACTGTGTACAAGGAGACTCATGCAAGAGTATTTAAAACTCTAGTGTTAGTAATCACACACACAAAAATGTACATTGATTATAAATGACCAAAGAAAATGTGTGATAGAGTAAAAAGTTATGTAACTACTAAATAAAATGAAGGAGATGCATATTTATGCATGTGAATAATATGTAAACAACACTACATAGTCTAAATAAACATGTATGGATATGCATATATAGATGAGTTTGAAGTCTAAGAAGACACAGATCAACCTCATAAAAATGTTATCTTGGAGATACTGGAGAAGGAACCAAAACTGGACTTAGTTATATAAAAAAAAAACTTTCTTATTTTAACATTTTTTAAAAAAGAAATAAAATTATTTCTTATGTGATTTAATATTTTTTAATTCTTAAAATATATGGATTGTAAATCAGACATTCTTTATTACTAAAGTATTATACAAGCTCTTCACTTTATAAAAAAATCACATAGAAGAAATATAATATCTATTCATAGATTTATTTACTATCAGGACAAATTATATGCTTATAGAACTTTTTTCCCAATGAATTTATCTTTTAAATGACATTTTTTTCTATCCATTAACTGGATCTAGTTTCATGGGGTGTGTTTGTGTATGTATATGAGTGCACACTTGCATGTGGAATATAGAGAATTCACAGCAGTAGATTTCTAATTATATAATTTGATTTTCTTTAGTGTACAAAATGATAATGCAGAAAAATATACATTATACAAAGCAAAAAATGTGAATGATAAAAATGTATGAATGAATTACCTGACAATGTATGACACACATTTTAAATTATGTAAAATACAAGTGTTAGGCTAAATAGTATATAACTTCATCAGTATCGGTATAACATTAAAGGATGGTTTTATACCAACCCCCAAAGAACAGTAATTTTAAAAATATTTTCAATCCATTAATTCATTATCTTTAAATAGACTATCAAAGAAATCATCTGTTTAATATTTAATGTGCCTTTATTTGAAGTCTAATATGCCTTAGCAAAAGGTTAGAATTGATTATCTAATACATTCAGTTTCATCACTAATTTATATCACTTATGATTTATGTATAAACCATTTATTTAAACTGCTACAAAATTATTCGAAATAATTCAGTGAAAACATCTGTAAGTGTATATATTCTAAAAAATAAGTCTATTTTGTTCATTAAATCTTAAAAATTCTAAATTTAAAATATATTTCAACAAAATAACAATATGGATCCACCATCTTTATTAAGTTTCTTATAATTCATTTTATATATGCTGACTTAACATAAAATAGTTTACTATTAATTATATCAGTATACCAAATATTCATCAACTAACAATTTGGTATAGTTGACAGTACATTGAGAATTATAAATAATGATAAATTTCTTAGCTGATGACAAGGCTTAAGTAATTCACAATTATACATTTCAGCCATTTGTCTTAACTAGAATAAATGTCTCTGCATTGTCAAGTTTTGTCAACATATTACAAATTCAATGGCATAATCTATATTGGCATTATTAACCAATCTGTACTCAACAATTCTTCCTGCGAACAATGCAATGCAACTTTACTAACTCAGCAAATGTACAATGTTATTGGATTCTATTACCACAGGTCCATTATTACTTCATCTTTATCAAAATTTATTTTTATCATTGTATTTCTTTGGTGTATGATGGTTGTTTTAAAGTTAATAATTTAAAAAATATATCACCTATAACTAACCTTATGGGATAATCATTTTGCAATATCTAGGTGTATCAAATCATTAGTTTGGACACCTTTGCACAATGTTATATGTCAATTATATCTCAACAAAGCTGTAAAAAAACTTTAAACATCAAAAACTAAAAAAAGAGTACCTAAACATATTAGCTTAGTCAAAAGAGTAGAACATAAAGTCTCTCATGTAAATCTTATCCTCTACCTATAGCCATAATAGTTCAATTATTGGTTAGAATTCATAAGCTATAAAAGCAGTGCTTTTATAATGGAATCTAGAATGGAAGAAAAAACAAGTCTCCTGACTTTCCATGAGTTTAGTGAGACTAAAAAAGGAGAATGATAACATTTGTTGTATGCAAATAACATATCTATTATCAATTACATACAGACTTAAGCCACCATGAAGCAGTAGACAGACAGGTGAGGTGTTTGTGCAGCCAGGATCGAGCTTGTATAGCAGTTTAATCCTTTTTAGGAAAAGGATAGCATGTGATCCTTTTCCCAGGATCCTGGCTTTGTGGCTCTTTGTCTGAAGGCATGGTTGATAAAATATGGCATTTTCCCACATTCCTAACTTTGTGTTCTGCCATTTTGCTGTAGGTGGTAAATGAGTTGCTGAGACAGGCTCCTCTATCATGTAGAGTAATATGTCCTCACTGTATAAACACTGTAACACTGAGTTCTTCAAAATGCTCCATTGCCCAGGAAACCATGGGAAGTGACCCTTAACCCGTTAATAATTCCATGTGATATTAACATTTAATAAACATGCATTATCAATATAATTGTATTTCATTATGTAAGCAGAGGGTCAAAATTTTACTTTCAGGAATAAAATGGTTTTCAAACTTCATAATTATATAACTTTTATTCACCATTAGTTCAAAACACTTGAGTACTCAGAACACATTTCAGCCAGCTCATAGGGATAGAGAACTCATATTACCCTGCAACTAATACTGAACTTCGATGAAAGTAAATAAAATGATATCAATGAGTAATATTTTAATAGTTTCCCTTTGTGGAAAAAAAAGAACCATTAAAACTTAATAACAACGAGAATTTAAAATATTTTATCAGGCTTTGTAGTAAATACATTTTAAATACATTTTGTTCTTCAGCGGCTTTTTGATTGTTTGTTTTGGACAACTGCTATTGTGCTTGCTTTCTCTTCCTCAAAGGATTAAACTGCTGTACAAGCTCTTGTCTAGCAACACTAACACCTCACCATCTGTCCACAGCTTCATGGTGTCTTAAGTTGGTACGTGATTGAGAACTTGGAATATGATCAAAAGGCATGCATCTTCCACATAAAACGGTACAGACTACAGATAAGAAATGAACAAATAGGTAGATTTTAGGAATTATCTCCAACAAATGCATAAACAGAGATGATCAAAGGCACTTATATTTGCCAAGCTGCACTTGACCAGTAGGAGCTAATACACTGAAGAGTTGTTTTGCGATGCTTGGCACAATGGTGTCAATGAATAAGTGCTAATTTCTCTTCCTTTACTAACATGTATAATGGTTGCTGTACAATACAACAACTCATATGTCCTCTTGAATCTTGACCCCTCTTCTGGCCCCAGCAAAACAGCCAGCTGCTGCCCCTTAATTCCAGGCTGTCTGCCATCAAGACTTTCCTCCCAGGGTCCCTTTCCAGTTGCATAGAACCCTCTCGACCCCACTGTAAAGGCCTCAGCCAAATGTGCTTTTCCCCACCAGCTGCTACTTTCCTTTGTTCATCTTCCAGGCCACTCTTAGCTGTTTTCTTGTGGCTGATTTTCTTTTTAGCCTGTGCAGACTAATCGCTGACAGCAGCAAGCTAATGAACCCCTCCAGGTGTCTCCCCTTAGGTTAAACTATGGCACGGTCAGGACACAAGATGGTAGGAATATCTAAGATGTGTCATCCATTATTTTGACTCAATTTCTGTTCATTCTGGCCTCATTTTACAGAGCTTTATAAAATTCAGTTACCCACCACCAACAAAAGTGAGCACAAGACATTAATTTAAAACTGATTAGAAGAAAACAGTTTTGTTTTAGAAACTTGCTTGAAACTTGAGAGTTTGAGCAAACTCTGATGATGCCTAAATTATCTTTTCTTATTAATATAGTTTAGATTGTAGTTTTGCTTACAAGTTTCCTTAAAAAAAAAAAAAACTCAATAGAAAATCCTATTTGGCAATTTATTTCTTGAAATCTAACCTTTTCTTAGGCTTGCCAAAAAAAAAAGTTAAGTACTTATTTAGAGTTCCTAAGCCAGAAACAAGTCAGCCGTTAATAAGAAAATCAGCTTATAAACAAGAATAAATTTTAATAAAATGAAAACATAATGCCAGCCATTGCTGCTTCTGTATTAGTGCTTTCCTAATGCTGTCCAGTGCTAAACACATGCTTAGCTTATAGTACATTTTCAAGAAATATTTTCTGAGTGAATGAATGAGTGAGTGAAGATTAGAAGACTACTTACAGTCTTTACTTGAATCATTGCTCAAGATAGTGACTGTCAACTCAGATCTTCCAGAACTTTCTTGATTTCAAAGCTCTCTAAGTGCAACATAGTGGCGAACAAACTATATCTCCCTTACTACCTCTGTCTTCAAAAATGCTCATCATACGATCTTAGTTTTTGGAAAATACTGAACATAGTAGAAAGGAGTGGATTAGAGTATAAATTTTTAGTTGAATTGACTTGAGTCTGAATTCCTGATTTGCCACATGCTATGTGGGCTTATGTATGTTGCTTAATGTCATGACCCCCAGTTTCCTATTTGGTAAAATGAGGGTTTTTCAAATACATGTTGCTGTATAACAAACCACCACAAAATATAGTAGATTCAAACAGCCACTATTTATTGGTTCAAAATTCTATGGGAAGCAACTGTGTTAGAGTCAGATAGGTGATCCTTCTGCTGTTCTCACCTGGGTCACTCATATGGCTATAGTCTAGCATGTTATTTGGGGTCATCGACTCTAAGAGGGCTTCATTCACATGTTGAGTAGAGGTTGGCTGTCAAGTAGGGGCCTCAATTAACCTCCTTGTGGCCTCTAATTCTTCTGTAAACTACTTTTTCTTGTCATCTTAGAGCATTATCCCAATGGACAAGACATAAAACTTTGGGATATTTGGAGGCCTTGCCTCCAAAACTTACACATGTCAAGTCTCCACATTCTCATAGGTAAAAAAATTCACAGAAGCCAGATTCAAGTGGAGAAGAAAGATTCCATCTATTAATGAGAGGGGTGGCAAAGTCATAGAGCAATTGGTACACATACTCCACCCAGCAAATAATCACTAGAAAAAGTAATCAGTGGGTTATCTGAATATTAAATAAGATAAGGTTTTAAACAGGCTATAAATGGTATTTTGTTTTGTTTTTATTGGTCTTTCATAAATATAATTATCTTTTTTCCATTTTTTTCACTCATCTCCATAGTGTCTTCTAAAATGAGAAACTGGGAATAATATATAGTATTTTGATTCTAATTTTCTAAGTGGTTTCTTTAACCACTGAGGTTTTTATCCCCACTAAGAATTACCAATTTGATTAAATCTAATCAATATTCACTGGATTCTATGTCTAGACTATCACCCATTCTTCAAAATTTCCATACTTAAAGTCAATGACAGATTCAAAACACAGACTGTGGATTTGTGAGAGACATAGAAAGAAGGTAAATTTCAAGAATGTACACACCCAGGACAACCTTTTTTTCTCCTGAAATTTCATGTTTGGAGTTAATGGAGCTTTGACTCAGGGAAAGAGGGCCAGAGTTGGAATCTCACAAATCTAGACAAAATTAGAGCTGTGTCATGGCCTCTGAGCTTTCTAGGTTCAAGAGATATAAAAGGTGAATAGAAGAAGTGTCAAGGATTCTAGGCAGCTTTGGGAAGACTAATGAAAAAAACATGAGCTGAATAGCTCTTCCTATTTTTAATCTAGTCTAGGGGTCAGCAAACTTTTTCTGTAAAGAGCCAGATAATAAATATTTTAGATTCTGTGGGCCATAGGGTTTCTTTTGAAACTACGGAAGTCTGCTATAGTGTCAGAAAGTGTCTGTGGACCACAGTTAAACAAATGGGCATGGAGTTGAAATAAAACTTTATTTATAAAAACAGGTGGTAAGTATGATTTTGCCCACTGGTCACGGTTTGCTCATCCCTGCTCTAGTCAATTATAAACTTTAGTGCAGCTTTAACTCTTAAGAAGCCTTGTAAGGACAAAGCATCTCAGTTAGGGTTTGCCTATGGCATCTCAAAGCAGTGCAGGAAATAGAAAACTGTTTTTAACATTTATTCCCAATGAAAGTGTATGTGGATAAAAGAATACACCAGTGACTACAGTTTATCCTAGCACAGTAAAATGTGAGCACATTGTTCAATTATGTTATATGACCATGATTGCTTTACCAAGACTAAAAGTAAGTAGCTAATGCCATGGAAAGAATATAGATATTGAAGGAATTTGGCACTTGTTTCCCACACTTTCTAACTCTGCAACCTCAGAATACATAATTTTATCTATAATTCATTCGTTCGTTTACTTAATAATTATATATGTAATAAAAATCATAATCATAATTAAATTTTATTTAGGACTCAGTAGGCATGGGAATGAGAATAATCTTATTTAGCCTTTCCATTACCCTCTGAGATGTGTATAATTTTTATCCCAATTTTACAGGTACAGAGCGGTTAAGTAACGTGTTCTATGTCACCCAAGAGTGTAATACAGATGGCATCCTGAAACTAAGTCCTTCACTTATTCAGGCTTGAGCTACTTGAAAATAGGCCCCAGAAAGCAAGTTATATATTGATATGATGAGTAGGAGGGAGGCATTCCAGGAAAAATAGGGCAAAGTAATTCAAGGAGAAGAAAATGAACTACTGGTTTTCCGAAGAGTATAGAATATAGCATGGCCTATATTTGTTTTTTACTTCAATATTTACGCATATTGAAAAAGAATACCTTATGCTTTTTAAAACTCACTCATACAATAAGGGCAGAACTATGAATTCTTATCTTTTTGAGAAATCAAACACTAGTTAAGAACTATTATGTTAAAAATAGGCATACTCTTTGACCCAGAAATCTATTTTAAAGAATAGTCACACACATACACAAGATATATATGTATCTCTGTGTGAGTGTGTGTATTCCATTACTTACTGAATATGCAATTCTATTTATTGTAGTAAAACACTGAAAATCACTTAAATGGTAGGCAGTCAAAAATAGTTTATTAAATTATCATGAAACTGATAAAGATGAAAGATGGAAGAAAGAAAAGAAAAAAGAGAGGAAGGGAGAGAACTATATATGGCAGAATTTATTAATTTCTTTAATTAAATCTCATGTTATTTGAAGTATTATTTTCATAATGTACAAATATTTTAAATGTAACTATAAATAAGCTAATTTCTTGGAAACTGTTATATATTTCCAGTGAATATTGACTTCTATGTAAAATATGAAAAAAACATCACTTTATGCCCGCAGAAATCTACTTTTAAAATTCCTTCTTTCATTGTCTGATGAAAAGTCACTCTAGCAAGAGGTGCCTTTTCTAATTCATTCAAGAGCTCCAGAACATCTGCTAGACACTAAACAGTGGCTATCCTTTTTAGAAAATCATGTCTGCAATTTCTATATTTAAACCTGCCTTCTTTCTAATATTCTAAATAATATCTGCATATCTAATTTCAGTTTGAATAAGTCTGTGACACTGAGAATCTAATGAAACCCTAAGACTTAATTACTTTAGGAATCTTCCAGCACACACTTTTGCATGCAACCTAAGGGCATTTACTGATGCCTAAACCTAGGGATAAAACCACTGCATTTGACACTCATAATTATTGCTCTTGTTGAAGCTTCATGATCTTGTTTTCTATTTAACAAAAATATGTCAGGTTTTCCTTGCACTATGATAAAGGAATTTCTTCAGAGAGCAAGTATATAGAATTATCACAGATTAAAGTAAGCTTTTTTGTTGCTGTTGAATTCTATTGCCCTAGTTCTCTCTTCCATGTATGTTTTCATAAAAATCAATAAGTAATTTCAGTAGCAAGGCTAAACATAAAGATTAACACAGGGGAAAAAAGTGCTTTTTCTCAAGGTACTATAAATCTCAATTACGTATTTACAAATTAGCCTGTACTCTGGCTTTTTTTTGTAACTACAGTAAAAATGTATATTCTGCAATAAAACATAGTTATAGATATTTAACAATTTTCTATTCATTTGTAAGGTTTTCATCTGATATTATATACAGCAACATGAGATATGGTTTATCACCATTTACTTCTAATGAATCAATTTTTAGCAGTATCATCAACAAAGTTCAATTTACATTCTATTATAATCTGGATGAAAGTAATTTTCTTTTGTCACATTTTATGTCCACATTTAATATCAGATATAATAGACAAATCATAAAAGTAATAGAATACTAATAGAAATAAACATAAGGAAGAATTTTAAAATAAAGCAAAGCCTGTATTAAAACTAAAACATTAAACTGTGTAGATGGATTCATTTTCAATCCTATTTTAGCAAAACATGGAGGTAGTTTCAAGCACAGAATACCACCAGTGATGAAAATAACCACAGATGTTATTTCTCATAAATATTTAATAAAACTGATTTATGACTCACACGGGGAGCTGAGTCTGTAACTTGTAGCCAATACTACCCAAAGTCAAACAGGGAAAATATAACAGAAGTAAACAGCAAAAATATATTTCCTCTTGGAAAAAAATACCAGTCCCAGAAGTGAGTTACGAATATAAGTGAATCTGGCAGGCTACAGTCTACTCTTTAATATTTTCACTTTCTTAAAATGCCCAATTAACTTATAATTGCCATAAAAAATTTACAAAGATTATGTCATTGCCTTAAGTTTATATTTGCATCCAAAATCTACATTTTAATTTCTGTAATGCTGATGAACTGTAGTTTTTAGAACTAATATTTTAAAGAGGGCATATAAGGAAAGCTTTATGATTTTTGTATAAAGATAACTGATAAATTAAATACTCTTTATGTCAGATCTCTAATACAGAAATTAATTAATATGTATTTTTGAAAACATTTTGAATATATTTGGTCAATTTACAGTATTTAGAAAGCAAACTTAAATATTCATATCTCAAAGAAAGAGAAAGTAAATCCAAATACATAGGAGAAATTAATGCATGTAGCTATAAATCACATAAACACATGTAACATAATGGAATTTTGAATTTAATTCAAAAGAGTGTGAACCTGACTGCAATATACCAAGTAACATATTTTTTTGTTGCTTTCCATGGTCTCTCTCACATCTCTAACCTATATGTCTACCATTTCACTGTGTGTCAAAAGTATTTTTACTCATTTTTGCTGTCATTATCTTTAATTCTTGCCCAAATGTATATAGCTCAAAAAATTTATCTTGTAAATCTGTATTTCCTTCCATGTATAATTTTTAATTTTTAGATTTTTACATACAACTAACACATATTATGCTCCAATTCTCCTTATGAACAAGTAGTTTCAAAGGCAGAGACTAGCCTTGAGTGGCCCTCAGTTTACAGCAGACATCACTCTTCTTTTCACTCATCCCTCCATCCTTCAGACTTGGGGATGAGAGAAAAAAGCAAGACGTCTGATGAATTATTATGTTGGAGGACATGTCTCTTCCTCTATCCTAATGAGACTCTATAATAGTCCAGCTGTCCTGACAAGCCATAAGGAATGGTGGTTACTCGTGCCGACCTCATAGACAAGGCAGAATCTGTAGCTGAGAACACAAGCTTTGAGCTCAGCACACAGGCAGCAAGCCTTGGCTCCCAACTGTGGCCAGTATGTAGCTTTGAGCAAATCAATTCTTTCTCATCTCATTCTCCTCACACATCAATTGAGGATAATGACACCTTATGGGTTTATTTTGAGGATGAAAAACACAGTGAATGGAAAACCTTTTTCCTAGTGCCAGATACATAATAAGCAATCGATTAAGGGACATCAGTAGTTGTCATAAGTAATGATAGTAATTACAATAGTAAAGACTGTCTGTTGGACAATTAGTCACCATAAGAACATAGTGTTTGTTATTTCCTGGCTTTCTCTTTGATTGCTGTATATAAAGAATAGGGAAAATGGTGCACTATATACAGTCCATGTAGCAGTAAAAGCAAGTATAATAAATGTCTTTTCTATTGTTTTCAGAATGTGCTGTTTATAGGTTGGTCTTGCTAATGGGATTCCTTTATCTAATATAAATTATTTCAATCAGGTTGAGCTTATTATGGATTTTTTAAATCGAGCTTTTGTCTTTTGTTCTTATGATTGAGAAGATCTATAATAAAAATACACCTGATCGCTATTTAGTCCATAAGTGACTTCCTAGGGTGAATTTTATCATTAAATGACATCCATTGGGTTGTTCTATCAAAATAAAACATATTTTATTTTTTTACCTGACTGTACAATGAATGGAGAGTGCGAACCACTTGAACAGTTTTGTACTCATCTCCTGTTCCCAATTTCTTACCTTCTTTTGAAAGACTGTGGCAAATAAACACAATTTTATAAATAAGTTGAAACTCAATGTATTGCATGATAACTTGATTAATAAGAAAAGGAAATGTACTCCTTTTTAATTAATCATGATTATTTACATATAAAGTACATAGACCAAATTTACATGCACAATTAGGCACCTAATTATGGTTTAAATTCAACTGCATGCAGAAAGAGATGATCACATGTGTCTAATACAATAACTTATTTTCCTCATTTGGGGGGAAACACTACCTTTTGTTTCCAGAAAAACTTTAAAAATAATCTAATATACTATAGTTTGTGTATCTCCATAGATACACAATATCAGAAAATAGTTATCAATTTCATTCTAAACTAGTGACCGTTTTGAAATCTTTCGATGACAGTACAAAGTCAACAAAGTCAACGTTTCATTATCTAACCATTAGTTATACAATGATATTGAATTCAACCATGATTTGAGAAAAGGAAGCAAACAAACCAAATTAAGCTTGTATAGAAAGGGAAGTTATGAGGAATAGTAAATACTGCTAACAAAAACAGACAAAACCAGAAAAAGAACAAGAAAATAACTTACTTTTTTAGTATGGCTCTATATCCTAACCCAAACATGACTTGTTACCAAAAAAGGACATATACTTTGTTCAGTCCATTAGCAAATATTTATAGAGGGCTCCCTGTGAGCCAGGCATTGCGCTAGGCCCTGGAGACATGAAGATGAAAAGACATGCTTCCTGTTTTCAAGGAGCTTAAATCCTTGAAAAAGAGCAGCGCAAATAAACAATAGAGCTACAGTAAGATTATTGCCTTAGTTGGGGTCTACTGCCCCAGGGCGATTTCCTCCTAGAACTGAACTTCTCAAGCCAATGCACTTTATGAGATGAATGACTTTCTGTCTCAAAGAAAGAATGTACCCTGCATTAGTTGAAGCCATTATAAGTCACAGTGAAGAAAGATGAATCGACTTAAATATAATGCAGCATGTTAAGTTTAGTCTGCATTTAAAATGGTGAGGGTGTGGTTTCATTTTAAAAGATTGGATGTTACAATCATAGCAATGTGACTTTAAAGGATTGAACTGTTTCTTGTGCATGGGCAGCCTAACAACTGAATGCTGGCCACTCTCCAGCAAGAATTGTACACTCAGTTAGGCTGTAAAAGAAAGAACTGCAGGCTCTATTGAGTCATGTGTTCTAGTTGTGTCCCAGCTGTTAGGATTCCTGGATCTTATTGCGTGCAGTTTACCAAATCTATACATCTTGTGTCCCATTCCACATCTGTGATTACCTGCTCATCCCTGAAAGGCATTGGCATAATCCACGAAAGGTCTGTGTGTACTTTTGAGATGAGGAAAGGATGTAAGATTGTTCTCAAAGCCAGATAAATTTAAGAAAATACAACAAATTGAAATGCTTCACATCTCTAACCTCTAAATTTTTGCAAAATAAGAAACTGCCATCGGTCAAAAGAAATGAAAAAATACTCATCTAACTACAATGCTGGAAATTCATTATGAGGGCATATTAAAACATAAGAATAAAATTTAGAAATATTATTTGCAAAAGTCACTTTTTAAAAAAATACCAACTATTTGTTTTTTTCCTCCCAATTTTATTATTATTTTCTGTCCAAAGTCCTTTCACATATCAGGTAAGTACTCTTCAATCAATGCAAGACCTCCATATATTCTTTCTGAAATTCCAATATTTAGTCCAGAGTTTATTATGCCAACCTGCATAACACCATCCAGGAGCTGCGATGACAAAAGGCTAGGGTGGGAACAGATTTATCAGCATTTTTTCTGATGTGTGAAAGTCGATTGGCTAGATGTGTAGCAGTTACCCTCCAGGGTTGAAAGGGGCAGATGCTCTTTTCCCTGGCTATGAAATCTCCTTTTCTACAGCTGGCCCACTGAGATGTGAAATCATGGGAAATTGATTTGGCTTTCAAAAGAGCACAACACTGTTGTGTTATACATTGATTTTTCTTTTAGGCCCTGGCTAAAAGTATCTAAAACTCTCTGAAACGCACCTGGGCCCTGAAACTTTAAGCAAAAATTAATCGTTTTTATGTTTAAATGATTCCAATAACAATTCTGTTACGGACTGTATGTGTTCCATCCCTAAATAATATGTTGAAGACTTAAGTCCCAGTGTAATGGTATTAGGAGGCAGGGACTTTGAGAGGTGATTCTCTTTAGATGAGATTATGAAGGTGAGGTTCTCTTGATAGGATTGGTTTCCCTATAAGAAAAGACCAGATAGCTCTCTCTCAATTTCTCTGTGTCTTTCCCCACCCAACCACCCCCACCCTCTCACACACTCCTACCCCATTCATGTAAGGGCATAGTAGAAAGACAGCCATCTTCAAGCTAGGGAAAGGGGCTTCAACAGAACTCAACCATAGTAAGGCCCTGATCTCCGACAGCCAGCTTCCAGATTGGTATTATTTATGTTATTTATGCCAAAATGCCCTGGTTCATGGTATTTTGTTCTGGCAGCCTGGACTGACTAAGACAAATTCTCACAACATAAAAAATTATTCAGGAGTCTGGTTTTTGCTTCATTAATGAAATATGTTAAACTTGCCTGGTACTGTAATAAATGCAATGATATCAAGTAAAAAGCAGATGCTACATTCTTTCAGTATTGTGCTTAAATGGGACATTTCAGGACTTTTTGGCAGAAGCCATAAATAAATCTACACATTCGAGCACATTATATTCACCTACAAGCATCTATTATATAGTTGATGCTAATATATTATTTGATTAGCTGTCTTCTGTTCCAAATTATTTTTCAGTTCTTACTCATCAATGCCAAGCATTCCAGCTATTTAAGACTTACCTTAACTACAAGGGTATACCTAGATGTGAAAGGAAACCATATCTTTGAGTCAACAACCCCTGAACTTTGCTCAACATACAAATACTTTCCAATGTTATTGCTAAGAATCACTATTGTGTAAAATGAGAGATATTTAACTCTCTACAGGCACTGCTGACTGTATGTTATAGACTATAAGATAGAACATATTATAACACAGTCTTATAATTAAAATTTGCAGTCATATTTCTTATTATAGCCAGTCTTAACAGGAAATATAAATTATACAAATATTCTCTCAATTTCATAAACATTATAAAATAGAAACTGAAAATGTGTTTTACCAGTAAGACAGACCTATCTCATTAAAGCCACTGTAGCCCAGCTCTTGCCTGCTAAGTCCCAGATCTTCGAGGTCCATGCATTTAAATCCTGGTGGACATTGGTAGCCTTCTTCTAGCTCTGGAGAGCAGTGTGTATCTGGGATAGCTAAACTATTCCAGGTTACATTTCTGTGAACAACATATGAAAAGGTTAAATGATTTAGACAATTATAAATATTGACTAAATAATATAATCACTCTTCATTAATGACTGCTATATGGACACAGATTTGAGATTCATGTTTTATAAATGGTATTCATAACATAATGACATATTAAACACTCTTAATGATACCTGATTCATCCTACATTAGGTCTTTATAAAAATATTATTATCATTATTATATTTCTTTTTAATTTAAAGACCAAGAACCCAATAAACAAAAGAAGGAATTTTCTAATTTATTTGCAAGGAATGTCAACTGGTCTGGGGATTCCCTATTATTCACAAAATCCTTATCCGACTATGGAAACAATTTTACTTCTCTACTTCTAAGTAATATTAAATGATGACAGTCATTTGCCATGTGGTGCAAATACTGAGTCTCATAAATGACACTTGGCCTTCTGCTGTGTTGGCAGATGTGCAATTTAGAAAGAAAACCAAACAAATAAAGTAAGATTGAAGGAACTAAAGGTATCACATTGGAAAGAGATATTATGGGGTGATTTAGTGATCGTTCCAGGAGCATTAAGGGTTTCTATTGGTGGATGTTGATAACTCCTTTTTCATCTTTCTGGAGAACAAGGAGGAGATTAAATTGATGTAGAAGGATTTAGGTATCTAATGGCTTTCTCGGCAGCAGGTACAGGTAATCACTAGAATTGTGATTGTGGAATCTCATTCTGGGTTGACCTTGAAAATGGGCCCCGAGTAGCTGCTATCTGAGGCAATTCACATAGATTGTGTAGAGTCAAATTTAGGCTAGATGATTCTGTAAGCCTTCTAAATCCATGACGTTATTATAAGTCATTTCCCACTACATTAGTGTTTCTAGGTATTTCTTAAATGGAGATCAACCTTAGACAGTCTCAGCTTATAGACAGCTTATGGCCAAATCGAGGCAGACTTGTTGGGTCACATTCTGTTCTTTAATACCTTCTTACATTCCACTGCTGCTCTAATATGCTTTCTCTAGTGTCTGACTCATAACTCTGACAGATTTTGTCTACATGTCTCAGAGAATAAGTGTTTAAATAAACTGTTCCTTCTGGTCACATTTAAGGCTGCTCCTTTGGACTCCACATGCAAAACCCAAGGAAAAGGCTCAAACTGAAAATTCCCATTTGGTTGTGTCAAAAAGATATGACTTTAGGTAGACATATTGCTTATTTCTCATTTCACATTTTTATATGTAGGCCATTTTTGCTTAAGTCTAATCAGACTCTGTTTCTGCTGTGTACACACATATTAGGAAAAAGTTGTAAGGAGACTTCTGAGTTTCAGAGTAAGACTTTTTGGGTTTTATCCCAAGCTCTGACATTTACTGGTTGTATACTTGATTAAAGTTCTAAACTTTACTAAGTTCAGTTTGTTCACCTATAATATAAGGAGAGTAATTATAATTAAAAGTGAAGCTTGTTTAAGGATTCAGAAAAATAAACCAAATAATACCTACCAGGCTGCAAGTACTCAATAAATGCTTCTTATAAATAACTATGAATCATTACAACAATATAATGCAGCATAAGTCCTGGCATGTAAAAACACGATAATAAATAATTGTCAAAAGATTAGGAGGAATTTTGGCATGTGATACTAAAGCATTTTATTCATAGAATGTGCGGCTGAAAGAAACTTTCACCTAATTCTTCATTTATACTTGAGCAAGGTAAGGAGAAGTTCAGAGAGAGTAAAGATTACTGGCCTATCAAAATTAATTTTTTTCATATCCAGTACTTCAAAAAGACAATAGCAACAATTACTGAGAAAATACTCTATTTACATGCAAAAGTTTCAAAAAAATGTTTTCAAAAAAAGCCACGTGTTATGTATGTGACTTCACCTATCTGTGCCTCAGTTTCCTCATCTGTGACATGACAGGAAAATGCCTATCTCATAGGGCTGGGTTGAACAAGTAATTATTTACATCTGTAATGTACTTAAAATGGGTAGTTGGTATAGGATAAACGCCAATTGTTACCTATTGTAATTGACAGTTTAAAATTCGTAGAATGCCTAGATTAAAACCCTAGCCCTGGTGTGTACTGAGGCAGCAACTGAACCTACTTTGGAGGGGTATTTTAATGATTAAATGAGCAAATGTACAGTGAGCTAATGTACAACTCCCAGACTTTTGGTGGGAATAAGTTAACCAAGCTAATTGTTAACTACTATGGTTATGTTTTCATTAATTTATAAATATTAGAGTATTTTCCCTTTTTGATTCCATTTGTTTGTTCTTTCATATTAACACCAATTCTCATTTCAAACACAACCCTCATCAGCACAGATATTATTTTGAAATCTTTTGGCTTCATAGGCAGCAGATGTGAAACACATTATTTTTGCCAACATCAAGCTATTAGCAAATGCTTTTTAGAGACGTATTTATTAGATGATTAATTGCTCTGGAACAGATGTATCTTAAACTACATGATAATAGCCCTTTTTAAAAAACTGAAATGAATGTCAAGAGTTTCAGAATATAGATTTATTTAGTTTTATTCTCAGTTAACAAACATCTTCTAGATTTTATTTATTTATTTATTTATTTAGTTAGTTAGTTAGTTAGTTAATGTTAATTATTTCCTTGTTCATTTCCCCTCAGATATTCATGATAGAACAATTAGCTCTCTGAAATCAGTGGGGTAGAATTCTTGCTCCAACTTGCCAAATACTAAATATAGAAAAGAATTCTCCCAGTCACAATAAACATCTACTCATGCTTAAGGGGGTTTCAAGATCTGCATTTTCTACAATCAAATACTTGAAAAAAGTATCTACTTGTATTCTCCCTAATTTAAATTTTCAGCCCATTTTTGTGATCTCTAATCCACTGGAATTGCTCTTGTTTATTTTCACGTGCTACATCAAATTGAAAAATTTGTAGTTTTTATCTTCTGTGCTCTCTCAGCAGCATTCCACATAGTTATTTTGGTAGTAGGCAGAATAATGACCTCCTAAAGATGTCCACAGTCTAATCTCCAGAACCTGTGAACATATTATGTGACGTGGCAAATGGGAATTAAAGTTACAAATGTGAACAAGGCTAAAATCCTTGAGTTTGGGTGATTATTTTGGATTATCTAAGTGGTCCAACCTGATCACATGAGTCCTTAAAAATGTAAAACCTTTTCCAGTTGTGGTTAAAGAGAGATACAGCTATGGAAGGACAGCTTAGAGAGATGCAATAAGATGCTGGCTCTGAAGATACTAGTTTTGTCCGTATTTCTCAGATCATTCTCCTTTTCCGTCTCCTCCTACTTTAATGGGCCTTTAAGTATAGATTTGCTCTGAGGTTGGTCCTTGGCTGTCTTCTCTTTCTCATGATGTTCTCTCCCTATGAAATCAGATCCATTTTCATAGTTTCAATTCTCTGTCATCTAGATGTCTTTGTAGAGTCTCAGAGCTACATGCCGAACTGCCTATAAGATCTCTTCATTTGGCGACACCACAAATACCTCCAACCTTTGATAGCCCATACATACTAAACTCCAACTATTTCGCCATTATTCCCTCTCATAACAAGTTTCACCATAGCACCATCAGCCAAAGTATTTAGCAAGTTTAAAATCCTGGAATCACCCTTGATACCTACTTCTTCCATTAACTCTCACAACTACTTCCATCAACTCTCATAACTAATCACGTTCCCCTAAAAATTCTTCAAAATATCTTTTGAACTGAGTCAGCTCTCTCTATCTCCACCTCTACACACACCACTATCTAGCCTCCTAACTAGTCATACTGCATCCACTTGGAGCTTTCCAATCCTTTCACAACAGAACATATAGAGACTTTTCATCATCACTGTTTTAATTAAGTCTGTCGGTGGCAAATCTTTAACATGATCTATAAGACCCTGAAAAAATCTGGCTCCTCCTCTTCCCCCATGTCATAACCAACCATGTTGGCCTTCTGCCAGCCCTTGGTGTATTCTTTCTATTTCAAGACCTTTTTCTCTACTTGGAAATCATTCCTCCCATCTTTTCTTGGTTAACTCCATGTTTTAGCTGACAAGCCCAGCCCAAATATCACTTTCTCAGACTGAATGTCACCTCAAGACCCTCAGATGAGGTCAGGTTTCCCTGCTGTAACTTCTAAAAATACCCACATTTTTCATTTTTGGAAACTGAAACGTGTAATTCATGTTAGTGTAGTCATGTATTTATTGCATTGCATGTCTTCCAAACTTGACTGTTCCCCAGAGTAACTTTCAATTCCATATAGTCCTTGACTATATGTGATGGTTAAATTTTTGTGTGCACTTGGCTAGACCATGGTGCCCAGTTGTTTAGTCAAATCCAGGTCTAGAGGCTGTTATGAAGGTTTTTTTTTTTATGTAATTAACATTTAAATCAGTAGACTTTGAGTGAAGCAGATTACCCTCCATATTGTAGGTGGGCCTCATCCAATTAGTTGAAGGCCTTAGGAGAGAAGACTGAAGTCCTCTGGAGAGTAAAGAATTCTACCTCCAGACTGCCTTTGGATTCAAGACTGCCATAGCAACTTCTGGTGCAATTTCCAGCTTGCTGGCCTGCTCTGAAGATTTTGGTCTTGCTAGCCCCACAATTGCACAATCCAATTCCTTAAAATAAATCTCTTTTGCTCTCTATATACTTCCCTTTGGTTTTGTTTCTTTGAAGAACCCTAATACACAGTAGAACATTAATAATTATCTTCTGAATAAAGAAAGGAATGAATGTGTCTTTCTTTTCACCATCATTTAAATCTATGGTGAATTAATCTATCTATCTATCTATCTATCTATTTATTTATTTATTTATTTATTTATTTATTTATTTATTTATTAAGTAACTACAGGAGAAACTCTTCAACAATTGGATCCTGGTGTTTTTAGGTAGTTTTTCAGCATGGCATCTAAAAATTGGCATGCTTTTTCAATTTTTAAATTTCTGGCTTCAGTAGTTACCATGTTTCAAAATGAGTACTGGAATCCCTCAGAGCAGTTAATTATTTTTCAAAAGGCTTTAATTATCTGCCTGGCATAAGTAGGTTTTTTTTTTTTTGGTAATTCTTAACAAAATATCTTGTTTACAAATAACATATGTAGAAGTTTGAGATCTAAGAAAATGTATCCTTAGCTTGTTGCTAAAACTGTTTAATAACAGCTCCAAACAATTCCTCAGTACTGTATACTTTTATAGTTTTAAGTTAATTATTACTCCTGATGGCACAGAGCACTGAGCTGTATATTGGAGCACAAAGATTAATATCTCAGTCCAGCAATTAATCATTTTAATTACCTCTGGCAGGTCACTTTAACCTTTTGAGCCTCAGTTTCCTCATCTGTAAAATGAAAAACTTTTCAGCCATTTAAAAAACAATTCCCAGAATGACTTCATCATACTTTCATATAAAAGAAAATGCAAATGATTCGAGTGAAACATGTGCCCCATTGTGTTCTCTTCTCATCCATCCTTAAGACTCACCAATGCCAAATGCAACAGCTCTGAGACTTTATGTTCAAATTTTTCTCTTCACTACTCAATGTTATCATCTCCTACTGACATCGAACTTCTGTCACCACTTGTTGCAACAAGTTTAGTGTTGGCCTTTGGTAATTGCTGTCACTTATGAACATAACTATGCCTACCTATTATTATTCAGTCCCCTTTTTAGAAATTGTTTTTCTCATATTCTTAGTGGGACCACTTTATTCATTTGACTGTTCATTAATTCAAAATAATTATTTTTGACAGGTCTCTTCTATGTAGACAACATGCTGGGAATGGAGATAACTAAGAAGATATTTCCAGCTCAGAGACTTTACCACCTAGTGTGAGAAAGAAAACAGAAAAGCAATGTCCACAGTAGAGCATGATGCCTGCTTTAAAGCTATCTCTATGCTCATGGTGTTACTAAGGAACACAAATAGAAACATTATATATGACTATGGATGATGAATGGTGAGTAGTACTAGAAAAACCTTCCACTATAGATGATCAACAGACACTAGTTCTCAAACGGGATACATAATAGCATTCTGGAAAGCAGAAATGTCAAAGCCTGTGTGTGCACAGGAGAGAGAGAAAGAGAGGAAGCAGGAAGAGAAAGATAACATTTTCACTCTTTCATTGGTGGGTGTAACTATTCACAGATTTTTCTCAAGGGCTGTAAACAAGGAGTTGTTACCATACCGAACAATTTTTAAACTACACACTCAGAGATTAGCACATTGGGGAAAAAAGACAGGGACACACACATACTTCACATCTGGGAGAAGAGCGAATGTGGCTTTTGATACCTGCTTAGATCATTGTTTGCTTCCCTCTTAGGGATGGGCATGAACTGTCCCTCTTATTGCACATGCTCACAGTAAACCTGCTGTGGCTGTTACCCACTTTTCAGGTTTATTCCAGAAAATCATCTGGCTTTGTTTTCACTCTTATTTGGCCTGCTCTTTCAGGATTAATTAAAAACGCCTATGAATTGGCCTGGCTAATTCTAATGCTGGATGCTTTGAGAAACTAATCCCATTCTGGAATTTGCAGAGATAATAACATTTATTGACTTTTGAAAACTTTTAATTATTCTGCCTGGACTTTTAGAGAGACTACAAAACAAGATAGATAGTCTGAGGCAGAAAATAATATTGACATCACACCTCTTTTTATAAATAAGTAAATCTAGCAGATTTTCTAAGAAATTAGGAAATAAATTTCCCCTTAATGTTAAACAGAGAGTATTTTAATTGTAATTTTTCCTTTTTCTCATCCTTTCCTTGAATGGCTATACAGGCAAAGCCAGGAAGAACTGAATTCATCATGCACCTAAAATTAAATATGTTTTCAAATTTGCACAAAACTTAAATGACAATATATTCTATTTTAAAAAAAGATTTTAAATAGTCATCTTATTTTGTTATACCTGTATAGTTTTATTAAGCACAGATTTTCTCCAAGTTTACTCTCTTAACAAAATCACTCACTACTTTGCTGACATGAATAAGGGATAACCCACATGATTGGGGGCCAGGAGACAGGCATCTGAGGCAGAATCAGGCAATAAATGTATTCAGACAGAGTATTAGAAAAGCAAAGTATTAGGACACAGAAGATAAACTGATGAGCACTAAACTGGAAATGTGAAAACGGTTCTGGGGTTATAAGACAAAGGTCTACTACCCTTGACATTTCAAATCTAGGCCAAGAGCTCCTCAAGAAGTAACTCTCCTCTCTCCGCTCCAGGAACTAAAAGATCCAGGGCGTGGAGTTATCTGTCAGGAACGAGTTGGCATGATGAAAAACAGGCACTAGAATTTGAGGCCAGACATACAGGACTGAAGTTGGTGATTTCACCAATTAATTAATATATGGCAAGGAGCTATTTCCTCTTGTTTTTCATGAGAATCATAAAAACCAATATGTAAGATCACATTATGAATTAGTAATTATGAATATAAAGTATCTCATACTTATGAGGAGCTCAAAATATATTTATGTTTTTGGATGTGGTTTGGCTGAGTGTATGGTTAAGAAGAAGCAATTTTTCCCACTCCGACAGGCTTCCATCCTATTGGGATGGTCAGATGAAGCCGCAGCCTCCACAATAAGGACATTTAGCTACATTAAAAGTGAAGGGCAGGCTACAAACATGGAATCTTTCCATTTCTTTGTGTCTTCTTCAATTTCTTTTAATAATGTCTTACAGTTTTCAGTGTATAGGGCCTTCATATACTTTGTTAGGTATTTTCTTCTTGTTACAATTACAAAAGCAATTTTTCTTAAATTTCTTTTTTTTTTTTTTGAAAATTCACTGTTAATGCATTAGGAATGCTGTGGATTTTTGCACATTGATTATGTATCCTGAAACTTTATTGTATTTGTTCATTGTTTCAAATAGTTTTTGGTGGAGTCTTTAGGGTTTTCTATATAGAGAATCATTCATGTCATCTGCAAAGTGACAACTTGACTTATTAATTACCAATCTGGATGCCTTTTCTTTCTTTCTCTTGCCTGATTGCTCTAGCTAGAACTTCCAACACTATACTGAATAACAGTGGTGATAGGGGTAGCCTTGTATTGTTCCTGATCTTAGAGGGAAAGTTTTTAGTTTTTCACCATTAAGTATGATGCTAACTGAGGGTTTGTCATATATGGTTGGCCTTTATTATATTGAGGTACTTCCCTTCAATAGCCATTTTGTTAAGTGTTTAAATATAAAACTGAGAGCAACAAATGAACATGACAAATAAGCAGAGTCATGCACATAGACAATAGTTTAGTGGTTACCAGAGGGAACCAGGGACGGGGAGGTAGGTAGGGGCAGTGGGTGTCAAAATATGTTGATAGAAGAATATTTAACTTTGGGTGGCAAATACACAATGCAACGCACATATGATGATATTATTGAATTGTACATTTAAAACCTATATGATTTTATTCGTCAATGCCACCTCAATGATGTTATTATTATTTTTTTTTAAAGTGAAGGCCAGGGAAGAATTTAGAAAGCACCAAAGCCTCTGTCCCCAGACACCCTCAACCAACAAGTGTACTTGCCCAATCCATTCTCTAGATCTAAAAATACATGAGTCGCTGAATTAAAAAAATTGAGATGATTGCCCTGCAGTTCCCAGAACACTTGGACAACCTTTGTTTTTTGTCATTTGTGAAAATGACAAGAGCCTCTTAACTCTGGTGCTCCTTAGACTTTTCCAGGGAAATAGCCTTAAGGTAAGAGGAAACTCAAGTCACCCCAAGATGGAGCTGTAGCAATTAGTTAAAAGCTTAACATTTCTTTGAAGACTCAAGATTTATCTTTTTAAAAGCCATGCAGATTTTGTGTTCTACTCTCTAACATATCTTTGGGAGTTTCAGTGTAAAATTAAGGTTTTAGATCACTGACTACTAACCTGGTCAGTTCTGACAACTCAGCCCTATAGGTATGGATCCACAGATGGGACTGTCTACATTTTTACCGAGAGTTCTCCAGGCAATTTCTCTATCAAAGAGATCTCATCCTAGAATAGAACTCTCAAAATGTGCTGCTAGTGCTGCTATAGTCACCCCATGTCACGATGGCTCCGGAAAATCAGACTGGTTTGGTCGAAACTGAGATATCAAAATACCATATATCATTTCTAAAGAGACAACGCCAATAAACATGATCGCAAGGGGCTGAAGTTGCAGAGTTCCTCATTTCACATTCACATAGTATATTCAGAAGTTCCAGGAGGTCATTTCAGAATTGGGTCCTAAAATAAGCAGTCTGAAACGTTTACTCATACTCTTCATTTAAAACTTGTCTCCTAAGCACATGCTCCTTGTAACTGAAGGGCAACTAAACATTTTATTAAAACATTTTGGATATGTACTTGTTCATTTCACATAATTTGACCAAATTACAATTGAATAGTTAAAAGCATAGAGACTGGTGTCAGAGAGAAGAGGGCTTAAACCCTGCTTCTGCCACTTATAAGCTGTTTCATCTTGGACATCTTACTTAACCTCACTGAGCTTCAGTTTCCTTGGACATAATATAAAGTGTAAAAATAGAACTAACTTATCAGGTTTTTATAAGGATTAAGTAAGAAAATAACTGTTACAACTTGTTCAATAAAGGTTATTTACCACTAATAATTAATAATAGTCTTATAACTTATATTAGTACATTATCCTCTTTTGGGGAAGTAAACATAAGATCGATAGAAGTGCTATACTCTAATTGATCTAAAGAAATCACTCAATTTCTTTTAGTACTCTGTCAAACTGCAGGATTTTCACTTTTATACTAAGAACTCCCACAAATGTTTTTGTTATTTCTGATGGAAATCATGCTGGTATTAATTTTTACACAGGAATTTGGTTTATTCTGAAATATTTTCTTATATTTAATTTTTTAAAATTATTAAATGAACAGTTGATTTAACTGGTGGCTCATGTGGTTCACATCTTTAAGATAAATATGCACAACAATTTTAAAAGCAGTTAAGTAGAGTAACACAAATATAATTAATACATATCACTATTTTAGATTTAATTGAGATAGAATCTCTTGGACCATAACAGCTAAATAGAGAGAAACCAGATGTAACATGGACTTTAATTTTCTCTATAACATATAAAAAGCGTATGCATATGCATGTGGATACATATGTGCATGCAGATTTACGAATGTGTGATTATAACATTGTAAAAGTTGCTCAAATAACAGAACAAGCATGGGCTTGGAAATTAGGTTTGAGTTCAAATCCCTGCTCTCACTTAGCACATGAACATATCTAACCTCTTTGGGACGTATCTTCATCTGCAAAACAGGGGTAATAATTCCTTTCAGGTTGTTCTAAAAATTAGTTTTTTAAGCAAAGTATCTGAGATTTAACAGGTGTTCCACAAATGGTGCTACTAATTTAATTAGAAATCTGCATGAATCATAAGAGTTTTATCATTTCTTACTTAAATATTTTAAAGAACATGTTTCTAATATGCATTTATCCAAACTTCTTCTTATATCTCTATTTTCGAAGTACCCTAAAGAGTAAACGTAAATGTTATTTGGGTCAGCAATAAAAAACTGACCAAAATTCAAGTTCTATTGTCTCTAGTCTAAGTCTTAGTGATATTTTATAGAATACCATCAAGTCCTATAAGCTGCCTCTGGGCAGGATGACCATACCATAGAATATTTTGTCCATTCTCAGACTCTCCTTAGATGAAAAAGGAAGCTGTCAGTAATTATTCTGAAATACCAGGGATACACCAGAATTGTCCTGGGCATTTGTAATATGTCATCCCATACCTCTGAGTCTTAAAGCAAATGCTCCAGCCATCACAAATATTTACCAGAACTGGTTAAAACCTACACTCTGTATAGTAAACTTTCATATATACCATACTATACTAAAAGAATAGTATAAAAGTATATTATATACTTTTATAGAGTAAACATTTACTTACCTTAAAGTTTTTCTCATTATTTCACTCTTGGGAATAATACTCATTATTTGACACCAAGCTATGAATAAATTTCTCTTCTTTCTCAGGAATGATAATGAGGTATCAGGTAAGTCTTCATCTTTTCTATTTCTTCTACCAACTCATTTTTATACTTTGTTCTTCTAGCTTCAGAGTGATTTCTGCCATTACGTATGGCATTTTGCCACACCTGTTTCTGCCACAGGCCATTGCTCTTCTCAGCTTTCTTTAACTTATAAATTGCTTTGCTTAGTCAAATCTCATTACTTGTTCCATAATTGCCTCAGGTCATCATTCATTATTGAAGAAAATCTTGAGCTTTACTAGCTAATGCTATTGAGGACATAGCTAAATTCCATTCTATCTGCTTTAAAGAAATCAGCTCCATTTAAAAGCAAAACTGCATGTATTGAGTTGCTTCTTTATTTATCCTGTTTGCTTCACAGATTAAACATAATCAATTCCAGAGCTCAGTAGTGAAACCCAGGATACACAGGTTTCTTTGCCTGAAAACTCTCCCGTTATTAGGGTATAGTGCATGCAAATCAATTAAGCGGAAATTGGAATAATTCTTAAAGGACAATGATGAAGAGAAATGAGGTCGTGACTGCACTGGCAACACTGATTGCTGGAAACAAAACCATCATACTGCAGTTTAACATCTGACTCAGAGATGTTTCTGAGAAATTTCTAGTTAAGAAGCAACAAAAGAAAAACAGTTGGAAAAAATTTTAATTGGGTTTTTTATGTGTTTCATCTTGACTTTTGACTTTTTTTGAATCTCTAAAAATAAGATAAATTAATGTCCGCACTGGAAATAATGGTAAAATGGCATAACCAATTTTACTGGTTATGAGTAAGACTTTAAAATCCAGTCAATATTGAACTGAAAATTAAAAGAAAAATGATATAAACTGTTTTTATGAGCAACATTACTAATATGTGGCTAGTTATGCATTCTCCTCTCAAATGGTAAATTAAGAATCACATAAAGAGAAGGCAAAATGTATGTGTATGTACAGAATGCTGTCGAACAGATTTTACAAATGTGAGAAAGAGAAAATGCAGACATTCCCCCATAACAGCTATGTCTCCAGTAACTGAAAATTCTGCCGACATTTATGAAAATTTTCAAAGTGAACTCCAGTATTAGGATAAAGTAATGAGCTGGAGCTAATATCCAGAATGCAAAAGGTCTTTTAATATTTTTTCAAAGACATTTATTTCTTCGTGCTGAGTATAGGATGGAGCCTGTGAAGAGTACTTACTAAAGTGATTCAAGGGCTGCGTTTAGGAGGCACTCAGGCATGTCTTCCCAATTTGTATTATATTTTATGTCTCAAAGTATAGTTTGTCAGCATGATATCTGATCTCCTAGCCATGTTAGCAAGCTTTAGAATTCTAGCATTCCAACTTGGTTTTTAATAAAATGGTAACTTTAAACCAGCCTACCATACCCACTGCTGCTTCTTATCCAGAAGCATTTTTTCTGTTCTTCACTTCTATTATCTATTGTCTCCTGCCCACACGACATCTTTTTCCATCTTCATATTCATTCATGGAACAATCTAAACATATTCTGCAGCCTACATACACTTAAAAAAAATCTGCCTACAGGTTTTTTTCACACATTTGTCTCCTCTGTCACCCACTCAGTCAACTCCCTTACTCACCGTTTCCTTCGACTTCCCTATCCTGTGTTCGTACCACAGTTTTTCTCCAACTTTAATGTAGCTTTTCTATATTTTAACTATTTCTCCTTTGTCCCTTTATCAACTTGCTTTTCTTCCTCTGTTCCTTTTTTTTAAAAAATTTCCTCTTCCTTATCAATGTCATAATGTTATTATCTGTCTAAATAAAATATATCAGCAACCTTGCCTTTAGCAAATAGCTACGAAGTGCTTTCTCTGGTAGGATTCTAGGTACTGGCAATAAGAAGATGAATATTCTCCACAGTTTCCCATATGTGTTCTCAAGGACCTCACAGTGTAATGAGGAAAACGGGGGGGAAAATTGCCATGAGCACCAGTGTGTTTGTTCTGGCAAGATGGGCTAATTAAATTCTATTCCTTCCACTACAAACAACTAGAGCTGCTGGATAAACAATACCATTCGAAAATGTATATCTAGGCTCACAAGAAAGAAAGACACTTTCCAAAAGTTTAAAATTTAAGAGGGAACTAAAAACTAGAGGTAGGGAAGTACATGAGTTGGCAAAATGGTCTTATAAATGGGGGCTCACTATCCATTATCTGAGAGTTTGGGTTTTAATGCCACATGAGGCGAAAGACAGGGTCCTGAGCCTATGTAAGGCTGGGAGGTAGAAATAGTGACCCCGTGCATAAAGCCAAGTTATAATTTAGATGTATTCCAGAGTATAATATTGGTGAAGGGATAGTCAAGTAGATCAATCAAGCACAATAGAGACTATAGGTACCAATCCAAATATAGACAAGAAATTCATAAATGAGGAAGGTAGCAGTGACTTCGGTAGGTAATAGCACACAATAAGTAGTGCTACTAGAACAACTGACTGACCAGGTGAAGAAAATTAAATTTCTACTTTACTCTAAAGCATTTCTAAACAGTTTTAGTAAGATATATTTAGCATACAATGAACTGCACATATTAAAATGTATAATTTGATAAATGTTAACATGAATACAGAACCACAATTAAGATAATGAACATATCGATAAACCTCAAAGCTTTCCTGTGCCCTTTGGTGATCCCTTGGGGATTCCTACCCCAATCCTATCCCCAGGCATATTATCTATTATTATAGATAACATTGCATCTTCTAAAATTTTAGATAAATGGAATCACAGAATATGTAATCATTTTTTAACTGGTTTCATTCATTCAGCATAATTATTTTGTGATTCATCCAAGATGTTGTTTACATCAATATCTCATACTTTTTATTGCTCAAAAGTATTTACTATTTGGATATACCATAATTTGTTTATCCATTTATTTAACAATGGAAATTTGAGTTGTTACCAGTTTGGGGTTATTGCAAATAAAGTCACTATGTATATGTCTTTGTATGGACATATATTTTCTATTTTATATATTCGACCATTTCTCTTGGTTGAATACCTGGAATAGAATGAATGAAATAAATGGTAGGTATCTGTTCAACTTTTTAGGAAACTGCCCAATTGTTTTTCAAAGTGGTTATACAGTTTTCCATTCTCATGTTCTTTTACTCTGATGGTGTTAGGTTACCACACTCTCCATTGTGCCACAGAGGACAATTTCTAAGTACATTTTGAATTTGCTTAATCTACCTTCCCACAGGGTTACATCTTTCAGGCTGGCTTCTCTTAAATAGTTGTCTTTAAAAACTGGACAAAACAATTTTGAGGAAGCACAGAATATAGAACAGAGAGTCCTTAATTACTTTAAAAAAATTTAGACACACAGATTTTTCTCATGAGAATTACAGAAACATCCTTGTTAATCACCTAGATTAAAATGCAGTTAGTAGTTAAACTTACCCTGGTTTTGTGTCATTTACTACACAATGATATGTAAATGTTCCGAACATCTGTACTCCTAAAATTCCATAAAGAAGTAGAAAGAAAAGTAGGAAAATTGAAACACTCCATATTTGTTCTCCTGATCGCCTAGGAGGAAAAACAAGGTAAAGTAAGTAAAATTTTTAAAAAGTATCATAAACTTTCCCCCTTAACGTAGGTAAAAACAATACTTACTTTAAAATATTTGTAATTCTGGTCCTTGGTAGTTCAAATCGGAAATAAATTCGGAATGCTCGTATCATAATTAGTGGCCTTGGGATCCTCAACATTCCCCAAGGTGACATCTGATCAACTATATCAGCAATTTCAAACACCTGTAAATTTAGAGGAGAATAAACAAGTTTAGACTTTCTCTTAGCATTGTCTGTAGTCATGGCATATATAGACAGCTTCAGGAGGTAGATCCTGTACCCTGAACTTTGCCCTACCTCATTTTCTATTGAAATCAATTTTCTTTTGAGTACATTTTGAAGCTAGAGGTCTCTTAAAAGAAATAAGTACATAAATTAATGAAAATGCCATTAATCGTGTTCATTTCCTGCCTAATTCATCAAGGCACAGTTTTTATTATAAAAACAGTGTAAACTTAAAATACTGAATAAGTGTGCTAAGTCTTCCTCACTAATCATACATGTTCTTTGGTGGAACTTTTTGAATATCTAGAAAATTGTATAATAAAGAAAAGATTAAAATATTATAAAAATGTGAAAAAGAATTGCACCATTTATGAGGCACAATAATAATTAGAAAATGTTTGTTAAACATACAATAGTTATTAAATGGAAAAAAAAAAACACATTTACCTGCGGGATAAATTAGACTGTTGGAGAAATGACCTTAATCAAAATAAGATAGTTTATCAAAAGCACAAGGATTAGCAGGAAGAACTGTGAATTTATTTTATCCTGAATTTTTAAATGAAGAATATAGTAACTATAGTTGAATTAAATGTAAAATTAACCCTGATTGAAAACAGGGCAATAAATTCTGCTATTTTCCAATGAAATTCCTCCCTTAGAGCTTTTTAATAAACGTTCCCTATTTCTCATAGTAAAGCATTTTCTTTCTTCAGTATAGTATTTTATGTTAATCAATATGTATTCCAATGTATCTATATGTTTTTAGCAGTACTTAATGATAGTTCAGTCACATAAAAGTCTGAAATTCTCATTTTTAAATTTAATATTTTTATTCTACAAATATAGAAATCTCACTCATGTTCTTTTCTTTTTTTCTGATTGTATTCTTCATATCTGCTCAGTAAGAAATAATTTTCTATTGTATTGAATTTCACTTCTGATTAATAAATAATACACAAATGTGACTGAAAATGATTAAAATGTTGTTTTTTTATTAATAATCATATAAATAACATGATATAGAAAATTATACAATAACATTTGATATATATTCTTTAGTAAACTTGTTTAGATTATCAATGCTAAATAATGCCCACTTTGGAAAACATCCCCTTGTAATTTACAAGTTTTTAATTACCTGCAACACCAATGAAACCCAAAGGCAAAAGACCATGAATCCATCAAAAACACACCAGCGATCTTTCACATAGGAACTATCCCCCTAAAAATAAATTTCACATGGCATTATCAGGCAAAATAAATAATTTCAAAAAATATCTGTGGAGGAAATAGTCAAATGTTAATTCGGTAAAAACTAATTTTAAAAAATGTAAAATATACAGTATAGTATATATTGATGAGTATTATGCAGAAAAATAAACATGCATATTTTAAAATTGAATTTTATTAAACATGTTCTTTACTTATATTTTAAGCAAAAAGAGAGAAAAATATCACTTGATCTTTATTTTAAGAACTAATAAGCATAGTTGTGATTGTTTAAAAAATACAAAGAAATTTAAAAGTAAAAACGGAAATTTTATGGAACTCGGCAGAGAACAATTTTAAAATAAGAACAATTAAAAGTAAATGCTAGGCAGGAAAAAGAGCAATTAAAGATCAGTGAGTGCACAGACACCCAAATAGGATGAGTTTATATGATATTTTTCCCAACAGTATTATTATTTCATTGATTTTATGTCATTAAAGATTATTACATGAGTGTCACCATAATTAACCTCTTTTATTGCTCATAATTTGCTTTAGTAACAAATTATATTTAAAAAGATGTAAAATGAGAGCTTCCATTATATTGAGGATTGTTTAAAATGCAAAAAATGAGGATAAACAGTGCTATTTTCCTGAGAGGGGAACAGAAGTGGCCAAGAGCCGAGGGTGGAAGAAAGACATACTTTTCACAGTGTATCTATACATATCTCCTCTGATTAATGTTCATGTGTTACATTTTTTAAATAAATTTTTGAAATTATGTTTGAAGGTTACATTTTAGTTTTAACAATAAATATTTTGTCAGTTGGCACAAATGAAATCATATTTAAAAATTTGAGCCCCACGAGCTCAAAATGCAAAGCTATCAATAACAGAGTTGGCTGAATTTTTGTTTCTTATTTACTATACAAATCATTTTGCTAAGAAAACTGATGTTGTGAAGCTGACTCAAAGTATATTTTGAACTATATAAACAGATGGATTATTTTAAATAATTTTAGATGCCCTGGTGGGGAACCAGAATACAACAAAAGCATGCAAACACATTCTAATTTTAAATGACCTCATATTATGAAAATTGGCTTAGCGAAACTTCTGCTGTGTAACATAGGAAACTATTTTTGAGTTAGGATGTAATTTTAGTTGCATTGTTTGGAATGTTGTCTTCTTTAGATTTTCAAGAAATTCATAGTGGCATTTACCTGTTAGTCAACAAGACCACCACCTGCTAGGTGGTACATAATGGTTATTTAGAACTGGCTTCTTTTTCCCATCTTGGTTGAATATGTGAAATAATCTCTGGGCATAAATTTTACATATTATTTTTTGGTTCATATTTTCGAGTCACATATTGTTTATAAAAATCTTTAATGAAAAGTTCTTTAATCAGCAGTGTTATAGAAACCCGGCATAAAAAGACCAGTAACACTTAGATTTTTCTCATCTTTTTTTAAAGCTTTTGCTCTTTAGTGTTCATTGTTCTATCTTCCTTAAAAATTCTCCCACATCTGTACCACCTTTTTCCTCTGCATTCCGATCTGACCTCAGCTTACTCTGACCAGTGCTTTAACTCACACATCGTGCAACAATTAAGTATTTACATAATATTCATACTGTGTAATTTACAGAACAGTCCTTTGTAGTTCTCATCTGATAGTTTAATGAATTTATATTTTAGTCCCCCTGATTTATCGGATATAATTGTGAAGTTTGGGTTTCCTACTTAAATCTTCTCTAAACATATTTTTTGGTATTACCTTAAAAAAAAAAGTCTATCACCCATTGTAAATGTTTGAGTATGTTCTGAAAATGATTAGCACCTTGAGACTTTAAACTGTTTTGGGTAGTATTCCCAGCACCTAGTACAATGTGTGACATACAACAGATGTTAAATGAATGACAAGATAAGCACATAGACCATGTCTTAGAGAGCTTTCATACATTATAATGCAAACAGTAAGAAGTCAACTCATATGCTTTATGAAGGCACCAAGTCATCCATTCATTCACGGAAACTCCTGGTATTGTTCCTTCAAAGAGAAACTTGTACATAATACCTTTAAAGGTGAGTACCTTAAAGTTAAGCCTCTTTCCTATGTGATCATGAAAGACCACATGTGAAATTATGAAATAACTTTTGGATGTTTTCTGAATTAGTATAGTTTGAATAAGCAGAGCCTATGTACCATGCAAATAGGAATCAGGTCAAGATTTATATAATTTGTGCATTATAATGTATTTGTAAATATAATCAAATTGAAATTGATACATCAATCAATAATCACTAAGGCTCCACAAGTCTCAAATACCTTTTAATAAACAGAAGACAGACTTCAAAACCTGACATTCTGAAATATAATCTCATATTACATTTTGTGTCTGACATATTTATCGTATCTTTTTTAATTCACATGTTTCTAACCTGAAAGAAAGGTTTTAATTTGTTTCTTGCATCAAATGGAAATGGAGGGCAAAGAATGCTTGAGCTGTGGGCAGAAATCAGCATGCTAATGGCTAGGGAGATGGGTTATTCAAGAGCTGTCTGTCAATTTATATAAAGGTAAACACTCAGAGGCTGCCAATCAATTATACAGTCTAAGAAAGTAACGTAAATAGCCATGCAAGTATTTAACAAGCAGAGAACCAAATACATTTACCTGAAGATGTTTATAGGGATATAGTCTGCAGTTATAAAATGATAGGCACTGGTATAGTTTCATGAGCACATGATTTATGGTTCTGAGTTCCCAGGGTCCATCTGTCACTGTGTTTTAGCATTATTATTTATTACTTCAAGAATGCTCGGAGGATGCATGTTACTTTTACCTAGGTCTCTTGTCAGATAAAAAATAGACAACAGCAAATTGTCTGAAGAACTCTCAGTCTGCAATACATCAGACACTCTGTGACAATGCAAACATATATCTCCCAAGTGGTTCATTTTTACTCTAAGAAATTTGGTAAATGAGAACGCTTCTCAGAACAGGAATTAGTGGTGGAAGCAATTAGAAACAAATTATTAGAAAGTGGGAATTAATTGTCAGATACTTTCAAGCTTAAGAAACATTATAGAATATAATGTGAAATCCTTAAAACAAATACATTCCTATAACAAAAATTTTTAAAGACATTTCTTGCCGGGAGGACTTTCTACTTCAATTTCTCTCTCCTGTAATATACAAATCATATTGTGTCACTCACAGATTCAAATACCTCAGGCATCTTTCCTGACCACAGAATGCAGTCTGAGCTCCATGCAAGGCCCTTCACTCTGCAGCCTGGCCTGTCTTCACAGAATCCTCTCCAGCTGCTCCCTGTGAACATCACATCTGCTACCCCTGACTAGTGTTCTCCAAAGTACCAGGCTGTTCCCACAACTCTGTGTCTCAGAGTATTCCTTTTCTTTCTCTGCAAACTCCTTTACTTCCATCCCCTCTTGCCTGTGTCATGGACCACATTTACTCAGCCTTTAAGACATCATCACATCACATTTCTCTCTTCAAGACTTCCATGATATCCCCAAGCAGAATGTTTCATTCGTTTTTGTGCTCCCTCCCCACATACCTTTTATAGACATCACTACAGAATTTTCACAAAATACTAAAGTTCTATTTCTCACTGCCTGAATTCTCACTATATAAATATTTGCTATTTATATTTGCAAAAATATCTGCCTCCAAAAGAACCACTACAATGAATCTGCACATGTGCCAGTGGAAGCATTTAAGTTGTCCATGAATCCTGCAAGAAGCTATAATGTGCAAAATGCAGGCATAGCTTTGTTGTTCTTTTGGGCTAACTCTTGTGCTGCCATTATTAACCTATTAACAATGGATGAGTGTTAAGTTCATCACTACTTTCCCCTCCCTATCTTCTCCTTGACCTTTTACCTTCTCAGGACTTGAGACTATCAACCCCAGTCTATTTGCTGTTATTTCACCAATTTTAAGGTATATTATCTCTTCCCCTGCAACATAGTTTAACATTTCTGAATTAGAGTGCATTTTATAATTGATGCATCACTTACAATCTTATATTTTACAATCCAATTGTAATTAGCAGCATTTTGTTCTTTCTTAAGGATATATAAAATGATGCTACATCTTATAATTGATGATCTCACATATTCAACGAAATATGGTAGATAGTACTTTAACCTATTATTTCTCTGCTTATAAGAGCACATATTGCTGTTTTGGTCAAGTGTATACAAAACATCCACTGCTGAATTAGGTAAGTACAAATAATTGAGCAGTGGGTGTTTAAGTGCTGTTTATTATACAGAAATATACAAGGGGAGAATTACCTGTGTTAAGACTAATTTTTTGATATTTGGAGATATTGGTTGGGATTGCTATAATGCAGTCATAGCTTTCCTATTTAAAATAATGGAATACAGTCTCCTGTTTTCTGAAAGTATAGTATCTAACATATTTTCTGGAATAGATCGCATACAAAAAATGAGAAGTGCCTACATGTACAAAAGTGGGCCAAGCCTTCTCTGAGGACAGGGGCTCTGCTCTGTTTTTTCCCTTCTCCCAGGGCAGTTATGAGCTCATCGTAAGTGTTCAATCAATGTTTGCTGAATGACTAGAAACTGTGCTTGGGTTTAAAAATATAACTCTCTTATATTCATATTAAGTATCTTAAAATTTTAATATAATAAATTAGTTTAATATAGTAAATTAATATAGTAAATAGTTTAATACTTATGACAAACCACTGAGTCAATAAATTTAGTGGACAATACTAGAAAACTACAGCTTCAGTACTTTCATTTTGAAAAATAAAGCTTCCGGGTTTGGTTTGATGCAGATAATTTTATAACCTAGATATTATTAGATAATAGTACCTTAAGCATTAGGTATAAATTTTAGATGTACCATAACATTGCCAAATCAGGCTAGGTATAATTTTAGAGTTGTGTATGCTGGATGGGCAAGAATACACTGGTTTGCTTCTATAAATATTTTATGATGGACTAATACAGCTTTATGTATGAAAAAATACTCTTCCAAAAATGAAAGACCAGCAATCCCAAAATCTATGTGTACATAGACTCACACATATTCTTCCATGCAGAAGACATATGACATACTAGAGTTACTTGCTTAATAACTAAATCTCCTTAGTTATTTAGAAATATTTCAGATGAAAATCAATGCATATTAAACATTTAATATTTGAACAGCTAGGATGTATAGCTCTGTTCCAAATGATATGAAACATATTAAGAGTAACCTGATGCTTAAAATAGAACACGATGTATACCTATATATTCAGAATGTCCTTATATGTGTAAAAAAAAAAAAAGTAAGTTCCATAAGTGAACAAACGGCACATATTTGCAAATTATTCTGGTAAAGGCACTACAAAATTGATTGAGAGGTAAAATTTCAGTAACTGACAAATGAAGTGGTAGAAAAAGTATGAAACTATCTCAAAAGATGTTTTTAGCAGACAAGTGCTTAATAAAGCTTTAAAAATTTTAGAGTAAGATTAATTGAAAAAAGCATGGTAAAATAATGAGTACCATGTGGTCAACTAAAAGATTATTATAGAGTCACTATGAGGGCTAATGTATTTATTATTGGATAACTTAAATACCTGTGTGTGTGTGTGTGTGCGTATATATATATATACACACACATATTTATTATGCAATTGTAAAACTAAAACAAATTTACAAACACAAAGATACAAAATCAATAATATTTAAATTAGTCATGACAGATGATTTTTTTTTGCTAAAACTAAGTCTGATTAAAAGTTTTAAGTTTTTTCCCAGCTTTATTGTATTATTGCCAGTTAAAATTACATACATCTAAGGTGCACAAATAGATGATTTGATATATGTATACGACTCAATATCAAAAAATCAATAAATAAATAACCTAATTTTTAAAAGGGCAAAGGGCCTGAACAGACATTTTTCAAAAGAAGACAAATTGACAAGTATATGAAAAGATGATCAACTTCCATAATCATCACGAAAGTAAAATCAAAACCATAATGATAGCATATCACACCTGTTAGACAGAAGATAACAAGCATAGCAAGAAGAAAAGGAAACCCTTGTACACTGTTGGTGGGAATGTAAATTGGTACAGTCATTATGGAAAACAGTACAGAGAGTCCTAAAAATTCAAAGCTAGAACTATTCTATCCAGCAATCCCACTTTTGGGAAAGTAAGTTAACTCTTAAATACAAACGTGATCTCAAGCAGAATTTACTCTTTGATCTGTGTCTAACATGCATATTTGCAGAAGTATGTAGTATAAAAATGATATCAATTGTTATGACTGTTTTGCAAGGTATAAAATGTTGACATTTCAATGAGATGATACATTTAAAGCTAATTCAAGACCTCATATTTAACCACATTTAACTCAAATATCAGTCAACATTTAAACATTGAATACCAGTTTCAATGAGAAATGAAGCTGTGATGATTACTTCAAGATAATGTTAGTAATGCAATCTTGTTAAAATATGCATTACATTTGTGTTTAATCTGATCATATCTGAAAGAAAAACAGAAAATCACATCTGATGTTAATTTTCAATTTTCAATTCTTACAGAATGAAAATAAAACAAAATTTGGTTTTAGTAAATAATGCATCCAAATGTTGGTGAAAGTCTAAAAATACTGAAAATGGCTCTTTTATAACATTTAGAAAACAACCTAGTCAGAAAACAAGTGTTTTTATTTTTAATGATTGCTTTGACTTCTTTTAAAACTACTAAAACCTCTGTTCATTTAGTGCTGTGATCACTTGGAATGAATGTATAATTTATGTATCAAATACGCCTCTGCTCTTTTATCATTGACTGTGACAATTAAAGCAATGCCTACTGTCATTTTTATGATGTGAAATCTAAGTCTTAATTTAGTAAATAACTTAACAAAACTGTTTTTTTTTATTCTAGGAAAATGTCATGCCTTTATTCATTCAAGTTGGAGCCTCAAAGAAGTCAACACATGGTATTTCAATCCCTAAGTGTTCCACCCAAAACATTCAGAGATTGCCATTGCCTGAATGAACAATATCCACAAGTGCCAGGGTCATCCAAGGCCCTCTGGGGAATCAAAGGATTTAAAATAAGGGCTAGGCTATGCCAGAGAGTAAAGTTACAGTTTCATAAAAGATACCCCCAGCACTCTCACAGGACCATTTTCCCCCATGGTGACCTGCTTTAGCTACCAATTTTTGAAACCTAGGCATATAATGCTTGAAATAACTGTCACTTGTGGAAGATCCAGACAATTTTGGAATCATGCTGAAGTCCATTGGTTGAGTCATGGAGGATGCCCACTGTTTCCATGAACTAACACTTTTTTCAGCGTGCTGTGTATCACATCTTAGAGCTACACTGCAACTCCTGAGGTCCATGCTTACTGCATTCATGACAGGCTGTTGAGAATTGGCTAAATATTGATAATTGTTGATGTTAAGGTATAGGGATTAATTTAAACTCTAATCTCTACTTTTGAGTAAATTCTTAAATTTCTATAACAAAAAGTTTTTAAAAAGTTAAAAGTGAAAAGAATACATTGACTATGATCTATCTCTTAAGGACAGCACACAGAGAACTATGTAAAAAGAGAAGCAACTGACCAATAACCACATGTTATGCATCATCTCATAAAACTCCTGAAATTCTTGTACAGAATGAGTCCCTTTTCCATAAAAATTAATCAACTTGAGGTGCTGATACAGCCAGTAAAAAACTAGGATTTAAGTCAAATCTGTCATTTGGCAGAGATTCCCAACGCCCAGGATGTTGTTTCGTTATACACTCTGTCTCGGTAAACAGTACAATTTAAAATACACTAGAGACAGTATCATCTATTTATTTTTAATTCTGTGAACATTAGTGTTACAGAAGAAAGAAATGTCCCATGACAGAAATTTTCTTCCTTTTCTTTTTCTTTTATTTACTTATTTTTGGTTTCCTATTGGTGGCAATTACATGCTACACATTCCTTTTCTTATAGTCCTGAAATTCCTTTCCACCTTTCTTCTCACTCCTTAATACCTACAAAATGCCTCAGGTTAATGATATTCTGCTGAATAGCATCACACTGTGACATTTATCATGTAACATTCTGCATTTCGTAAATCAACAGATGCCTCCTTTGCTCGAGGTCCCCGAGGCCCTCCGTAGGTGGCGCGACACACCCTCTTCTGACACTCAGGAAACTGGGGGTCAGGCCACCTAGCTCCTTCCCAGATATTCCAAGGCTCGGTGCTTTACACAATTGATTTCACTTTAAAAATATTCTTATGCATCATATTTTCATCAATTTTTGGAGTTATACCCTATCTTAAAAGACTTCAATATAGATAAAATAGATGTTTAGCTTTACTGAAATTAATATGAAAATAATAAACTGATTTAGATTTTCAGTGCATTTTGATTTTTAGCTTAAATAACGTGGAAACACTCACCTTGACAATCCCCCGGATGTGCATTTTTGCTATCATCTCTGCCGTGTAAAGAAACATCAATAAAGTATCCAAAGTAAAGGTCACATACTGAAGAGGGGGGTAGTGCTCGAAAGTCATGGGCGTGTTCATACAGACGGAGATGACGCTGATGATGGCACAGATGCGCAGCAAAGAGTGAACCCACTACAAGAATGGTCCGAAGTTATGATTTGACATCATAAAATGATATCTTAAACTTGTATTAGAAGCCACACTATTTGGAAAACAATACTGAGATTAAAATTTTTCACTGGTAAAGAGAAGAAGGAAACTAATGTCTGTTAGATGCATATAAAATATTTCCACATATTTAATATCATTTAATTCTTCAATTAGCCTAATTTTCACATGAACACACTAGGCTCAGAAAGATTAAAAAGCTTTTCTGCAGTCTTGCATTAATAACAGCCAAAGCCCAGATGTGAACCTGGTCAGGCTACTTCAATGCCAATGAGACTTTCCAGGGCAACAGGCCACTACACAGGGAGATTCTGATTTAATTAAAATGTGTTTGTAACTAGAAACTTGACGTACTATTACTTTTATACTTTTTTATCTATTACAAGCACTTGGAATCAGAGACCACATTATATTTACTGTAACTTCCCTAGTATCTAGCAAATGGCTTAACTTTGTAGAACACAAATGCTTTTTAAAATGAATTGATATCTAACACTTCCCACGTGTAGGGTTTTCTTTCCATATGTCTCTTATATGTAGCATCCTTATATTGAAATATTTTTTAAAACCTGGTATCATCCTTTATTTTCAAAAGATAATCAATAGACTACCCTCTTTATGTTGGAGAACATATTTTGTACAAATGTAGTCCAGATTTATCTTCTAAAATCACACAAAAAGGTAAGTTTCTGTGCAAATCTAGCAGTGCATGCACTGTGAATATTTTCCTTCACCTCAGCTTAAAGTAGAAATTAAAAAGGTAAATGTGTGTGTGCATGTGTGTGGCTACCTATGCATATGTATAGGACTTAACGATCACTCAGATACTTTTATTATAAAAATTAACAAAATCTATGATAAAAATATTGCATTTTCATGCTAAACCCACACAATTAATATTACTAATTAAATAATTAGACAATTCTTAAATATAATTTAAATATGTTCTTTATTGACTATCCTGGATATATATGCAGTCATGTTAATCCTTTAATCCCCCTGAAAAAAAAAAATCTGTTTTTTAGTAGATAGGTTCTGCAGCTACACAAGCTAGCAAGCACCCAAGATGAAAGACAGAAAAGACTGTCAGAACTTTGAGGAGACTCAAACATTTGTAGGCTGGTGAATGGGTTTTAATATTAATCTGACAATTATAATATTTGCATGAAGATGTAATGCCACTAATTCCATACCATATAAGTCACTGATGATTAAATTTATTTTAAGGGTTGATGCACTTTTCATGCATTTGGAAGCGTTTCAATAACCAGCAATTTGTGAATCTAGCCCCATCTGGACTTCTAACATAAAGTATTTAATTACACAAAAGAGCTCTAAAAGAAAGGTTATTCCACAACAAATCTGTTTCAGAATTAAAGAATAAATTCTACTTAAACATTAAGCATTTTAGTAGTGCTTCTGAGACTCCATCTATAATACTACCTTTTTCAGAAGTTCTCAGAAAGCTCGGTATGTGACAGACACTAAAAAAAAAATTGAGTGCTTTATTTTTTATTTTGTTCAATTCTTTAAACATGAAAAGAAGACCTACTATGTGTCAGAAATTATGCTAGGCTCTCAGGACACAGAAATGGAAACAACACAGTTCTGACTCATCACTACTTTGCAATGCGATATACATAACATAAATATTGTGTGTGTGTGAATATATATATATATATATATATATATATATATATATATATATATATATACTTATGCAAATATAAAATAGGGTAAGTGGAAAGAAAAGCAGTTTATTCTATCTATGGTGTGGAGGGTCAGGTGAGGAACCTTTCAGAGTGGTTGGGAGTAGGGGTGACATCTGAGCCCGGCTCCCTGCATGAGGAGATCTGGACACGTCAGGGTTGCTTGAAAAGGGCCTCTGGGCAAGGAAAACAATGTGAACTGGAGGAGTTTCTCTTGGAGGAGCAGGAAGTTGCTGATATGGCTCAAGTAGACAATGTGTAAATATAATAAAAGGCCATTGATGGACAAGTTAGAGCCAGAATAGAAAGCGCCTTAAATGTAATATATATTTTAATTTGTAATGTAGATAATAGGGATATTTTAATGATTGTAAAGCAGAAGGATAATGTGAACAGAAATGGAAATATAAAAAGTAATGTGAGCAGGCTGGAGAAGTAGTCTGCAGGACAGATTAGACGAAGAAAGACTGGAAAGGTCAGGGAGACCAAGGCACATGATGACCTTTTTCATGCGCAAGGGAAAGACAAGTACTGTGAGAGTTAAGAGTTCATTTTCTTACTCCAGCCTGCACTAGGAGTTTAATAATAATAAAGCTGACCCTATACTGGCTTGCAGAGCTGAGTTTCCAATACCTATGAATATGTCATTCCACCTTAGTTCTGGCCTCTAAACTGTCTAGTATACAATGATACTTGGTATAGTAGATCTTCTCGAGTTCTCATTAGCTTAATTAGGCAGAGAAGGTGACAAAGTTCTTCAGAGATATTATCTATTGTCTCATTAACCTTTACTTTTACTCAAAACTTGCAACTCAGAAGGAGACCTTTAATTTAACATTTGATTATTTCCTCATAGATTCATACATGCTGCCTAGTAAAAGAGGTCACCATGTGGGACTCCAGCTCTGGATCAGCCTGTGAAGTGGCATTATCTGGGTGACACTGAGGACAGCATGCACAGAGGTGAGGAAGAGAAAGCCAGATCACCTAGCATTTCTTCCTATGTAAGTAACTCAGAGCAGCACTTCATTATTTCAATTGTTCTCTACTTCCAGACTCCCGGACTCATCCAGTTTCTACTGCAGCTCAAACAGACATTTCAAAGCCAAAAGGTACATGATTTTTGAATATATGAATCAAATTTCCTTTATAACAGCATGTGCTTTTCCGTACTTCAAAAAAGAAACTTACTGGCTTGTTAATCCAGAGTATGTCAGCGTTGTCCGACAGAGATTCATCAGGACCAAAGTCAGTAACTGGCTGGGCCTCCACCCTGGAGCTCTGTTTCCTTTTGAGCATGCTGAAGTTAGCTCTAGTGAGCAAGTACAAAACGGCAGTCTGGGAGAAGAAAGAGAAAGTTGTGTTAGTAACCTAAGCCATCTTTACCCTGATCACAAAAACAAGTGCCCAATGTATACCTATTCATACGTTAGTTATACACACATATAGTTCCATTATACTGTATAGAATAAACACATGCAAATAGGAATTTTAAAAGAATGAGATAAATAATATCAATAAAAGCTTGATTTTTTTTTTCCTCTCAGCCTAACACATCATCTTGTGCATTTCATAAACTATTTGCGTGTCAGTTTAGAGACTACTAGTCTAGATTAACTGGGGTAAAATGGCTTTGCTTCTTAGGGTGCACATATTAGGAAATTTTTCAAGGTCTGTGTTCATATACCTAGAGCTGTTTCCACTTAAAGGTGGTCTGTGCCAGAGAAGAGCTGACCAATTCAGGACAAATACTCAGATCTTTTCCAGGATTTTCCCTTAAGTTAATTTAATGTGACACTCACAGACATCTGTTTCCAATGACAGTCCCATGTTAATCTCCCAGTTTTGTCTTTGCCATAACGAACGTGCGCCAGAGAGAATGGGGCAGAACCTACTCTAAATGGAGTTGTTTTTTTCTTCTATGAATACTGTGGCTATATCAGTTCGTCCAGCTACTCTGAATAAATCTGAATTACATTGAAAAGGAAGATGAGATGCCCGTTTACCTCTTAAATTTCCACAATTCTGGGTCATCTACATTTTGCTACATGTGTCATTTCCTTTAAGCCATTGCTACCACCTTCCACAATCCAGCAACCATTGATAGGCCTACTATATATCCTGCCCGCACTACACATAAAGCAAATAAATGCAATTTAGTGTGAATAGGGATGTTGAAAAGGCAGGTGTTGCCTTATTACTCTGTGAGTCCACAGAGAGACTTCTCATTTGATTAACACCTGGACTGATTCTTAGATGAAGGAAAGGTGCTAACATTTTGGGGATAAATGCTGTTTTGGGCACTTAGTAATGATATTTTATTTAATCTTTACAGCTCACAGAAGAAAGGAAGCATCTTGTCTCTTTATGAAAGCACTAAAAATTCCGGCCTTGGGGCAGCTAATAACTTGACCAAAGCCACCCAAACAAACTTGAAATATAAAAGCAGCTCTGTTTGACTACGAAACCTAAGGTGTTTGTAGTGGACCATGCTGATGTCAAAGACTAATGAGGAGGATTTCTAAAGTAATTTCTAGGTAAAGGATAGATTTTTGTCCTCCAGGCAGTGCACAGCCACGAGATGCCAAGACAGGGAAACACAATAGTTTTAACACCAGGAAGGTGCATTGGCTCTCCTATCTGCTGCTCCTTGGAGCTAGAGAAAGAACCCTAACCAAGAACAATGAGTGCCATTCCGTCCTGGATGGAGCACCAGATGAAAAGAATGTGTTCATAGTACATGTAAATCTGTGCAATTGCAATTTTCACTGGGGAAGAGAACACAGAAACTCAGGACAAATGAAATTTAACCTGATTCCCTCTTTGAGCACCTTTCTCTGCATCTCTGTTCTCCTTGATGCACCTAGGTAGATAGATCGGCCTAACCCTCTTATTCCCAGAAGAAATCAAACTAATTTGCTTTAAGATGTGCTAGGTATTTCCAGGCTGTCTTGCTCTGAATATTGAATTTGAATATGTGCTTTGCAGTAGACTGCACTAATTAATTTTATTTTACATAATTGAAGTTAGGGACTCTTGACATCGATATGTAAATATATGCAGAATATTTAAATTATGCTTGTTCTCTGATTTACTGTGGGGGGGGAACATCTGGTGGCCTCAATATAGGATGCTTCTTGAATGACAGTCTCTTATGTACCCAAAATTGGATACAGAATCTTTTAAAAATCCTTCAAGATTAGACAGTGCAAAGGAGAAAATAAAGAGTGGTTTCACAATGTTCAAAAATGATCCAAGAAAATTTTATAGACCTACCCACTAGCCATAATACCTTTTTCACTGAACCAGTAGAAAATTATGAATAGCCATATTTATTGTTCTTAAGACCTGACCATAAATTATGGGCTGAAAATTTTTAATGTATAAACACGGTGCCTTCACATATTAATTCCATGCATCTTTTATTATAAATATTCCATCTGAAGCAAAACCAACATATGACTATGGATTTGTTTATCTAGAGAATTAGATATCAAGAACTTATTTTTAAAAACTCTCCATGTTGACTACTATTTGGCCCACAAAAACAGTGCAACTGTAACAAATGACGTTAGTTGTCATCCACTTTCACCCTCATTTTACCTACTACAAAAGTGACACCAAATCAACAGCTGAAGAAAACTCTGTCCAAACTCTGATGGAACCTGTTTAATCCACACATATATTAAAACTTAACAACTAGCTCCTGAATCACTGAAAATTTGACTGACTTCATAATATTAAATATTATGTAAAGCATGCAAGTAGCAAAAAAAGTTCATTACAGACATATAAATAGTCCAAAATCAATTTGAGTCATTTGATTGTTATAATTTTCCTTTATATAAATATTGTTTTATGCATGCATTTATATTGAATCAATATGACTGAATACAGCAAATCTATTATTCCTCTGATAAAGACCAGCAGGAATATTTAAGTATCCTAGGTAAGCTTATTATTTTGACAGGAAATTGCTTCCATGTACCTTAGCCTTATCACTATTATGTATTTATAACCTAATATTTTTTTTCTGTTTATAGAAGTGACCTTCATAAGGCACTGCACTAATTGAAAAGCATGGCTCCAGTAGCTTTTTCACACTTAGTAAAAGTAGTTGGTATTTAAATAGTTCAATAGTGGGAAGAGGCTGCACAGTTACAATATATTCATTGATAAATCTTTTACCAGGAAGCAGCTAATGGCAACTAAGGAAGAAATAAAAACTGGTTTTTGCTCTTTTAAATGGTTAAAATCCAGTTTTGTAACCTAGTATAGTTATATTTTACTTCTATTGGCATATACTCTTCTTAGGCCATTCCAGCTGTCTATTGACCAAGTTAAGGTTAATAAATTCAGTTTTCTTTAACTGTGAGGTATTGCAACACTATAGGTCATTTCTTCGCCATACCTTCTTGGGTTTGCATTAAACAATTTTGAAACTTCTGTCTTCTAAATTATGATTTACAGTATGTCCTTTACCTGCTGTCCCATGTGTCTGCGCTCTATACTCAGCCCCTTAAATGAGCATCTGTTCTTACGGTTTCCATCACCATCTGTTAGTGTCCAGCTATGATTACTGAGTCATGTATTTACGCTACCTCTCTGTTAGATATAGGCCATACCAAAAACATCATCACTTAAAAATTAACAGGACATCTTGATACCAGTCTCAAGTCCCAGATTCTACTACCCTGACCTTTTCAGGACCCACATGAAAATCCCCACTTGTCCAGAAAATGGCACAGATTCTCTTTTCACTAGTGATTGTTTTTTCACTTTTCTCATTCCATTGATATGCAAGGCCCCTTTCACTTTATTCCCAGAGCCCTTGCTAGGCCATGGGACCTCAAGTCCAAACTGCTACAAATATCAACCTTTTCAGTATGTCCTATTCTTTATATCAGAAATTATCTTCCCAATACACTGATATGGTCTCTCTTGTAACTCAGAAAACCTCAGCTTATCTTCTTGTTTCTCATTCATTCATTCATTCACAAAGAAAATATTGTGCATCCACTATGGTATCAGGTACTGTAACATGTGCTGGGTATATAGCATGGAAGAGCAAAGGCATCTGTAGAGCTTACAGACCTTGTTTTATTTAACTTGATGTTTCAAGGACACTGAATCCCACTGAATTTACTTGCACTTCCTTTTATACTCATATCCACATGCCTGAATTGGCTGAACGTACCATTAACCATTATCTTCCACCCTTTCTCAACTACCTCAGCTCCTTTATTCCATCTGTGTCCTCTTTGTTGCTGCTGCCAATCCCACATTAGTCCTTTCTATTCCCAAATTAAACTCATGAAGAGTTTTTGTCTGTGTGAGTGATTTGCTACAACTGAAAGATTTAGTGTTTGGGAATAAAAGTGTAAACAAGAGAAACAAACTACTCTAGTAGACTCACAGCATTTATTTTATTCCCCCCTCAAAAAAAGAAGACATAAGTATCTGATTTATTTTTAATCATTACGTGTTAACTACAATTGGTAACACATCAAAATCAACAACTATTCTTCTGGCCACTTCTGTGCACAAACTCTGAGCCCTTTATGAGTAAAATGGTACAGCCACTATGGAAAACAGTATGGGGGGGTCCTTAAAAATTAAGAACAGAATTATCATACAACCCATTCCACTTCCAGTCCTTCATTTGAAAAAAACAAAGTTCTCACTCCATCCTGAATTGCTGAAAGCCCCCTCATTCTTTAAGCTCAGTTCATCTTCATTCCCTCTCATTCCCAGGATACTGAGAACCGTGTCCTGTGCTCTGCTGATACTCTACACCCCCTCCTATGAGCGCAACACTTACAGCCTCCACAGTACATCTGGACTCCAGCAACCCCAGTGTCTCCCCGTTAGTGGGGCTCAGTGATTGACTTTGATCTTAATCATCATAACCATTTAAGGGAAAGTGTTAAAGACAGAATTTGGTGTAAAACTGAATAGTATTTTCAACTACTTTATAAAAAGGAAAACAATACACACACACACACACACACACACACACACACACACACACGCACGCACCCCTACCAAAAAAAAAAAACACAAAAACATAATGAAATGCTCTAGAAGATGAGGAGCTCATCTCTAGAAGATGAGGAGTGAGCTCATCAGCTGATATCCTCCCAAATTCTGTTGACTGCCATGTAAAAACAAACTCCTTCCAACAAAAACGTTATGGGGCTTCTCACGTGCAGAGCCTGTTCTAAGTGTGACATACATTGTCATTTAATTCTTACTAGAACCATTTCACAGATGAGAAAACTTAAGCATAGAAATGAGACAGGATATGAATCAAGACAAGTAGGTTATAGAACTATTAAATGAAAATTTTATTGTATTATAAAAAGAAAACTACTTTTTCAACATATTTTTATCATTCAACCTCATGATTATAAACTATGTTGGCATCAATTATTGTTTGTGAGAATAGTAGAGACATTTCTCAACTTCTAAAATTGAATCCATTTTTACTATATGATTCATTTCATAGTTTTTCCAGCCACACATTTATAAAAATGTGTGTACTTTTTTCTAGCAAGAAATCATCAAACTTCTCATTAAATCTACTTAAATATCACTTTCAGGTTTTTTGTCATTATTCATTCATCCAGCCTCTTCGTTTAGGCTGAATCCTAAAAATATTATTTTATGCTTTTATTATCTTTACTCTGAATTTTGAAAAAAGATGAAATAAAATCATTTAACTCCTATGTGATAATCTTGTATCACACAGTAAGAAGTTGTCTTAATTTCCTAAAGGTTACAGATTTTGTAGTTTCCTAGAGTTAGTTTTAGTCTCATAAATTCTTGATTAAATATGCTGAGAATGTGAAAACTAGAAAACAGATCCCACTTATGATACATGGGTCAAAGAATTTGTTTTTCTGCAGAGAATGTACTAGAGCAGGAAGAGGGCATTGAGAGGAGTCCTTCTGTCATACTCAAAATCCAAAGTTCAGAACAAGGTCAACGGTGTGATTTTGTTTTGCAGTGTTTGTTCTTCCAGCAAGGAAAATCCATACTAAATGGAAGTTATCAGTGCAAGTTAGTAAACGGTAGTTCTTTATGCAACAAAAAGAACTGTTTTATCTAAAAGTGCCCAGTTATGTGCTGGGCTATTAGAGAGGTGGTAAGCCCCTTCCTGGATATTCTCGGAGCAAATGACTACATATTGTGGAGTGCAGAAAGAACTTCTGGACTGTCTAGGAGTTTGCAATAGATTATATCCCAAAAGACTTCTAGTGATAAAAAAATTTAACACACTCTTGAAGCTGCTTCTAATTTTATGTATTTTATCAATTCTTAGGGTAAGATAATGGTCCATAAATGAGTATACATAAATTTAGAAGAGAATCAAGCTTAAATATATATATATATATATATATATATATATATATATATATATATATATATACAAATATATATATATATGTGTATATATATACACATAGTCTTTCTTGTCACTTGAAAGATGAGAACAACATTTATTGAAAGCTGGCTCTGGGCCAGGCACTAATGCAAGGCCTTCATACCTCTCTGAAGAAGTTTTTATTATTATCCCCACTGTACAGATTAAAACTATGAGGCACACTTGCCTAGATCCACATGAGCTGAAAGTAAGTTCAGAACCAGGGACTCTGTTGTGTTGGGAGAACAGAGGTAGCGGAGGGAAAGAGAGAGAGCAGGCGAAGAATTTGATTCTTATTTTTTAATTTTAAGAACTTTTGTAAAATTCAAATATTTTGAAACAACTATTTCACTTGTAATTTCTTTAAAACAAGTAAAATGTGAAAATAATTAATTTTAAGCTCAAACAAATAATGCCTAACAGTAAAAGTTACTGAAAGTTTATGATATATGAGGCTAAGAGCTTCGCGTGGATTATCTCATTTACTTCTTGCCATAACTCAGTGAGGCAGATGGTCTGTTAGTCTTATTTTACAGATAAAACTGAGGTTTAGAGAACATAAGCGCCCTTCCCGAGGTCACTTTCTGACCTTTACCTCTGTGATGTTCAGCCGTCCACATTTTCAGTCTGACCTTTCCATGGCTTTGTGAACAGCACCTTTTCTCCCAAAGATCAGAGACAGGGAGTCTCCAATTCTTGCCTCTGCCAGTCTACACACTGAAATTAAATTATAGTACGGCTACCTTTAGAATTACAATGCCAGGCCTTTCAGGGTTTCTCAAGCAAACCTCTCATGGATCCCCTTTGCTCATGAACTTTCATGGCCTATATGCATCCTTCCCTCTAATCAGGCTTCTGCTTGGAAGAAAAGCAGGCAGCTGCATTGATTTCTCCCTTGAAAGCAGCCTGAGTTCTAGGTCTGCCCCAGTCACAACGCAGAGCAGATCACGTTAGCAGAATAACAAGGACATTGCAGCAATTTTGACCCCTGGGATCACAGCATCAATCCCTCTCACTTTTCTCTGCCTCTCTCCCTCCAAATGCACTTTCATCTGGGTGCTTACGTGTCTATGTCTTGGCCCTTACTAAATCAGGATGTAGTCCTGCAAAAACAGTGTTACCTGCATAGTCCCTTCTCAGTAGGATTGTTAGGACCACCCAAGATGGGCTGGATGAAAGGATGCCAAACATTTCAAAGGACCATCTCCAAACACAGGCTCTTCTTTTTCTCTTTTCCTTTTGTCAACATGCTGATCAAAAACAGAAAATGGTTCTCTACTTTTTATATTGAGTCTACTTACTAAATCCAAAAAAAAAGCAGATTACTTTTTTCTGATTCTTTCTACAAATACTTCAAAACAGTATCATTATTTCACCAAGGATTCTGTTCTGTTTCATTTTTTTAACTGCAAAAAATAAATTTTCCTTGGCCTTTAAAAATTATTAGATTTAGTAAAGGAATTCAGAATAGACTATAATGGTCCAACACATGTTTGTTGTTGCAAACCAAACTAAAACAGCCCAGGAGTAGGAGAGAGAATGAAGTTGTATTGGTGTCACCTAAATCACTATAGTATTAATTACAAATTAAGGCGATCATCTTGCACATGTAAGCTAAGCAGCTTCTCCCCAATCTTTACTGAGAAGATCAGTCAATCCATTTAACAAGTCTTTGTCTTTCACTGTGTTTAAAAATGATATGTATTTATAATTTTGTGAATTATTCTGAGTACAGCATAGGTGTGAGAAAATTTTAAAAAAGAATGTCAGAGTTAAAAAACACCACGGGTTGATCATACGATTTTGTAAGAAGGTCAAGTTTACCAAACTCAGAGTAATCCTAAAATATTTTCCCATTTTCCAGGTAGTGGCAGACTCTTCAATGGCTTTTATCATTTAACATTTCAGTGATAGGCATTTTATTATTAAAAAAAATAAAGATTATTTATTGTTATCTTGGTTACTTAATCTTGTAATGAATCTACAAAGGTTGGACAACGAAGGTGGATGGTTTAAAATAGTAATTTCCAAAGATAAGTAACATCTAAATCATCCAGGGAAGTTTTTAAACATTCTCAACATTGGGTATCCTTCACCTCAGATATACTAAATCAGAACCTTCTGAGTTTCTGAGGTAGAGTATGGAAAATGGTATTTTAAGAAACAGGTGATTTTATACACTCCCAGCGGTGGCCCCAAATGGTAATGGGATCACTGGTCTAGATGCTCAGATGAGCATTTTAATACCTATAGAGTTTACTATTCATAGTCTGTTGGGAGCCATTCTTGCTGAATGCCCTGCAGACAGGGTTAAAGTTGCCTGCAAGCTAGAAGTTTGCAGAGCAGGTGGGCTCTTTACTGAAGGAGGAAGATTGGCTTAATAGAAAGAGTTGAATGTTCCTTGCCCCAGAGAATAAGAGATGAAAACAAGAACAAGAATGTTTTGAGAGAACTTATGTAAAGGTCAGCAATCATTTGAATATGTGTGGGTGTTGCTTCTCATGCACATCCAAGGGTGTGTATATATATATATATATATATATATATATGCTGTGCTAAATAAACTCAGGGCTCAGTATTCACTGTTCGACCTCCCGGCTCTATCTTCTTTCTGTCTCTCTTTCTCTTTTTCTCAATCCTCACTCCCCCTCTCGGGAACTGTTTGCTCTTAGCCGGCTGGCTCCGGCAATAGTTAAGATTAATTTTGGGGAGGAGAGGGGAAATTAAACTAGTTATAAAGAACACAGGCAAAAGAGAAATTTGAGACACAATTTTTGATTTATATTTGTATGTATATATAATATATTCTATTCTTAAGCGTCCTCAGAAAACTTCAGAATTTTCTCAAAAAATAACTGTATGGAATGTATTTTATATGCAAGAATATTTTATACACAAAAATAAGTTTTTGTCTTATGAGATTACTAAGAAATTTGGTTTTTCCTTGATTTTTCTACTATAGTTTTCTAGTCTAGAATATACGTTTAAAATGGCTATTCATTTCTTAAAAGGAAGAAAATGAAAACAAATTACCTAGTTCAACTAAGCCAATTTTAAAAATGCTTTAATTTGTTATTTAATAAAAGTAGAAAGTTGTTTTGAGGCTCTCCAGAGTTTAATATCTTTTTTTCTCCATAAAGTATTGACATATGTAGAATTGAGGGAAATGAAAAGAATCATTTAAGGAAAGATGTTTCAATCCAGCAAACTCTATTTCTAAAAAATTTAAGTCCCTTATTTACAATATTAATCTTAATCTGTGTGCTTTAGCTCTTGGGAGAAAGAGTTAAGCAAGGTTTCATGCTTGAAAGATTCCCATCCCAGTTTTACATTATCTAGGATCCTTTTTTTTTTTATCTTCAGGCAAATTTTGTAACATATTTAATAGTATTTTCAGTCATCACAGATTTGTATCTTGTCTGATACAAGTTTCCATAATTTGTACTTTTTAGCAATAAGAAGTATTTTTTTAAAAATCCTTTCCCTATTCCAGAAGTAATATGTGAAGCTGATCTCCTAGGGATTTCATTAAAAAAAAAAAAAAAAAAAAAAAAGAACAGATTTTTTAAAAATAATAAAGCAAAAAATTTACGGCTAACTGAATAATAAAGAAGTAGTTGTTTTATCTAGGCAGAACAAACTAAGAATTAAATTATCCACTATCACTCAAGCTTGACATCTTGGATTTATTTTTACTCATCTCTCCCTTTCATTCTTTTGGTCTGGTCACCAAAATCTGTTAGTATTTGTTCTATTGATAAATCTCTATCATCCACCTCTCCATATCCATTACTGTAGTCTGATTCAGTTACTCATACTTAGAATTTCATCCCCAATTTCTCCAACACCTTCCTTCACTGACCCCCATTCTTATTTTTCTCCTTCTTGACCTCGTTCGTATTTCTTGGCATTCTATAGATAGCTATAGGTTAATATGACTTAAGGATTAGAATGCTGCAGCTCTTAGTTTTTCTATCAGATCTAAAGCTTTCCCATTTTAAAATTAAAATTTTTAAACGTTATCCTCTTTCTTTTCCTCTATAGTTCTTTTTTGTTTTCTTTACTTCTTAGGCTGAAATGTTGATTTTTTTTTTTTAATCCCATCTTAGGTCACAGGACCCTTTGAAGAAACACTGCATCTATGGGCCATGTCTCCCCAAATAAATAAACACAAGAATACTTTCAGCTATATGTATTATAATGCTATGATAATCAGTATATACAGAAGACTTATAATTATAATTTTACTAAAGACAGTAACTTTTATTACTTTAAATTTTTTCTCATTTAATTACTTTGAATCATTATTTTGATATTTACATATTTCTACCTCACCTTTTTATTAGTAGCATTTGCCTAATATGTATTTCTTCATCTTTTTTACATTTCCTTTTTGACCCATATTAGTATTATAAGAGAATTGTCTCCTGATATTTTTCAGAATTGTACATTTTAGAGTATAATTTTTCTGCTTGCTGATATTTCATTTTGGAGAAGGTGTATCCCCTTTGGGGATAAGTGAATTTTTTTTAAACTTGACCAGAATTCCAATGGAATATTTTTCTTTAAAAGTTTTTCAAATTCAAAGTGTTCATCAAACTATATCTTGATGTTAGCTACTTTTTATTATTTTTTCTGGTTTATGATAACTCATATTCATCTGCATATATATATTTTTTTATCTCAAAATAATGATTGTATTTCACTTAGAATATGGCTTGTATTCCATTTGCTCTGATCTCCCTGTCAGGAAGAGCATTTATTTGTGTACTTTTTGGCTTTCTTCCATACACATTATCCTTGCCCCAAACAAAGTCCTCTTTTCTTCTCTTTCCTTTGCATAATTGAAGATAGGTCTCACTCTTGATCTCCACATAAGTGATTCCCTTGACTGCAGTGTTCTGACCATTCATCTTCTAATTCTCCTGGGCTCCCTCTCCAGAACCCCCACTCCTGCCCCATTTCTGGACATGAGAACTTAGTCCCTGTCATCTAAGCATATTTCATTTGGTGTGGTTGTGCTTGCCTGAGAGTATCATGGGGAATTGCTTCAGAAGTTAAGTAATTGTCTTATAGAATGATCCAACTTTACCTTCACCACTTCAAAATTAAGCAAAATTAATTCTATCAGGAGTTCTGTTCATTATTTTTTGTACAACTCTCTTAGAAAGAGCATTGTGACCTGAATCTTAGTTTTGCCCATCAGATCCATTAGCCCTGTTCCATCTGAACTGGATGTATGAGAAATGCCTTGGAGTCTATAGCCTAGGAGTGAACAGTCTCTTTCTCCTTGTACTTGTGGGGTACAGATTTCTCACTATATAAATTTCTTGGATCATTTATTTAAAGTCTGAACAAGAAAGCAGAAAGCATTATTACATTCTGGAGTTCAAAATTCTTTTTTCCTAAAAGACCTTGCTTTTACTTACTCTTTTTTTCAGCTTACTACTTTTATAGCATTCTCACTTTGGTTTTACTCTAAGAGGTAGATTTTATCATCTGGATTTCAGATGAATTAGTTAAAGGTCAAGTCTTTATATAGTGCAAAGCTCTTAAGTCCAAGCTATTATTTTATTTTCTTTTATTCCTGTAAGAAGGAAGATGATCCACAAATACTAAATAGAAAGCAGATTTACCTCAGAAAGCATATAAAGCTTCTTATTCATAATTATAATCTTTTCTTAACCAACTTGAATATATATGCATAATATAAACTATATGTGCATAATAATTTATATATAGTATATATCTGTAATAATTTAATAATCAATTTTTCCAGAAATATCAGTTTGTAATTTATTATGAAGAAAATAACATCCAATAGAAATAACCCCCTATAGTCTATCTATCAGGACATTATTTATAATGACAAAAAACTGAAAACAGCAAATATCCAATGATAAAGGTATGGCTATATAAGTTAGGCTATATTCCTGGGGTATGGTCTTATAAACAGCCATATATAATTTTTAAGTGAGAAAACTATACAAACAAGAAAAATGCTTAAGATAAATATTAAATATAAAAATCAGTATAAAAATGGTACAATACCATGACTACAACTATATAAAGTATGTGTCTTAAAAGCTAATTACTATTATCTTTAGTAATACACACATTGCAATCATTTGTGTTAAGTTGTTAGGACTATGGGTGTTTATTCTCTTTTCTCCATCATTTCTGTCATTTCTATCACACCGATTATTTTTAAATTCAAGGGATAATTTAAAAAATTGTAAATGTTTGCACACAAAGAGTTTTCAAGGTAAACAAACTTCTTGCATAGGTCGAGGCAGGTAAGAATCATATAACATGATAATTAAACTCTAAAATGTTGATACTATTTTTTAGGGGCAAGTCATAATTTATTTAAATTCAAGGTCATAGTTTCAAAACCAAAACTAGAAAATAAGACATCTCACTGCCTATCTACATGATTACAGATTCGCCTTTCCTGACAGACTCTTAGAGTTGGAGTTTACCTCTTTCCTCACTGAATCCCCAGCTCCTGGCCCGGTGCCTGGCTTACAGTTAGGACATAATACTGTGGGTAGGTGTGATTTTTTTTTCCCCACAAACTCTAAAACCACATATGACCTTTCCCCCTGCACTAAATTTACATAGCCATGAAGATACTGTCATTAATAAACGATAAAATAAATACATACATGTGTGACCAAGTATGCATGCACATACACATACTAAGAAAGAAAAGAGAAGCAAACGGAACACATTTCAAAGAAATGCCATTCTCAAAGAAGAAAATGCTACTTAAACCTTCAGTTTTCTAAACCACAAGCAAATGACACTATCTTGAGTAGGTTTTTTTTTCTTTTAAAAGTATAACATTTTCCTCTTTGACATGACTTATCTTCAGCTTCTATAGAGCACATCTATTCTGCCAAGATATCAAGTTTTCTATGAACACATAAGAGGGTCCAACGAGCCTGCTTATTTAAAATTTTTTTCCCCAAGCCCACTTTTTCCTTCCCTCTGCTTGGTTTTAGCAATAGCAGACTCAAAATACACTACAGAAAAACAAAAAAAAAATCAACATAGAAAGGTCACAGAATGAAAGCTGACCAGTTAGGAAATGAAGTTTTGTTGTTGTGAAGGTTTGAGAAGCCATGATTTTTATTTAGAACTACTGAAACTTAATTTTTGAATACAAAAAAAAAAAAACCCACTCTAGCTGTATATGTGCTTCAGAGATGACCGCCTTTGTTCACCCTCTCTTCTACTTAATTTCAAATCAAATCACATTTGTAGTTATGAAGATATGAATCATAAATTAAAAAAAAAATAGCCACCTGTTAATTTCTGATCCCTATTAAAGGTCTTCTCCAACCTTGGCCTTCTTATACCTAGCAGTCACTGGTACCAACCTCCCTTTCACCTCCAGGGAAATCCAGGCCTGCTGATGACCACACAAACACAAGGTAAAGACTGCGACCTTCATAGGCCTGAACCTGTGAGTATATGAATACACATCCTTAATTATATATTCCCTGAAAAATCATGCCTGAAATTGGAAGAATTATCTTATGATATCTCAAGAATATATCAAAATTTGAGTTCAGAGTCATCAACTATCCTGGAAGAGGAAAATTCGAGTTAGAGGGATAACCCATTGCTCGGGGTTCTGGGCCCACCTTTCGATTCGAGCCGGGAAATCCACACTAGTCTCTTAAGGGCTCAATGACAAAATGGTGTTGCTTTGGCAGGACACTGTACTGCTTGCAGGGTGGCCACCCTAATGAGAGCTGCTCGGCCTGGCCAATTAATAAAAGGAAGGATATAAAGCCCAGAACCATCCGCAGGAGTATGGGGGTGGGGTGGGCAAGGCCCTCGGCCCTTTCTGAAACCTGCTGGAGCTGGTCGGCCCCCAATACCCGCGTTTGCCCGGAGGCGCCGAGTGGCCCATACATCCATCACATCCCCAGCCACCTGACCCCGAATGCCTGGCAGAGAAGGCCGAGGTCTGGCAGCCCCGGGTTTCCAGTGCCCACCCGCGCGCTGCCGAAGCTCGGGAAGGCGCACCCCGCTTAGGGAGCGGGGAGGCGCATCCTGCCGCCCGCGACCCCTCCCCGCCGAAGGTGGGGGGCGCCTCTCCCGCCCTGGTGCCCGGCCCCCGCCCGTCCGCCTGGGCCCCGTCCCTGCGGGGGTGACTGGCGCGCACCCAGGCCTGGGACGGCCGTGACCAACCTGTAACCCTAGCGCTCAGAGCGGTCATGGTGCCGCGGGTGCGGCGGCGGCGGCAGCGGCAGCGGGCAGGGCGCGGCGCCCATCGCGCGGGGACGCGGCCCCTCACCTCCCGCGGCTCCGTCGGCGCGCGCCACCCAGCCGGTGCCGCGGCTCAGCGCTCGGCGTGCGGGCGTGCGCCGCTGCCACCCGGGTGGCGGGGCCTGCGAGAGAGGGTGTTAGGGGGCCAGGACTTTTTTTTCTTTTTGCCTTTTTTTTTTTTTTTTTTTAAATCAGAGTTGGCTTTGTCGCGAGGGCTGCCTTGGGCTGAAGGGAGGAAACTGCAGAGGACGTTGCGCTGCAGTTGATGGGGAGTAGGAGGGTCGGTGCTAGCAGGTTCCTTCTCTCTTGGCTGCCACTGGCAGTCAGTCGCACAGCAACAGCTGGGCTTTCCCCTGCCAGCCCCTCTCGTACTCTGTGGTGCTCACTGAGCACCGCCCGTGTGCACTTGAGACGGGTACACGCAAGACCAAGGCCAACTCAGAGAGGTGACAAGGCCCGTGTGTTTGTGTGTGTGTGTGTGGGCGGGGGGGTGGGTCTTGTCTTCCTGGACACAATATCCGAGGATGTGGACTAATTTCACCTTTTAGTATGAAATTGCTAAATAATGAATGTACCAGTGACACTTATAGTCTTCTAAACACTTTAACATTTTTCCTCAAAATTAAAATATTTTTTTTATGCAGATGAGTTGGATGTCTATTCTAAAATTGATAGTTACCTCCGTGCACCGCAGGTATATCCTAACAGGAAGCTGCATCTGATATTTCTGGGGCTCCTAGCAGGACAGGTTTAGGGAGATCTTGGAATCTGAGCACTGTCAGCTGGGGACATCTATCCCCTCAGCTGCATTCCCTGGAAAATTTACTCTGGGACTGGCATTTCGCCTGGTAGTCAGATATTAAACTCACCAAGGAGCCCTTGACTGATTTAGACATCATACACACACAAGTACATAAACAGAGAGGGAGAGAGAAAAGTGAATGAAGCTTCCTCTGAAAGTAATCAGAACTCCTAAAGAAAGAACAGTTCCCTATCACAAAATGTTAAAGCTCAAGGGATGGAAGTTAGATTACACGCACACATTTTTTTAAGATGTATTTTCTGGTTATGTGTATTTAATTAAGCTACCATCTAAAGAATTCTATTCATAATTTAATCACTTCAGGGTAATATTAGAGCTATTTTTTGTACATATTAACACTTTTTTATATTTTAAAGGAAATTAAAAATATAATCAGCATTTCATGAAATACATGTGAATAATCATTTTCAAATTTCCAAAGATTTCAGAAAGCTCAACAATATACAAAGCTACATTTAAACACATGATGAAATCATATGGAAATATTCTAATAACACAAAATGGAAAATAATTTAAATGATGGCAAATTTGTAAACAATTTTTTTTAGAAAAATTACCAATTTAGTTAATCATTTTAAGTCACTGTTCTTAATTGTTTGATCTAACTGCTAGTTTATTTCAGTTTGTATCTTTAAAACACATAGCTGTGTATCACTCTTTGGAATGCATCGAGTTAGAATTATCAGTTAGAAAATCATATTCATGAAATAATTAAAGACAAAGATATTTATAACATTTTTTAATAGAGTCATAAAGGTAGCAATTTTATTAAGCTTAGCACTGCTCCTCACCAATCAGGCATTTCACACTTCTCTCTGTTTGTGGTTGAACTGCCCCTATGCAAATATCTATAATACATGCTTGTGAACCAAACAATACCATAGATAATGGAGAAAGTTGTGGAAAATCTGTGGACTTCAATGAAAGAGCTGTGGAGAATCTCAGTACACCCATCATGGAATCTGTCGGAACTCACTGTATATGAGAGTAAACGACCATTGTAAAAAGCAGGTACTAATGTCCCAAATATTGCAGCATTCCTTCTACCTTCTAATCATCCAAGAATTTTCTTATCAGAAAAATTAGGGAGGATGGATAAACATCTTTTCCAGGTCCAATGGGCTGTGTAATTATGCTCACTGCTCTAAACTAATGAAAGTGAATTGCTGCCCTATTGAGTTTATTAGAATTCAGAGGTATGTTTTGCTCGGCTTGCAAAATATTTTTGACAAATTAAGATCAATTATCAACATTTGAAGACCATGAGATTTTTAGTTTAATATGAAAAATAAGATCTGGCCAAGTCAGGTTTGTATTCCTGCATGGCAAAGAGCAGCTAGAGGTGTCCTGTGCCTCTCTTAGACAGGTATATTCTTCTTATTTTCCCCTGTCCCAACCCACTTCAATGCCTAGCTCCAGAAAGCATTTGAGGGGGGGAGGCCATATCGGTAAATCTGTATTTAACTATATGACATTGGGGAAAGGGTATTGTGAAACAGAGAGAAACAGTCAAATACAAGGAATTTTATAATACAGAGTATGAAGCCAGGACAATCTACAACCAAGACAATAAACTATTAATCAAAGAAAATTGCTTTCATAGTCCAGCAAGTGCTTTGGAATGGAAGTAACTATGAAATGCAAGCTAGTAAGAGTTTGATGAAAATGAGATATTTGTTCCTCATTAATTCATCTGTTCCTACTATTTATTTCCACCTAAAATTAGTATCTTAAATGACACCATAGTGAGTAGCTGAGAAAACTATAACAATGCTAAAAAAGAAAAATTTAAATCCATGGGGGGATTGCCATGTGTTTGTTCTATGAGAATATAGGAAATTGCTTGTCTCCAGAATGATTCTGTCAAATTAGATTTATCAGTAGATTACACTGAGGTAACTACTCAAGATGTTCCAATTTTTTTTAAAGACCCTTGTTAAGATTGATTTGAATTTGTACACATTTGCTAATATTGTATGATTTCAGGGTCACTTGCCACCAAATGTGGATATGACTGAATTTCCCGTTACAGATACTTTCAGCAGGAAAAATAAAGGTCCAAAAGACCTACTTAAAAAATATAAATAGGCCAACCAGGAGGCATCCACTGCTTACTAACTCACTAGCATAGACTAACATGAACAGAATTCGGTCTATGCAGAATAGATGCATTTTGATGAAAGAGGGCCTGGGGATGGTTTAATATAGCTAGTTTCCTACACCTCTCAGTAGAAAGCATAATATTGAGTATGTTTGGAGTGTCCTTGTCATCTCACGTATCAGCTTTCTAAGCAACCACAAAACATTGATTCACCATTTAAATATTGCAAGGTTTTGGAAGAAAACTCACATTTTTACCTTTTTCTTGAGGCAATGTTTCCAAAACTTTCTTGATAATAAGGATCACCTGGGTGATCTTCCATGGAGATTCTGATTAAGCCCTCTAGAGTAGTATGCAACTACAGAGGCCCTGTCTTAATAAAAGAGGTATCCCTTTGAGCAACACAGTTCCAGTAGTTGGTACCTACTCACAAGCATTAGTTTTCTAACAGACCACAGTGGATTTGCCCACTCTCTTTCCTCTCCTACAAGTCCCATGTACCTCCATCATCATATGAACCCTGGAGAAAAATTCCAGTCGATCCTGCACTTAAGTTGTAGTTGTGTTATCTGAAGCACTAAAAAATGTGTGAGTTCAACTAGGTGATAAAAGACCATCTGTTAAGTCAGATCTGAGGTCTTTGCAAGGTTGTCATATGGCCATTTGATGTTTCAAGTAGTTCCTATGTGCATTCAAATCAGTCATAAATAGGGGCTTAACATATCCTTCAACAGCAAATAAAAGAAGAAAAAATGATGCATACCTCAAACAGACAGAAGCTATGACCCTTAAAATGGGCAGAAATACATTGGGGCAAGAAATGCAATTGATTTCTTTTATGGAAAAATAAACTACCTAATGATGGAGGAATTCCAGAGCACAAACTAGACTTGGAAAATCATAGGAAATAGAAATAAATGTAGTCCTCCGACTATGCATACTTTACAGGTTAATTGCAAAAGATTTTAGCTCATCGTTTAGTCTGCTTTAGATTATATTTTCAGAGGAAGCTAGGTTTTAGAAGAAAAAAAAGGTAGACCGTGAAATCAGGAATAAATAATACCAATTAAACACTATGCTGGGAGCAAAACAGAGGTTTCATTGTACTGAGCAGCAGCTGAGCCGATTGCCCAAAGGAACTGGTAAATTTCTGAAAACAAAAGTCATGTTTCAAGAGAATCAGTCAGTAATTAAATGATACATGTTTTCACTAATATAATAAAAGCTTCTACCAAATAGAAGTAAATATTTGAATTCTGAAATAACCTTGAAGATCTAATTTATTGTATAAAATATCTTTAAGAGTTTATAATAACCAAAGACTGAGATCTCTCAAGGTTGATGGGATGAGACACTCGTCAAGTTAAGCCACTCAAAAATGCCGAGAGGAAGAGAGACCTAAAATTGATGACAAGGAAGAGGGCTGGTGAGCATCACTTATCAACTTTGGGCCAGCAGTAGCAGTGGTGATTGTTGTTCATCTCACTAACTCTTTTCATAAATTGCTCAGAAATTGGGACCAACCAGAATCCAGGAGAAGCTGTGCCTCGATAGAATAAACTGAATGTGAGAAACAAGAAGATCTGAGTAGCATTGAGAAGAAGGGGTGGACAGTGTTTGATACTGTTGATGTCATCGAGCCTCTTTACCAGGCCAGGGCATCCATTGCTCAGCTGCTGTTAGGATTAGTGCTAACTTTTTATAACTGTCCCCTTCTTCAGAAAATGGCCCTCTTCAGAATAGGAGATGCCTCACCTGGGAAGATGTAACCCCACTCCCATACAGGGGAAGAGACAGTCTGAAACCAATGACAAATGGACAAGCTGGCCTTCCTGCCTGCAGTTGAACCAAACCTGGCATAATACATGTCTAGGAACCAGCTGAAGCTGGACTCAGCTGAGACCTGGACTCAGCTGAGACCTGTACCCTTTCTTGGCTCCTTTGCCTGCTCTCTTCTGCTACCCTCACTCCCTTGCTCCAGAAAGCACTCCTTGAATAAATCTTGTGCTACTGAATCCTTGTCTCAGACCTTGTTTCCAGGGAGCTAATCTAACACAAATTTCTATTTTGGGTGCTATTATGAAAGAGTTATTAAGTTTCATTCTCTTATTAGTTGTTTCTGAGTCCAGAAACCTTGTAAAATTCTAGTCCTGCAAATTTTAAAAATGTAATGCAGATTCTTTTCACTTCTGTATGCATAATTATTTTATCTCTGGAAAATCAGTTTTTCTTTCTCCTTCCAAACTTATACATTTTATTTATTTATTTTTGACCTCTCTCTGCTGGCCATGTTAGAGATATTGGACACAGAGTTGTTTTGGATCTCAAAGAATAGCTTTCAATGATTAACACTCTGTATAGGTTTCTTGATTGGTAATTTTTTTGGATAGGTTATTTCTATTTTAAATTTACTAAGTTTTTCTTTTATTAACTTTAAATGACTTGTTTTTTAAAAATACTTTTTCTACATCATTGAGATAAACATATCATATTTCTCCTTCAATCTATTCATGCTATGAATGACAAACCCAAAAGATTTTTAATGTTATCTCAAATTATGGTCTTCAAATGAATACACAGACAACTAGAGCAAACTGACAACTAGAAAAAAAGAGACTATTTATTAACAATGACTTCATATCTAGATAAAAAAAATATTATAACTTTTCTTCAGAGTAAACTCTTCTGATTAGATGATTAATAGTCATTATCATGTGGAGTGGTGTACTCATCAGTCATTTGAAACAAAGCCTTTACATTTAGGGAAAACAAGTTTATTTGGAGACTTCAGAAAACATTTTAATATATAGTTTTCTTATGAGCACTTTCAAACTACCCTATATTATAGCTTCAATTTGCTACTTCACAGAACCCTGAAATTGCCATCACAGACTATCAAATCAGAGCATTTGGTCTCTGCTCTTGACTCTATTCATTCACTGAAACATTTATAGTCCACTCAGAATACCATTTGCTGGAAAATTAGAAAAGCACGTGTGCTTTTGTACATATTTAGTGTCTCTTAATGTAGGTTTCTGGACTCAGAAATTATCTTCTAAATAAAAGTGTTGGCTTATTTCAAATATAATTTTCTACCATTCATAGCCAAATGTGCCAATTTATTGTACTTCACTGTGTAGAGTCAGTGGAATGCCGCAGGAGGACAAGGCCTTTTCACACTGTTGGGAGAGGCCATCAAGAAGACGACTGTCAGTTGACCTGCAAGCTGGACCCGGACAATCAGAGGCTTCTTGCCCCTCCTCTGTTTTTGTGATGTATCGTGGGAGATCCCACAATGGAAGCCGTATTCAAGGTTGCAGCCTTGAGGGAGTAAGGTATTGTTGGAAACATCTGGACTGAATATGTGCCTGAACCTCTGTAAACTTTTAAGATTCTGGTGGGCAGGTACTGAGAGCTACTCACCTTGTACCCACTAAGACAAGCCTTGTAAGTATGTTTTCTTGCTTTTTAAACGTCCCACCTGCTATCTGAAGTAGTCTGTTTCTTTCTTTGGTCTCTCCTTATCCTCTAAGTAAGCAGGGTAGGTTTAAATTTCTTTTTGGTAACCCCCAAGTTTGTGAGCCAATACATATCATAGGCCCTACTGTTACTCAGGCTCTATGCCTTCAAGAACTTTGGAAATAAACAGCTGGTAAATCTATGAAAATAATTATCAACAGGTAACAGATGGAGAATACATAGGTATGATTTCAATAAATTTTGTGATAATCCTTATTTCACAATACATTGTAGGGATACAAGTTAATCATGTTACTAATCTTTCATTACTTATTTCACAAATGACAACTTCTCTAGAATTCAACTATGTGTTTTGAAGCACAGTATAATTTTGTGTAATTTTTTAAACATGATGACTCAGTTGTACAGGCTAGCTTGGGTAACCAAATCTGTTTGGAAAATGAATTAGATTTCTCTGTAATTATTGAGTTAGGCTAGTCCAATGAATTGGAAAAGCATGAAAATGAATAAATTGCTGGTACATACCACATGAATGAAACTTACAAATGTATTAAGAAAATTTACACAAGAGTTAATATTGCATGGTTTCATCAATATGGATTTCAAAACTAGGAAATATAGTGGTGGGAAAATATCAGAATAGTTGTTGATTCTGGGGTAGAGAAAGAATTGATTGGGAGGGGGCCATGAGGGTGCATGATGAGAATGTTTTATAACTTTAAAAGCATTCTCTATTTTATGCAATTTCATAGAAAAGATCAGCCATATCGCCAGACCTCAAGGAACATACAGAACAAGAGTCCTGCTGAGATTGCTAACAACTATTCACCCATACCATGAAAGGAAAACAGGAAAATAAAGTTTTTAAGTTGTAGTTTTCATAGAAACTGAGAATCAAATATAAACCAAATTCTTCTTTGAATACTCAGGGTCTCATACTCTGGCTTTGAGAGGAGTCTGCTTCTCTGTCTGTGGAGTGTTATTCCTTCTCTAATAAATCTTTCTTTTATCTCTAAAAAAAAGAAAAAGAAAAGTCTGATATGCATGCTGACTTACTTAGTCAGAAATGTATGGATATCTGTAGTTAACTTTGAAATGCATTAACCACTAAGATGGGTTGATGGATAGATAGAGGAAGGTTAGATTGGTGGGTATATGATAGAGCAAGTACAGAAAACTTAATGGTGGCATCAAGGTTCTGGGTGCATGTGAAAATATCGAATAGTTCTTTCAATTTTTCTTCTGTTTGAAAATGTTTATAATAAACTTGTAAGAAAACTATAATCAGAGTTTTACGATTTCCTACTCTCATAGTGTTTCCAGCTTTTGCCAGGATTACTTTTATATCTTCTAACTTGTCTCTTGACCCCTGTCATCTATTTTCAGCACAAACGACCAAAGCAATAAACAAATCTAATTATGTCACTCTCCTCAAAACATTGAGGGACTAGTCCCATTATACTCAGAATGAAATTCCAGGTTCTCTGACTTACCATGCTCTACACGATGTGGCCACTATGTGGCCCTGTTACCACTCTGACCTCTCCACCCACACTTCTTTAGGAATTCCTCTCTGGCCACATTCACCTCCTTGTTGTTCCTTGAACTATCATTCTTCTACCTCAGGGCATCCGCACTTGTTCTTACCTCTGTCTGAAATACTTTCCCCTCAGGAACCTGGCTCGCTCACTCTTTCAGTTCTTCTATGTCACTTTCTCAGTGAAACCTTCCTTGTTTACTCTAAAATTTCAATGCCCTTAATCCAAATTTCTTATTTCCATTCTTTCAAATTTTGTTTTACCATAGCTCTTTTTTTTTTCTTTTGACATCTACAGCATCTGATATTCCCAGGTGGTCTCCTATCCAAGTACTAACCAGGCTCGACCCTGCTTAGCTTTCAAGATCAGACAAGATTGGGCACATTCAGGCCCAAAAGACCCATAGCTCTTTTACATATTACTATTCTCTGTATTTTACGTATTTATCTTGTTCATTGTCTCTACTTTTGAAATAGAAGCTCCATGAGAGCAGAGATTTTGTCTGTTTACCCATACTCTCTCTATTCTCAGCATCTAGAACAGTGCTTAGCATATACTGGGAACTTAATAATGTTTGTTGAATAAATGAAAGAATACCTGCAGTCTTGGATCCTGCAGTCTTGGAAATAGAATAATATAACTGATTATATAAATGCACATGACTTAGTAAAATTGTGTCAGTATGGGAATTTAGAAATAGCAAATTTAAATCAGAGCTAAAGTCAAATTCTTTGCTAAGCTTTGATCTTGGTACATAAATACTTTCACAAAGTTATTACAAAATAGCAACCAATCAACTAAATCAGTTAGAGAAGAGATTGTATCTTAGGAAGAAGAAAGCATAAACAACAGAAAATATATTCTTTCAGAAGACTTACACCCTTCTCCCACAGATTTTCACTTTTCAAAATCTAAAAGTTTTGCTCACCACTATATCCTCAGCCTGAAAGTAAAGCTTGTATATGATAAATGTGTAACACTTATTTGTTAAATAAAAAATATTATGAATATCGATGCCATTATTGTTGAATAAATTAAATTATAAATGATTGTGATGTTAATATTATCATGACTTATTCAGCAGGTCCTTTTGTGGGCTGGTCAGGAGTAACCCATGATTTATCTGGGTATCTAGATGGTCACCTGAAATTAAAACTTCAATCAGAAATGTGTAAAGAGAAGTGGAATCAGGTGTCCATACAAAAACTGGCACAAATGATAATTTAGAATAATTATCTATAAGTCATTGACTATGGCAAAAGTTATTATCAATGCATATTTAGATGGAGCCATAAGTAGTCTAGTTTGCATGTGAAGAAAAAGGCAGCCCTTTTTATAAAATAACACAATGCATGTCAGGGATCATGGCTTGGGGCAAATGAGGTGAGGTCTGGATTCTGTTCTCCACTCATGTACCCAGCCATGTGCCTCTGCGTAGGCCACAGCCATCACAATCACATGTGGAGGGCTTGTGTGCAGATTGCTTTCCAGAATGTGTCAGTTTGCATGTCCGCATTATTGTCTCCAAATACTTTTCCAATTCGGATGATGGAAAACCATATCTCATTGTTTTATTTTTGTAGTGTAAGCCTTAACTTTTTTTTGTGATGCAAGTGCCTGACTTAAGTTTTGGTTGCTGAGGCATCCTTTTCAAAGAGGCATCTACTTCAAAGAGCATTATTACCAAAAATTTATGGTCAGCCACTGGACTAGATAAAGAGCCAGCCACCTCTTCCTACTGAGGCTCCTTTGTTTTAGAGATTGTGGTTGATTTTAATAACTGACTATTTGGGTTACTTGTTTGTTTTCACTTCCCATGTTTTAAATTCCTGCTCTTATGATATTTCACCTATAAAGAGTGAGCCCTGGGGAAACCCTCCAGCCCTGCCTTCAAGCCCAATAAAAGTAGAACTCCATCTTCATGCACTCTCTCTCTGTCTCCCCATGGCCTTGCTCTGTGACCTGAGGTGTGCTGTATAATTTCCAGGTCTTATAAGTAATAAATCTGTCTCTTTTTCTAGTTTCCTGCTGGTTATTGCTGAAGGGCATTTCAATCACAATAAGAACCACAAAGGCTGGTACAGCCACAATGGTTATTGGAAGGCTGAGACCAGTACAAGGCAATTTTACATTTCTTGGTTCAAGTAGTGAGCTTGCACTTTAAAACTACACTTTTATGTACCTCCTACTTTTATTACTTATTTCGCTATTATTTGCTTATTTAATTGAGAAATCAGCAGTTTCTTACCAATTTGTAAAAGTTTCTCTTAAGTTAGAAATTATCAATGATTTTTTCATAAAGTTTGTAAATATTTCCCCAGTTTGATATGATTTTTACTTTTGTTAGTGATATATCAGAAGTGCAATGAACTCAGCCCTTTTCTTCGTGATTGTTTACATTGTTATTATAACATCTATCAATATATCTACATCTTTGTTCCTTCTAGAATTTATGTAAAGTTAAATACCAAGTGAAGAGTTAGGTCATTTTATTTTATTTAAAAAAAGAGTTGACTCGGTATTCTATCATCAGCATTTTAATTTCTTGAATTTAGAATTAAGGTCTGATTTTGAGCTGTTGTTTCTGTGGTTTGATGTAAATGTCTACTCTTGCACAAAATCTATTTCATTTAAGTATTTTTTCTGTAAAATGTGTTTAAATAGTTGGAAGGAAAAGTTCATTTGCTAACTCTCATTATTACAACACTTTTTAATACTTTCTCAACTGTATTATTATTACGTCTGTAAATTAATTTCAGAACAATTTTATGCCATCAAAAATGTAACAAATTAATATTTTATGTGGTATTTCATCACACATTTGAGTAATATTCAGAGTAGCAGTTTTCTTTGTAATATTCAGTCATTCTATCCAGAAAGATGGCATATCTCTCTTTTCATTAACATCTAATTTGATAGTGTGTGTGTGGTTTATGTATTTTTTCCATATGTAGGTTTTGTACATTTCATGCAGAAGTCATTATTAGAAATTTTAAATATCTGAATAACCAACAGTTTTGTGATTTCTCCCATGATAGATTATATTACTTTACCTAGGAAAGAGATCTGGTCTTGTAAGTGTATCATATATATAGCTATATTTCTAAATTATTTCTGTATTTTAGAAGTATTTAATTCTTTCTGAATTCATATGGTTGTAACAGAAGAATATTTTTTTTCTCTTGAGTGGTTCTAACATTGGTATACTTTAGCAAAAAACTATTTCCAAAACCATACACCTATCTGAGGTTTGCATGCACTCTGGAGAATGTTGAAGGATTGACAGGGAATCTATTTGGATCTTATCCATCATCAATTGAACCATTGGACACTAGAGAGGGAGATATGAAGAAATGGTTCCACAGAAAAAAATTCCTGGGAGATTTTAATCTTGTTATATATAAAGATTGTCAGAGGGAAATATTTGGGCATAAAAGTTTTCAGCTCATTGTATATCAGCTTTAGTGGAGGTGTTAAGACTTATTCTGTTCATTTCTGTGTCCCCAGCACTTAGAACAGGACTAGTAAATGGCAGCATTCAACAAATATCTATTTATCACTGTTGAATAAAAAAATTGGAGAAATGCATTTGTCTATAGGAGAAAAATAATCTGATATTGACAAATCTATAGGCTTTGAAGTAAGTCTTATCCAAAATTTCCTAGCAAAGATTCTTGCCACTTCTATAAACATTCCTTCTAGACACATCCTAACAGATGCTTGGTTGACTGACCAATTAGTTCCCTCTTTTCTTGGCTGTGTGCTCAGGGCAAAGGCTGATCACCACCTCGGATTAACAGCCATGTTAATTCAGTTTTCATCTCCAGTAATTGCTTTAGACATAGGCATATGATCTATATCTGGCCAATGAGAATTAAAAAAAAAAAAAACTGAGTTTTTGAGAAAGATTTTTTTTTTTTACATTTAAAAAGGAACATAAGAGACATGTTTTACTCCCTGAGGACATTCTCAGTGAGTTGTGTGAATTGCTGAGACTTGGACTTGATGTAGCCATCTGGTGGCTATGAAGGAGTAAGTCTGAGACCAAAGCCAACAACTTGAAGGAGGTGGAGCAAAAGGAGAAGAACTTGGTTTATTGATGTAATTTTGTATATTAATGTTAATATTACCTTTTATTAGGCTTTCAATTATGAGCAGTTGAAAATATCCCATGAACCAATGGATACAAATGATATTTAGAAGTATAAATAATCTTAAATGAAATAAACAGTTCTTGTCTACTATATTAACTGAAAGACATTTTGAGTCTTATTTCATATGCTTTCTATTCCTTCAAAAGAAATAAAGAACTTTACATGCTTTTAAAGAGAGGAAGACATATGGAGTAAGAACATTGCAGATGGAGAGTACATAAGGTGCAAAGGGTCGGAAGTAAGAGTACAACTAGCAATTTTGAGGAAGAACAAAAAGCTCAATGTGACTGGAACAAGGTGAGCATGGAGGTAAGTGGGTGGGGGTGCAGATCATGTAAGGGCTGTGAGTCCTTTCAAACACTTTGGCTTTTATATTTCCTCAAGCAATAAAAATGTTTTCAGCATAGAAGTGCTATAATCTAATTACGTTTTAGAATTTGTTCTGTCTAAATTGTTAAGAATTGACATTAGAGAAATAAAAGCAAAAAAAGGGACACCTGATTAGCAGACTTCTTCAATCCAGGCAAGAGACTATATTGGCTTGGTTAGAGTGATGGTAGTAGAGATGGTGAGATGAGCTCAGATTCTAAATATTTTTTGAAAGATCTGACAAGAATCCCTGATAAAATATGGACTGTAAGAGAAAAAGAGGAGCTAAAACAAACCCTGAGATTTGAAGCCTGAGTCTCCAGAAGAATAATTTTACCATTTATTGAGATGAAGAGGAGCATACCATTTATTGGTATAAAGTAGAAAAATGAGAGCTTGGTGTTGGACAGGTAACATTTCATATGCAATTAAATATCAAAGAGAAGACTCTAAGTAGGCTTTTGTGTATTATATCTATACAAGTATATGTATATCTGTATATATGTGCAGGCATCTGTTTCAGATAAATAGATAATAGGTAGGTAGGTAGATAGATGATAGATAGATAGATAGATAGATAGATAGATAGATAGATAGATAATTGTTTTGGGGAACTGAAAGGGGCTAGAGTTACAAATCTTGTAGTCTTCGATATAGAAATAGTATATAAAAACAAGATGTCACTTAGGATGTCTTTTTCTATAAGTAAACATAAAAGAGAGGAGGCCAAGACTGAGCCTTGGGTACGCAATCATTTAGAGGCCAGGGAAGTGAGAATGCAGACATTATGTACAGACAACTCTTTTCCAGGAGTTTTGCTATAAACTGAAAAAAGAGAAATGGTGTGGGAACTGAATGAGGAAGTGGGGCAATGACAATTATTTTTTTAAAGATGAAGAATGTAACAGTACATTTTATGCTGATCTAGTGGGTAGGGAAAACTTGATAAAACAGGGACGGCAGGGAATAAAGTGAGCATGTCCCTGATGGAAGATGGTGTGGAATGCAGTATACAAAGCAAGGATTGCCTGCCATAGAAGCAACGATGATTCATCCATCCATTTGTATTAACACAAAAGAAGGTACAGAGTAAGGTCATAAATGCAAGAAGGTGGATAGTTTGGTGGCATGAGATTGTGGAAATAATCTTCTCATTGATTTTATTTTTTATTTCAATGAAATAAAGAGAAATTCATCCAGTAAGGGGAAGGATAAGGAAGGACATACTGAAAGTTTGAGAAAAAATAAGTTGTGAAATTGTCAACTAGGAGAGTGGAGAAGTGGCTGGATGAGAAAAGAACACCATGATTACTGGTAATCTTAAGGACTCACTTGAGATTACTGATTACGAATGTAATTTAAGACATGGATATTTTTTCCTAACCTTGTTTAGTTGCATGAGTGAAGGTAATAACTGCAATCTGTGTTTCCAAGGGTTGTAGTTTGTTGTTTAGCCTGGCAAGTAATACAGTATCTTTAAGCTCAGTACCTTGATGGCAAGGTTTCCTGTGGAAGCTCATTGATTTCACATCACATTATTTCTGCAGGTATTAAAAAGTATGCACCTGTTAGAACTAAAAATAAAATACATAATTTAAGAAGCTAAAGTCAGATTTATATTACTTTCTGAAGTCATTAGATCTTATACTAACACAGATTTCTTAGAACTGCATAGCCCTTCTGTTCATGGAAGATATCTATGGAAAAAGAAGAGTAATGGAACAATGTATCTTCAATGCAGTGGGGAGGGGGAGACAATGAAGCCATTTGGAACCATATCAAGTAAATAAAAGTTGGTTTAATATGTATTGTGGTTCATCTATTTAACCTCACTCACTCCAGTAGTAACCTACAAAGTTGAGTATGAGTCTTTATAGCCATGCTACTGAATCCCATTTGATCTTGGAAGCTAAGCAGGGTTGGGCCTGATTAGTACTTGGATGGGGGACCACTTAGGAAGACCAGGTGCTGTAGGTGTACAAAAAAAAATAGAGATTGTAAGCTAAAAAAATAAAATTTAATTTGAGATGTTCACAGTTGGAATCTATCAAAACAACTATTTCTTAAAGAATTTATGTAGTTGAGAGAATTCCTCAAAGATATCAGAAATTTATTCACCTGCTTCATTATTCTATGTTAATATTCTCTAATGAATAAATTGGACCTATTCTTTTCACACTGTCTTTTATGGTAATTATTCTTATTTAGATTTTAAGGCTCTGAAATGTAGTAACCTAACCTTATAAGCCTTTGCATATCTATTTTGCTTTGTCTAGTAAGTACTTTTTACCCAGTAAGGTGCTAATCAGTATTTATTTAATAAATTAAATAGAAATTAGTTCACAAATTCAATTGTTCAAGATTTAAATGCTTTGTGTGAATAATTATCTCTTTTATTTAATATGTATTTTAGTGAGATAGTCAAATATTTGCATTTTAGGAATTAAAAATTCCTAAACCTGACCAGAAATTCCTTCCTGACCAGAAATCAATCTCAAAACACAGCCATAATAATATCTAAGCCACCAGGAAACTGAAGCTTCCTATTTTAGTGTGAAAAAATATAGAGGATAATGTTGAATGAGAATATCCTCATTAGTCTTCAAAACATTCTCACACTGAAAAACTGGAAAAAGCCTTCAGATGCCATTGGATTTAGCATCCATATCTAGGCAGGATGATAACTAAATCATATTAAAAATGCTGTTGCCTTTCTTACACAAAATATTAAGTAAAAAACATTTAGAAAAATGGTTCATCTATAAATTTTCATGTTATGTAACAAAAAAGTTATGAATATGTTTTGGTTGTTGTGTTTATATAATAACATCAAATGTTGGTGTAATAAATCTCTGTAACTGTATTTGTAAGCTCAAGCAATGATTTTCTTATTTTTAAGAGTCATCCTGTGATACAAGAGTATATTAATTTTTCCAAATAGTCACCAGAAATCTTCTTCAATTTAAGCCTATTTCCTGCCCTTTACAACTGAATGAAAAATGATTGCTCATCATGAATTCTACCATGTATTTGTATATATGTTTATATATTATTATTATTGAATCTATATAAAATTTTTTAAATTTACAGTGGCAGTTGCTGACTGTAGCCTATTTTTTGTCCAGATTAAGTTATTTATTCTCTGTCGATCAACCATTCAAAATTCAAATTGAACTCTTAGATTATTGGAAATGACGATTTTTATTGGCCATAAACAGTTGAATAACAGCAATTTTATCTGGTTCTAACTAACATATCCTATATAATATGACTTGCTACATGCAGTACACCGAAAACATATGATATTTTACTTTGAATTTCCCAGAGGCAAATGCCAGGATAAATATTTATGTGCAATTAATTTTAAAACAAATGCCCCTAAGGGAGACCAACATGGGAGTGGAGGAAGAAAGACAGGGAGAGGAAGAAGATAAGCAATTGTGCAAATTTAGGCTCAAGACCCATGAAGAATAAGATTTAGCAGGATTGTGTAAGGGAATGTTGGATTATAATTTACACCTCAGAGGTCGTCTAAATTTAGGCAAATTTTCTGGGCTTTCGTCCAACTGTCATTGGTTCATAGCTTTAGCAGAATAAGCGGGAGGTAGGGAGAAGAGAGGGTGGGATAAAATCTAGGCACTTCTGGCTCTTTGTATTTGTTGACAAAGTGGTTCCAATAGTCTGAGGGCAGTGCCCTGAAGAATATATGCAGATGCTGGTCTTTGAAACTATACCAAAGGAATTCCACTTATACCTACAGATATTGTAAATCTGAGAAGACCTGCTCAGGGCACTAGTGATGTCTGCCACCTATGGCAGGTGATTTTAAGACATTGAGAAAATACAGCAATACAAGGCATATAAGACAGGTATAGTATAATGTAAGCATTAGCTAAAAATTGTCACTTTAAGTCCAATGTAAGTTGAGACTGTTAAGATTATTCTCATGGGCTAAAGAAAACTAAACATATGGAAGTCACTGAACTAAAGTAGATCTTTAAAACAAGAAGATTTAACTTAACTGCATAGAAGATAAGAGATAAAAGAAACATGTTGCATATTGGGAAGCAGATGTTAAGAATTAGGAGTACAGACAATTTTGGGGAGAGTAACATTTGAAAAGAGGAAAAGGAGGAAGCAACATTGACCAAGGGGAGCCATCACACTCCTGTGCTGACATGACATGCTGTGTGCCAGCCCCAAGAGCAACTCTTGCTTAGTGATTGTCTCTTAAACCAGCAGTCTCCAACCTTTTTGGCACCGGGGACAAGTGCTCTTATCAGAATTTGATGCCTGATCTGAGGTGGAGCTGAGATGGTGATGCCAGTACTGGGGAGCAGCTGCAAATACAGGTGAAGCTTCACTGGCTAGTCCACTACCCACCTGCTGTGAGGCTCGGTTCCTAACAGGCCATGACCAGTATTGGTACATGGCCCTGGGGATTTGGAATCTGCCTTAGAGGACACTACGTTGGCCAGATATTGCTGGGCTCTTATTCTATTGATTTAACCAGTCAGTGTTGGCCCATCTTGAGAAGACCATAATGACCTTGGCTAGAAAGCTAAGGTAGCCTCTGAAGAATACAACAGCTTGAAGCTTTCAGTCAACCACGCTTTCCTAGCTAGTTAACTAGTTCCTTTTTGAAGGATATTTTACACAGTGTACCTTTATTTCTACACTCATGACTAAATGCAATATGTCAGAAATTATAGATGCACAAGAAACAATATTCCTGACTCTAGGAATGGAATACGAACCACTTTTGTAATCATAAGATATATTGGAAATTGTGAGAAATATTCCTTTGGTCTGTATTCCTTAAGGGATTCTCAATCTGGTATCATTCTTGGGGATGCTTAATAGATACACACTAAATGCTTTTTGAATGAATAGCTGAATCATTACAGGCAAGTAAAAGTTGATAAAGGAAGGATATGAGAATGCTTCAATATTAAGCTGAATAATAATAATAATAATAATAATAATAATAATAATAAAATCCCTCTGAGTTAACTAAGAACAAATATCAAAAAAGGAGAAAGAAGTAACTGAAGTAGAAAATGTAGGAGTGCAGGACAAATTTTGCCTTCTTTGTCACTTGACCTAAGATCAATTCTGTTCCAAAAGAAGCAATTGACTTTATGCACAAATGCCTTATCTATAACTTATTGGCATTATTATCTTGGTTTATTTGTCTTACTTTGGTGAGCAACATATTTCCACCTTATGAAGTTGATGTAATGATCAAGTAAGATTAAGTATATTGTTGACACTCAGAGGCAAATATTTTGTTCACATTTTTTAACAACTCTGAAATCAGATCAGTAGCAATCGATGGCATTTTACAATATTGGTTGGCCAAGCAGTCATGATATTTACAAAGGTCCAATGCTCTGAACTTGAAACTTATAAAAGTGGTGTCAACCTCTTGAAATAAAATCCCAGAGACACTAGCAGAGCAATCTTGAAACCAAATTGTTGCGGTGACAGGTTTGGATGATGGGGCTTCAGATGAGTTTAGCAAAATTCTGGAAGTTGTAACCCAAATTTGACTTGCTATACAAATATGCTAATAACTCAGCACCAAAGGGGTTTGATTTCTTTTGTAGATTTGTTGTAAGTAATCTATAACTAAACATCATCAACACTTACAGACACAGAGGATGACATGATATGAAAAATTGTCAATAACTCTAAGTTGAGTAGTTAATATCAGATTCTGCAAAGAAGTTTTAGAAATACCTCAACTAACTTATTTCACTTGTGTTTTTTCTTTTATTTATAGAATAGAGAGAAATCAGAATAAATGTACTTCTAAATAAGCCTAAAAGATCTTTTTCAATAAACATAAAATTAAAAATCTAAGTGATAAGAACACATATCCAGTGTAGTGGCTGCATTTTTTCTTTCTCAGGGGCACATAAAATGGTAATGAATCTTACAATGAGTCGCATCTCGTATTTGAAATATGGCATGGAAAGCAACTAGCACATCACAGGTTCTAAATGAAAGAGAATGAATTGATTTTTCAATTATTTGTTGCTTCATCAAACTTAAAAAACTTAGATATTTAAGTTATCACAATAATTCTTTGGTAGAATTAACACAATGAAAATAAAAATAAAATATACAGGTTAAATCATTTAATAAATAACTTTTTTGTTCCATTTTATAGTTTTATCATTAATTGAAAAAAAAGTATATGCTATCTCTCTTTCTATCCACAGTTAAATCAAATCAATTATAAATAATCCTAGGAAGAGAGTAAATTAAAAATATAACAATTATGAAACAATGAACTTAATTTTCCTTTGTATTCAATATCCTTTCAGCTCACCAGGAACAATTAAAGACATTTAGATTTTTAAGAGTTATCAAGTAGGAAGCATAATTTGACTCTACAATGTCAAAGCAACTGCTTTAGGGGCTGAATTAACTAAACAAGCAAGTTCTTTGACCATTTGACCAGAGCTTAAAATGCAAATGTAATAGTTGGTGTTGTGTGGTCAAGAGAAAAGCAGAGGTGAAAGAAGAAGTGAGAATAGATTGAGTTACTCACAGACAAGATGATGAGCTGCTGTCTCCTCAAAAACTGGCTTGATCATTCCAATTCTTAGCTACTCAGTTATTCTTCTTTTTGATTATTAGCCTCATTTAGCCCTCTCTCTTTTCCTGAGGTAATTGATTTCATATCCTATTCACAGTAATTTATCTAGATTGGTTACCAAGCTTTTATTAAATGAAATATTCTATAATATGGAATTTCTTCATTGTTTATGAAAATTAAAAGTTTTGCTGACAATTTTCACCATAAAAAATGTTTACAACAAGTTGCCTAGTCAAATAAATTGCATCAAAGTTCATATGATATCTTTTATAGCTATAGTTTGAGTTTTATAAGTTGCATATGACTATGGGAAAAAGCTTAGCTCTGATATAGGCTTCATACCTCTATTACTATTTATATCATGCTTATTAGTGTCTAAAACAACACTCTCAGGGCAAGGCTCCTGACTCATAAGCATAAACAGAAAAACATAATATCTGCCCTTACCACCCAACTTGCCAACTATCTCTCTTCCCCTAGATAGTCTTTTTTCAGTCTGTTTTTTCCCCCTAATTTATGTAGAGTGTACCTTACTAATATTGGAATACTAGTAAAAATAATGAACACAGTAGTATGAATAAAATTTTAAAATAGGGTAGTATCTGATATACATTGCACCAAAACCGAGTAGTGCTATAACATGGAGGAAGATGAGTGGCTAACGCTACTGAGTGCAGCTTCGTAGACAAGCCTGTGTAGTGGGAAAAACACTGGAACAATGTTTAAATAACAATGCACATGAATGAAATAATTTTTAACCTCTGAAAACTTATGCTATATAAAACAGCTTTATATAAATGCCCATTACCAAAAAACTAATTATTAGTTTTCACCATTTCCTCCCTAATGTAGGTGCAAATGCACACAAATATATAATATATGTGTATGTGTGTGTGTGTGTGTGTGTGTGTGTGTGTGTGTGTATATACAGTAGTATATATATATATATATATATACAGTAGTATATATATATACAGTAGTATATATATATACACACACACACACACACACACATATATTATATATATTATATATATTCCTATTTTTCACTCATTTTTATTTTTACTGAGATAAAATATACATAACATGAAATTGACCATTTTAAGCATTTCAACTGGAATTAAGTACACACACATTACCGTGCCACCGTCACCACCATTTTCAGAACTTTTTTCATCTTACAAAACCGAAATTCTGTATTCATTAAACAATAACCCTCCATCCCCTCCCCACAGCCCCTGGCACCCACCATTCTCCTTTCAGTCTCTGTGAATTTGTCTATTGGAGGAATTGCAGATAAGTGGGATATTATTATATATATATATATATATATATATATATATATATTCTTATTTCTCCCTTAATTACAGGAAGATGTTGGGCAAATATTTTCTTAGAGAAAATATAAACAGAAATTTAGACTTAGAGAGAGTCAAGTTAATGTTCCCTTTAACCATGCCATTTTGGAAACTGAAATTCAGAAGGTTAAGGAACCCAGCCAAGATCAGGCAGCTATGGGATGACAGAACCAGCATCAGAAACCCTTCTTTAACAAGTAGTTCAGTGTTCTCTTGACTTGTCTGTTCCTGATTACATCCTTTCAGTTGTTATTAACAGCTGATCATCACTTTAAGAATTAAGAGTCTATTAGTTAGAATAAAATATTATTTCTCTGATGTCAATGAAAACAACTTCTAGATTTTTTTTCTAAAATTTTCTTTCAACATCAACTAGAACTGCAGAAATACTCAGAACACTGAAAGATTATTTCTAATCCCAGAGGCTCCTGATATTTCCAGGTGTTTTTATTACGTGGGAGGAAAAAAATGCCTCTGGTTTTGCACTAGTGTCTGGAAAAGATGTTAACTAAACACCTTTTTATTCCACAGCTCTGGCTCAGATGAAAAGTTCTTTTTCTTGGAAATTTAAACTTATTTTTATTGCTGCCTGGGAATATTTAGCCTTCTTCAATGCTTTGGTGTACCTTTTACTATTTGAAAATCTGGAAGCCTCCTTTTAGCTGAAAATATTATACATGTGCATTTTGAGTGAAACTGAGATCTTTTTTACTTTCAACTTGACTCTATGCGAACAATTAGTGTGCCACACATATATAGAGAGTTTAGGATTAGTTGTTGATTATCTAACTCTAGAATAACTTTCTTAATTTTTTCATGATAAATATAATTTTCTTGCTGATTTTTATATTTTAGTTGCCTAAATTTATCTTATAACAGTGTGTTGATCCTTTCCTTCCATTAAACCTGATATACTGTCTTTAAGTTCAAATTGTTCAACTTAATCAAATGTATCAAACTTTTAAAAGTCACTCACTCACTCATTCATTTATTCATTCAATTATTCTCTAAGCAAATATTTTCTGAGATTCTACCCTGTGCCAGATACTGGAATTATAGGTAAGAACAAGAGAGCAAAAATCTCTGCACTCATGGAACTTGCCATTAAATGGAGAATGGAAGATCATAAACAGTAGGTACATAAACAGAAAAACAAAATGTTAGACCCTGATAAGGCCTGACAAGAAAATAAAACAGAATAAAGGGCGCTTGGTCAGGGGAACAGCTTTAGACAGAGGATGGAAGGAAGGAAGAAAAGAAAGAAGGAGAAAAAAAGAGAAAGAATAAATAAAGGGAGAAATACATGCATACATACATACATACTCCTAAATAATAAATAAATAAATATTTCTCAAAAACTTCTTGTTCTGCTTCACATGTTACACATCTTAGTGCCTTTAATTTTTGAATTTCTTGCCTTATTAACATGAAGTACAGGATAAAGTTATCCAGCTCTACATTTTCCATAGAAGGGGTATGAGGATGTCAATACTATTGCAGGTAAGGATTAAAGAACTGTCTTGGATCTGAGCAATCAGCCTTAGGGGAGGCTGTTCCTGATGCATAGGGCAATACCTGGTGAGGAGGGCAGCTGTGGGCCATCAGCAGCCCATACTGCCATCAGCGAGAGGATGAATTCATGGGCCCTAGAGCAGAGATCTGAGTGGGACATTCACTATGAAGACAGTTGGAGTCTAAATATAAATTGTCTTGTAGGAAATTATAGAGGACTTGAGCTTTATGCTCTACACAGTGGAAAGCTATTAATTTATTTTTCAGTAGGGACTAGACATAATGAAATTTGTATGTCAGATCTTCTGGGGAGCAGGGTAAGAGATAGACACAAAAGGATGAGACTGAATGCAGCGAAGACAGTTATAAAAGTATGGCAATGTTGCACAAAGTAAAAGTTAAAGTAGTGATGTGGAAGTGGGAGTCTAGATTACTAAGAAATGGAATCAACATGATTCAGGGATTTATTGGATAATCCAAGTAAATTGAAGAGAAGAAGCAAAGATAGCTTTTAGAATTATGGCTATACGAATTAGGTAAAAATGATATAATTAATAAAAATTGGGGATATAGAAAGAGGATCTGGTGTTATTTGAATTCATGTTGTATATACATGATATTCGGAGGATATGGAAATTTACAAATGTCATCTGACTACTAATCCAGGATCCATCGTATCACCTGAATCAGTTGTTGACTCCTAAATCTATTATCTACATTGTAGAAAATTTTTGATTAATTATTCATGCTGTAAATATATATTTGAGTATATAATATGTATGTTTTAGTTACTGACAGAGAGGTGCAAAAGCCCAAGTTTTACCCGGGAAACTAAGGTTAGTGAGGCAACTAATGAGATCTTTTATAAGATTCTGTAAACACAGTGAAGACATAGGCTGATTCCAGAAAACTTAAGACACTGGTAGTGGTTGGATTGCCTAGTCAATATGTGCTGATTAAAGGACTTACTGTCTTGAAGAACGGTCTCATCTAAACTTGGTCCTAAGACTAATTTTTTTTCAACTGACATCAATTATTTAGATAAAGATGGAGAAAGTGTACTCATAAGATTTACTTTTTGAAGGGTGAGGGAAATATAAAAATAGTGTTCATAATGATTTTTACTGAATAAAAGCTCAACCTAGATAAAATCGAACAAAGATAAATATCGATTTGTATCTGGGGAAAGATATACTCGTGAAAGCCCATGATTGGAGAAATGAGACTGTCAAAAAGTTAATGTGATCATCAGTTTACTAGTAGACGTACAGTATATGAACTTAGAATGCTAAAAGTACTAGCTTTAGTTAGACCTTGGTAATTGGAGGCTCCTCACTCCATCTCCTGTATTTGGAATGTAACTTCTCTCCATTGTTCCCATGGTGGAAGCATTTTTCAAGGATACACAGACTCGACAGAACAATGTGTTATTGAGACTATATGTATGGTTTATGTGACTGAACTCAGTTAAAGCCTCCCTATAAACTTGCAAGATTCTGGCAGGTGGCTCTGGAGATCTACTTGTCTTGTGACAACCGCTCAAGACAAGCATCATATGTAAGTTTCCTTGCTTATTAAACCTAACACTACCAATTTAGAGTGATCTGACTCTCTTTGGTCTATCTTTGCCCTCTGTGTAAAAGGTCCAGTTTACAAAAAAACAATTCCACACACATTAAACTACACCTACTTTATGGTCTCAATTGTACATGTTACACTTTATAGAAGCAACCATACCAGACAAAGCAAAAACACTCAGAAAAATCAAGGAATTGAAGACCTGAAGTTGTAATATATAAGGAAGAGGTAATGTAAATGAAAATGTTTATCTTGAGAAGTGTAGAATTATTTGAGGAGTATGTGGATGGGTAGTGGGACTGAGAGACACATATATTACATCTTAAAATATTTTTAGCAAGGCTATGATTAAGATATTATTTTAAATGACTTTTTGGAGTAGATTTGAAATGAAGGGGTGAAAACTTCAGAGCCACTGAGAAAAGGTGTGTTCCCTTTCATTTTTGTTTTCTTAATCAGTCTATCTAATCATTTGGCAGTTGTGTTGCATGTTGACAACAAATTTAATTTGGGAGTAGACCTTTAAAAAAAATATCCCTTGAACCCTGAGATTCTAAGATTTTGTAACCTGAGGACTCAAGGACTATGTTCAAGGACTAAGATATTTTTAACCCCTTTGAGTTTGGTTCTAGACGGTCTACCCAGGGACCCTCTACTGTGCCTCCAACCCACTGTCTTTCCCCCAGATCTGTCACAGGGTCTTCGGCATCAGTGAGAAACTCAGGGCCTTCCAAATAGCCATTGGACCTTACATTTGCTCTAATTAGAATGTGTGCCTTTGAGGCTTCTGCAAATTGAGAGGGGAGAGAAAGTCAGTATTTCCAAGGCATTTAGTACTTTGGCAAAAAACAAAAACAAAACAAAGTTTGCTAAAAGGAGAAAATTTTAAGTTATTCACTTTATATTGACAGAGTTTTTATGGATCCAAGACTTTCTACTGAGTCACCAAGTCAGCCACAGCATAACTGTTTCAACTTTCTGGGAATATTTTTTCTGAGTCACAGTAATAAAATGATGTGAATATTTAAATACTTTCAGTCACATAGTACATACTATCTTTACTTCACAGAAGCACACTTTTAATGACAATATTCCTCATTGCATACCACATGGTATGCAAAAAACACAAGTTAAAGAAATGTTTTAATTTATGAAAGAAATCTTCAAACATCAGGTCCCTATTTCACAGTGACTTTTTCTCTCAGAAAGTATGACTCATTTATTAAAAGCTCCATGTTTTCATTGTAAATTCCTATTCAGGCTTTGGAATTGATGCTTCTCTTTTACTATTCCTATATTCTCTGAGTCACCGAGATTTTTTAGATATTGGCAAGAGAGCCAGTTCCTATGTCCTCATAGTGTTATACCTGGCTAGCAAGTCATCTAATGCCAGAATTTGAACTAGGAGTGTGTAAGTACCACCCTTAGAGGCAGGCATCTGTGGCCCCAGCCCTTAGCCCTGGGCTTTGCAAGGCTTTTCAGATTATAATGTGCAAATAGATTTCTCTAAGTATTATTGAAATGCACCCCATGATTCAGTAGGCCTGGGGTTGGGGCCTGAAAACTTGCATTTCTAACAAGTTCCTAGGCACTGCTTGCTGCTGCTGCTAGTTCACAGATCTCACTTTGAGAATGACTGCTTTAATGACTCCCTCTTTCTCACCTTCAGACATGCCCCCTCCCCACAAGATGAGTAGTTCATGTGATCCAGAGAACCTCCCAAGCCAGAGCCTGTGTCATTCCTTCTAAACCTAGTCTTCTAGGTACCCAGGACTCCCATGCACCCCTCTCCTCAGTATGTCCACTCCATGATAGATCCAGCCACCAGCATGTACCTGCCTGGTCCTATGGGTTGACAAAAGATCTGCCATTCGGAGAAGGTTTAGCTGTGCAGGCTGGTATGTGTCCCAGGCAGAGCCCCTCCTGGTGCAGATGGAGATTGAAGAAGCAAAAGGAAAGCCAGCCGTGGGCTCTGCTCAGAGAATGCTCATTTGTCTTCTTGCCCCAGCAGGCAAATGTTGCAACTGGTCTTGTATCTGTTGATGTAAATGACGGGGAGAAATCCCATCCTGTATAGCTTATTCCTAATTTTAAGGTCACAGAATCACAGCTTGGATGGTTTTATTTCATGAGGAACCATTGCATCTAAGGTGCTTTTCTTAAAGTGAAGGAAGAATGTTTTCTTCCTTCCCATATAACCCTCCATAATACTTTTCCCAAATAACCACACAATGTAGGGGACAGTGTGTGAGGTTTGAGTTTCCACAGATTTTAGCTGAAATCTCACTTTAACTTTCTGTGTGATTTTGAGCAGGTCAGTTACTTTTGAGCAAGGAGTCACTCTTTGCTCTCAGTTTCTTGAATTTTAAAATCAGAATGCTTCCCTACTCTCTTCCAACCCTTCCCCATTTCTGTCCAACTGACTTTTATTCATTTTTTATTCTTTAGCTCAGATAACATCATCTTGATTAGATAAGGTACATCTAGCTAATCTGGAAGTAACTGCACTCCTTTTTCATTGCATTTGCAACTTTATCCTTATATTTGCATTTTTGTTTTGATTAATATCTGCTAGCACACTGGATTCCCAGGGTAGGGATCATGTCTCCTTAATTCCCTGTTGTGTCTTCTCTAACTGGCACGGAGCCTGGTACTTCATAAAAGCCAAATTTATCTTTGCAAAATAAATAAATGGATGTGTGGTTATTGTCACAATTAGAATTCAAATATACTAAGTGACTGGCACATAATAGGTGCTTAATAAAGGGCACTATTAACTTTTTAGTGCAATTGATACAGTAATCATTTTATCTTGTTTCCTCATACTTGATTCACAGGGAAAAGTGGGGTGAATTTGGGACAACCACTATTTGAACTGTCCAAGGCAAGAAAAAATGTGATGTGATAAACTACTGGCTCAGACAACTAGAATCAACACACTTTTTAAAGCCTTAAGAAATCTAATACCTACAATTTAAAACAAAGGATAAAACGTACAAGAAAAAGTTTTGTTTATCACTTTTGCTTGCCTCTCACAACTCATACCCCAAAGTGCATTCTTAAAAAGCATGTGAATAATTCCCTGCCAAGTGTTCACGCTGACATTACCAGCCTCTCTCGTACCCTCACATCCTGGGGATTATTTTATCTGTCCCTTCAAAATCAGCTAGCTCAAATCTTCTGTCAGATATTTCTGGGGCTTGTACTTCAAGAAAGAAACGATTTTCTCAAATCTGTGAACAGGACATTTCTTTTTTTAATGTCAAAATAAACCATCTGCTTGTACAACTGTTTCTAATTACTTTCCTGCCTAGACTCTCCAGTTGAGGAGTTTGGCACCAGCACCCCGCCCAGAGTGGTGCCGCTGCCCAAATCCTCGCAGGCAGTTCATCAACGCACTTGCAGCTCCGGGTAGAGCCCAGGACCTGCGCTCCTGAGCGTCCGTGGGTCCTTCTGCCTGGCCATCTGCTGGTGGCACCTCGCCATCTTGCAGCCTCCCTCTGTGAGCCCCACCTTGCAGAGGTACAGGTCTCCTCCACAGTCCCGGAGCCCAGCATGCGTCCGGCAGGCTTCAGGAACTTCTTGCTGCTGGCCTCCTCCCTCCTATTCTCCGGGCTGTCAGCTGTTCCTCAAAGCTTCTCGCCTTCTCTGAGGTAAGTTTGGTTTGTTTTTCTTTACAACAGATCTGCCCTGCTTTGCGTGGCAGGGCTCAAACTTGCAGGATGGTTGCCCTAAGCCAAAAGCAGTTACAAAGTTGGACACAGGATGAATTGTTTTCAACCTGTTTCTATTCCTTTCCTTATAACTATGCTGTGCATCACTTCACTTCTGTCCTTTAGCTTTTGCTTCAGAAAAATAGAAGCATTGAATAAATACATAATTTCCTCTTATGACTGCATATATGAGGAATTTCTGCCATTAGTTAAAAGGTAGTTTTATGTGTTTCTATATGTTTTAATAGCCTATAAGGCAGAATTATTTCATGGATTTGTGTTACATTTTGTATTACATTTCGTAGGAGATTTTGAGGCACATTGCAAAGCTAAACTTTTAAAAAGCATAGTTTAGGAGCACTGCTTAATGAACTTTCAAAAGCATTATGTCCTACGCTATTATAATGTGTATAGTTCCTTCTATATATTCATCTTTTCTTTCTTTTTTCTTCTCTTCTCTCTCTCTTTTAAAAATAAAATAAAATAACTGTCTCTGGCTATCATATAGCAATGAGATTTTTCAAAGAGAACTGAAAAGTCAACTAAGTGGATTAAGTTGCATTTAATCTAAATGTGCATATAAAATTCAGTGACAAATTTGCAAAGGGTAGGGCTAAGTCACTTCTATACAACAGAAATACGATCTATTTTCTAGGTGGGTAGGTCACGGCTTAGACATTTGGATCATGGTCATTTCTCAAGTGAGAACCCCTGCGTGGTACAGGGTCATCTGGGATAACAGGTCTTCTAGAGGGAGGTTGTTTCCCTGAGAAATGTGGGGCCTCGAGGATTATCTGTCTCCATCTGAGTGGACATTGGGAGAAATCGTGGGCTCAGAGCAGTAGAGACAGTGTCTGTGCTTGACCATGGCCTTGCCTTGGTTTGTCATCCCATGCAGAAGCGGGTCGGGTGCCCTGTGCAGGCTCTCCCAGGCGGAGTCGGAGCGCCGGTGCCAGGCACCAGGGCAGCCCCCAGGGGGTGCTTTGTGCCACGGCCGGGGCCGGTGCGACTGTGGGGTCTGCATCTGTCACGTGAGAGAGCCAGGTGTGTACTTCGGGCCCCTTTGTGAGTGCCACGAATGGGTGTGCGAGACCTACGACGGGAGCACCTGTGCAGGTAAGGGAGGGTCTATCTCCTCTTCATGATATGCGACACCTGCGGGAATGGGGAAGAACTTCCTTCTGAGATTTCTGCCATTTCTTAGAGGAGAGAAGTGTGAGGACAGACCTCTCCACTCATGGCCCTCAAGGAAATTGCTGCCATCCATGAAGGTATTCTTTGGCTAGTCTATTCTGGAATCACGTGTTATAACACTTTCCTCCACCCTAGGGTCCAAACTTAAGTGAAAATAATATTTGTAAAATTCATTCACTTAATTATAAATTTCACTCCCCTCTATTTTAGTTCTTATTACAGACTAAATCTTACAACTTCCTCACAAATGGAATTATTTTGCTGGGCTCTCCTACCCCAAACACGAATGTTAATCATAATATTTGCAGAACATAAGCCTGTGTTTTATTTTCATTGAGGAAACACAGGGAAATATTATTTTCCTAAATTCCAGGGGTGCGGGTTGTGTATTAAAGTCTGATTTTCCCTCTCATACTTAGTGTATAGTTCACATTCATAAGTGCATATCAGAAACCATAACAAGGAGAAAATAAGCAGGCTCATATCTACTTAGAAGAAGTTGCCTTTGTATTGTTTTAGGTGCTTGAAATTTTTAGCTGCAGTGAAACTTGGTATTTTGTAAGGGTGGAGTGAAAAATAAATTTATTTCCCTTGCACATTTCTAAGGAGTGACTTGGGTCCTGATACTGGAGAGGGTCAAGATATTTCTTTGTGGAAAACACTCCCAAGCTCTACTAGTTTCACATAAACATTCCATTTACTTCAGGCCAAGAGCCTCTATTAGGTCGTCATGAATGATATAGGCACTCTGTTAGTAAAAGGACAACACAATTCATTCCAACCAGGGTTTGGAAAATTTGTTGAAAAAAAAATTACAACTTATTTTACCTACATCATAGCTAAGAAAGAGAGTCCAACACTAACATGCAGAGATCAAGAATGAGTTTATAGCAAATTATTTTTTTCTTGGCACCTGGGCCCAGAAGTACATAGTGAGAATACTTAATATGCAGGCAGTTTGGCAGTGGAAAAAAATAGACATATAAGTAATTCAGAGGGGCACAGGTGCTTCTATGTGGGTTGTTTACCCTGTGAAGACTGCATGCAGCTCAACTCTTTAAAAACAGTGAATGCCACAACTTGTTATTTTAACTTCGTCAGTCCTGTAAGCTGCAGCATTATTAAGGGCAGACCTTAGCAATGAAAGCTAAGTATTGTCTAATATTTCATTCCAAATTCAACTTCCACCTAGCTTCTCTGAATTTTATTGCCTCTGGCAAGGCCTCTTCAATATCGTGAGTTGTGAACACATTTTTTTTTTTAGGGCATTTTGTATTGTTCTTTTATTGGAAAAGGAGTAAGATGTAGTCACTTCAACCAGTGAAAGTAGTTATGGGTGCCGTCAGATAAACCTCCCCTATTGAAGAAGCTTCTCTGATTACTTTCTGTGAAATTATGCAGAGGGAATGTTGTGGTATATAGTGCTCTTGTTTATCTCCCATGGAAAGTGATTTGTTGTTTACCCGTAACATCTTAGTCACTGCATTCCTTCCTCCCTGATACAAAATGCAGCACTGAGTCACCCATGGTTTTATTTGCTTATGTGTGCATTCCTGTAGAAGGCAAACTGTTTCTCTTTATTCAAAGCTGAATGGAATAACTGTGTTCATTTTCCATTCTCATCATTACGACTGACACCCTTCGAGGCCTACACTGCAGGGCCTGGTGCAGAATCTGCCCCTGTAAAAGTCCTATGTTTGCCGGGCCAGTGAAGAAATCCTTACACGTAGCCCATCGGGCTGCCTTCCCAGCTTCCCTGCTTATTCTGTGCTTTAAATTTAGCTTCTCAATTTTATCTTCAAGAAATAATTTCAATACTATAGCTGGTAAGCTAGAAACAAAGTAGATTGTCTTTTATGTTTTTATGGGCATCTGTAAATAGTTTCTAGAAATAGAATACTTTCCAGAGACCTCCCAGACCTCTACGAAGAAAACAAATCTTCCTCTGGTACTGTATCACAGAATGGTTAAGACTATAGTTTCTGGAGGAAATTTTCCAGGATTTAAACCCCAGCCCCACCCCACTGCTTAACAGCTGTGTGAACCTGGGCAGTTACTTAAACTTCCTGAGCCTTGATTTCATCATATAAAATGGGATAATTACAGTACCTACACACACACACACACACACACACACACACACACACACACACACACACACATTATAGCAATGCACAGAAGATGAGCTAGTATGGATAGTAGATAGTATGGATGGCTAGATGGATAAAAAGATAAGTGATAGAAAGACAGAAGGAGAGAGGGAGAGAGAGGGAGACAGCCTTATTTAGTGTTTGTTGGGCATTTAATGCAGTAAAAGCAATTTAGTTTCCTTAGTGTAGTCCAGTCCTGTTGTTATTGATCTAAAGCTCAAAAGGTCAAGCAAGGATAGCTATTTTGGCCCATCCTCAGAGCAGCTGTATTAGATACACAATGCCCTTTTAAAGTTAACTCCACTGGGATTCTAATACTGTGAATCACAAGAAGCATACTTATTTTAGTTTGAGCTGGTTGAAAGTGATTACATTTACATTATTACAAGTGGTCTATTTCTTCCATTGTCCACTTGCTCATGACACATGCATCACCCTTAGACTTCAATAGCATAAAGCCTGGTCCAGTGATTATTCCTGTGGATGTGATATTCTAGTAAGGAGTAACTTAATTTTGGTAAAATAATCTTTGAGAACAATAAAATGTTTGATTATATAAAAACAAACTATATTTCAAGGCATCCCTGTAAACCTGTCTAAATAGCTATGATTTCACTTAAAATACTAGTTTCTTAAAATTCTTTTTAATATATATAGAGATGTATAGATATAGATATAGATTATCTATATACATTATATAGATAATGTCACTTAAAAGAGTTTCAGTTTTAGTAACTGGGAAGAGCTAACGGAATTCAATTAAACACTTAAGAAATGCTGTATATCTCTGCTGTTAAGAGGCTATAAAGGTGAGGACTACATGACAGTTTCCCACTGAGTAGGGAGGTTAAGAGAAATACCAAATACCTGTAATGCAGTGCAATACAGAATCTCTACAAATTTCTATGAGCGTTTTATTAAGACAGAAATTAAATACTGTGGTTAGAAGTTCTTGAGAAAAAGGGAGAACTTGACATAAATCTTTAAGTTTAGGGAGGTTTTCAATCCAAAAGGTGGGCTGTTGGAATTCTGAGTGAAGAAAAATTCAAGCAAAGGTTTAGAGACAGAAAAACGTGTGTTTGAGAAATAGCGAGAGATTGTAGGTTTAACTTGGCTGGATTTTAGGGGAAAGTAGAAGATCTATTGAGACTTACAGTTGGGCATACTATGGAGGACTTTGAACCTGGATGTGAAGTTCATGTTTAGTTAAACAGCATACAAGAACCAGGAAGTGGTTGAATCTGGGCACCGTGGTTAGTGCTCTGATTCATGGAAAGTGATGGGGTGCCTGAGGGTACAGCAGGTTAGAGTAGACACTTGGTGCAAGGAACTCAATTCAGATACCATTTAAATTGTAGTCCAATGGAGAGAGAGTAAGGATAGAATTATGATCAGTTTTAAATACTGTTGAAAGATAGAATCGATATGCTTTAGTACCCAAGAATGAGTAAAGTGATAAGTGACTGAGAGTATGAAAGAACTGATGGAATGAAGATGTCAGGAGAAAGAACCATATGACACTGAATTAATGGCTAAAAGTTCTTATTAGGGAATAGATACTTACTTTTATCTAGAATTTCTGTAAAAATGAACAATTATTGCTAGCAGAATGAGAGTCTGGACTTCATTGGCAGATCTGGGGCTAGATGGGAAACTAGTCTGAATTGTTAACTTGGGTTAACTTGTTTGTATCATTAATCCTGGGCCAGTCATTGGATTTCTCTGAATGGAACAACATCTTTATGGATTTAAAGGATCTTAACATCCTGCATGATATTATTCAGAATAATTTTTATATTTATGTATAAATATATTTAACATTCATATAATTTATGCACTTATATATTCAGACTATATATAAAAATATTCTTATAAACATTGATTTGTATATACATAAACACATGCAATATAAAAATAAAATAAATAGAAACTCCCCGATATATAAATATTAGTAATTTTTTCCAAATATTTCTGACTATTATGCTGTTAAGTAAATAATATGAGATTTGTATGTAATTATTCATAAGAGCTGTACTTTCTGGCTCTTTCTAGTCTGTCTTAAGACTATTTGACTTGCTTTTTCCCCACAGTTACATTTTTCTTAAGTGGTTGAATAACTCCCTCCAAGACCATTTCATGGCATCACTCTTTGGCTTTTCTTTTCTCAGTCATTTTCCATCTTCCAATTTCTCTCCCTTCCTTCAAGCCTTATCCTATTCTGATCTCCAACTCTTTTACCTCTGTGCAGCTCTCTTTTGCATTTACTATGCTTTGCTTTTTTATATCCTCTCTCTGTCACTGGGTGTGGCAGACTCTGATTGCTTCCTTTTGTGTGTTTTCACTGTGGTCCTAACATCTGTATTTTGGAGAACACAAAACACAAAACGAAATCTCCTGTGACTAGCTTATCCGTTTCATGTAAGCCTCTCATTTGAGCTCTACTCTTCTAGATCCATCTATTTTGGACCGATGTATCTTGTCTTACTCCAAGTAACATGTGAAAGTTAAAGATTTCCATCCTCAAGAAAGTGCCAGACCCGCACACTGCTTTCTCTCCACTGTGCTGCTTTATTTGGACACCACTCTGCATCTCTACCATAGAGACTAAAAAACGTTGGCCTCAGATAAGGTCATTCATACATTTTGATAATCTAGAACAAATTTATAATATTATAGTGCTTAGATCAAATAGTGTCAGTATGACCAGTCCAGCAGTTATTTTTTAAGTAAAAGTTCCTCAGAAAGAGAAGAGAACATATGGGAACCAAACTATGTGTTACAAGTTTTAAATTTGCAAAGCATAAACCTCCATAGGGTTCTTTAAAGCCTTCAATACATTTTGAGACATGATACTAACACCGACATCTTTTGTTTCTTGGTATCATAATGCCCAAAAAAGCTACTCAGCTCTCTGGACTACAGACACCACTTGTTAAATCTGACCTGTGACTCATGATGCTCAGGGTTTAGAAGTGGATGATCAATGCCATAGGAGCAGAAATCCCAGATATGGTCTTTTATCTGAAGAATTCCCTGCCTAAGGAGTTACAAAGAAAGACAAGGAAATTTCTTAAGTTCCATCTTCTGCCGTTGTATTAGGGTTTTGTTGTTGCTGCTGCTGCTGCTGCTATAACAAATAACCGTAACCCTTGTTTCTTAAAGAACATAAATGTATTTTCTTATAGTTTTGTGGGTCAGATGTTTAATGGGAATCTCCCATGGATAAAGTGTTTACAAACTCTGTTCCTTTGTGGATATTCTCAGAGAGAATCTATTTCATAGTCATTCAATATTGAGAGAGCTTATTTTACATGATTATAGGACTGAGATCCCTGTTTCCTTGCTGACTGTCAGCTGGGGGTATCCCTGATCTCCTAGGTGTTTCTCTTGGGTCCTTGCACATCACCCCTACATCTTGGAACCAGCAGTAAGGCATCATGGTTTTTTTAATGATGCCATCTCTCTGTGCTTATTCCATGGTCACATCATCTCTCACTGCAGCCTGGAAAGTTCTCCACTTTGAATCATGTGATTAGGTATAGCCCAACCAGATAATCCAGCATCATCTTCCAATCTGAAGATCCATAATCTTAATCACACCAGCAAAGTTCCCTTAGCCATGGAAGGTAACATATTTACATGTTCTGTGAACAACGATTAGACATCTTTGGAGCTACTATTATTCTTCCTAATATAGTGAGTTGTCCTGTAAAATGCAAGAAGAATGCCAAGATATGTGAATGGTGAGGGAGGTTACAACTCTATTAATACCTGGTTGTTTTTATACTCCATCCAAGATGCAAGTACTGAGTCTTTTCCTTCTTTTCAGAGCTTATCCTCATGATCTAATTTCCCTGGCCCCAGTCTTTTCCAAACCATTGCTGATAAGAAACACCAGGTTTCTGGTACAGATCATAAATTGTGGTACAGCCCCACAATTGCCTAGGTTCAATGCCTGACATTAGCACTTGCCAGCTGTGGAGCTAGTTACTCAAACTCTTGCGACTTCCATTCTCTTATCTATGAAACGGGGACAATAATAGTATCAAATGAAGATAATAATAATATCAAAACATAGGAGTGATTAGTAAGTCATTGAAGTTATACTTATTTATGCCAGATGCTCCTTTCCTATCCTAGCGTGATGCTTGGTTCAAAGACATTTATTCCCCACAGAATAATTTTCCTTCTACACTTTTTTTACATTTTCCTATGAGTTTAAATGTATGCTTTGCATTTTGTCCTTTGACTGTCAGTGTTTGGAACTATCTCTCCTTCGACAGCATGTCTGCTCTATAGGGTCAAGGTTGGGGGAGCTTTCGACTTGAGCATAAGACTAAGCAACCCACTGTGTCATGCTCTACCTCACTGCATGTCTAAGTTTCTGATGCTTGCTTCTGTCTCTGGACCCTGACTTTTGAGTTCCGTTCCCTGCAATCTTCACCTGATTTATACCATCATAACTGATTGGATGGAAGCTTCCAGAGTCTTACCCTCAATACTGTGTATTAGTCCTTGAATCTGAAATTTTGTTCTCTTCTTTACTGGAAACATCAAACTTTCTGCAAATTCACAGGATTTAAACTCAGTGCATTTCTGCTTCTTTTACCTTCACTGAGATATCTGTATTTTCACGTTGTTCCTTGTTGGTACTGAATGTTGATCTCAAATGGACTGATCCCAGAAACCACTTTTTCAACTTACAAAAATGTGAAAAGCAACACAATACAAAACGAAATCAAAATAACTCACTTTCACAAGTTTTTGAGTATTTAGTAAATATTACTGAATGATCAAGGGACATTGGAGGGGGATTGTGTAATCACAGAAATGTAAACAATAAAAGATTGAAGAGTGATTATTCTAGTTCTAAAAATTATCAGCTTTTCAATCCTTCCTCATTCTTAGAACTAAGTGTGGACACAGGATGAAATCCTGGCCGAAAGGTATAAGCAGAGGTGCTGTGGGTGGGGTATGCTAAAAGGGAACAGCTGACTATCAAGGAGGTATTTGTTTTGCATGTCCACCTTTTTTGCTGCCTGGAATGCACCTAGAGTTCTCGTAGCTTTTTTGAAGCAAGAGGTGATTTCACCTATGAGGATGGCTTAGCCACAAGACAGGAATCTGGCTTTTCAGAGACCCTGTGGAGCTGCCACGCCAGTCCTGGACTGCTTGCCTCTGGACTGTTTTTGCATATAAACATAATAAAATTTTATCGTTTGCCCCTGTTATTTTGGGGTTTTCTGTCATTGGCAGCTAAATATAACCCCATTTAAAACTTCAGTTTTATTCAAAAAATTCAAATCTATTAAAATAAGGCAAGACTAGAATATGCATAGTAGTTGAGAGCTTGAGTTTGTAAAACTAATAAGGCTGGGCTCCACACCAATTTACCTGCTATGTGGACTTCATCAGTTTGGGTAAATTCTGCAAAACTCAGTTTGCTCATCTCTAAGATAGTGTATAATTAATACTCTGGGGAGGGCTATTGCAAAGTTTAAGAAAGAAAATACACATGAAGTACTTAATAGAATACTGACATAATTTTCACTCTAAGTGATAGCTATCATTACTGTTGTTATTAAATCTTTAAGGGCATTATTCTAAGAAAAAAAAATGGAATACCTCTTTGCTTTACATGTATTTTTACTAGTAACTAAGTGACAAGTTATAGATGTGCATTCCCTCTACCTCTGAATAGGTTTAACGTATACTACTTTTTTGACTAGCAGTTTTTAGGAGGTTATTTATAAGAAATGATAGTGTAATAGTTAAAAATCTGGTTACCAGAAATTAAATTATCAGACAGAATATAAAAATTGTTTATTTAAATAATTAAATTTAAAAATTATTTATCTGCATATTTAAAAATGATTAAAACAATGCATTTATTACAAAAGTCAAACAATACATATATGTGTAAATAAAAATTAATAATGAGGTTGCGTTGTATGCAGAGAACAGGTTCTACATCAGCACAAAGATCAGATGTTTGAAGTTTAAATATTGCCCTTACAATTATCTAAGGAAGGCTCCATGTTTGAGTTCATTATCTCCCAGTTACTGCAGCACAGTAAATGCTAATAAATGAGTGTTTACGTCATGGTTGGAAGATATTTTCGGTTTTTAGCTGGCTAGTAGATGAGTATTAGCTGGACTGTTCTTTTGGGGCCATTCAGCCTGGTGAGACACTTGCACTAGCAGACATACACCAAGAGCCTCAGCCCAAGGAGATAACATCACTTTCACACTCCCATTTCACTCCCACTTGGGGTTTCCATTCACTGAATGGAATGATACAATCTCTACATTATTGAAATTATCACTCCACCTCTCTTTATTGCCTAATATATAACTTAGATGTCTAAACATATATAATTGAATTCATGTTAAATATGTGGGTGCTGTGACTCCCCTTTTGTCTTAGTCTTAATCATAGCCTCCAGAGTTAATCAGTACTAAATTTAGGGTGTATACTCCCATATTTCCCATCATTATGTAATATATGTATGATAATCACACACACACACACACACACACACACACAGGCACACACATAGCTATGTTTCTCTCCTTCTCTCTTGCTTTTTCTCTTTAAAAGTATATTGCAGCCTTCATTCTAGTTAAATAATATGAAAGATTAAGAATTTTAATAGGAATATGATGTTCCTAGTATGAATGTATTACTTTATTAAACTATCTGTCTATTACTGAACATTACGGTTGCTTTCAGTTTTTGTTATTGTTGTGTGTTTTGTTTTTTGATATAGGAAAGCTTTAAATAGTATTTTCAAACTCCAAATTAAAATTGTGTACATACATTATACACATAAATGCACACAGCTCTCTAGCCCTCTGGCACTTGCACTAGAGCAAGTTGGGTTCCAAGGCACAAGGGAGGGAGTCACCAGCCAAAAGAAGTGCCAATAAGTGTGTCTTCATACGTTGCTGATCTCGGCAAAGGGAAACTTCAAATCAGATGGAACTGGGAGATTTGACATCTTTGTCCTTAGGGAAATTTAGAGTCCAAGCCTGGTCTGGGATTCAAGGTCAAGAGTCACATCTGAGAAGGGAGAGAAGTGTAGTATTGTTGGTATTGAGAGTACTAGGGGATTTTCCATAGGCCCCCGCATGGCTAAATTCTCAAGCTATTTTCCATTAACTCTTAAATTGATAAAGATAGAAAGCTGCAAGAAGGTTGCAAATCTCATTTTCTTTGGAAAAGAGTGCTTTTTCTTTTCAAGGATCACATTTCCTGGCAAATAAGAAACTATATTTTGTAATAGAACTCATTCTTCCATCTATTCTAAGTCATCTTACTTAAAGCTGGGTAAAAGAATGACGGTTTTATAAAGAGATAAGAAAAATAAGACTTTATAAGGTGCTCACTGGCTTGACCTTATGTCACCCCAGTCCTAAGTTGTGAGGGAAAAGAAGTTCCTCTGCCAAGAGCAGTATCATCCTGATTGTACACAGTCACTAGTTTAATCATCAGGTTATTCTGAGTGAATAGTTACCCACTCTAATTTCCTGTTTCATTATTGCATCGGCATATTTCCTAGGGAATGGCAGGCTAAAAATATTTTTTTTAAAGAGGCCAGTGAATTTTGATATTGCCTAGGAACTCCACTTATGGCAAGGCATTAACTGTAAATTTGTGTTTTAGTCAATTGGGGAGAATAAGGAGCCAAAATCAGAAAATCAAAACATGGTAAATGTATTTCCTAATTGGTCACTACTGCTCTTTCAAAGCTATCATTTTCTGCTGTGCAAAATAGTTAGACAAAACTAGTTATTTTTCTAAACAAAATGACTTGTCCATTTAAGCTTTTTCCACTGCAAAACAAAAAAGACAAGTTGCAGACTTTTTTTTTTTTTCACTTTCCTGGTCAACACCATTAGTTATATAAACTCCAAGAGCAATCTCTGCATGAAAATAATTTATCTGTTTTAAGAAAGACAAGATTTGATTTGTTAGTTATGTACTGGCTAGCTCAATTGCTGCTTGGATAGATTTGAGCCTTAAAATTAATGCTGCATTAGTAATACAAAAAATAATGGGAAAACATCTGCTTATCTTTGTGTTTTGCTCGAAAATATTTTTCATATTTACAAATTTATTCAGTTCTTATATAACTTTTAAGAGGTAGTCAAATGACTATTCTTCAACTACTGTGCTAAGTAACTCTGAGAAGAAATCTGTCCCTTAAATCGTTAGATAGCTTCTCTTCAGGCACATTAAAATTCTCAAACCACTTTAGGAAAAAATATTTTTATGAATTTGGAGTCCTGACATATATATTCTATTGATTGTTTTTTATGGAAAAGCAGACTTAGACTCCCATTTCTGTATTTATATGAGAGGAGTGCACATAAAAGCTCAAATACTGGGCAGAAGAACACCTTATTATTTAGCATCAAAAGAAGTCCAGGTAACAGAAACCCCTGGGCCTAAATTACTTCTCATACCAACAAAGAGCATTTCTTTCAGCTGTAATTGAAATTCTTAGAGTGACTGCATTTAGCGCCAACTGTTTTCAAAATAAGAATTCTTTAGAGTCAGCAATGGGGGAAACTCTTCCATAACCTTTGGTTTTTCTTGTCTGCAAAAGTGAAAGAAAACGTAAATAGGGGAGTTGAATATATTTGTTATTTTCATTGTTATTAACTAGTGTTATTTTGTATATTACATATTGTGACTATTATTAATAAATCACATTAGAAATTATCTTTTGCTCTTGTGAAAGTATTCATAATATAAAATATAGAAATTCAAATGCATGAAAATTTTAACATATGTATAGTCTTTTTTGAGAACAAAGATGTGAATTAACAAAAAGGCATGGTCAGGGAAAAAAGGTGTCTATAGAAAACTGAACAGGTGGCCATCTTGCTTTCATAAAGGGAAAGACCACCTGAGAATGACCCCAGAACACAGGGAAGTAAGCAGAGCCAAGCAGTCAGGAGAGATGATTCCTGCTGACATCATTGAACACCCAGAAAGAAATCAGTGTGCTATGTGAGCAGCCAATGCCAACCTGCCATAAAGGGGACATGGACCATGGAGTCAAGGGTTCAAAGCCAAGGGAACAGATGAGCAAGAGGAGCAGAAGATACAAAGGTGCAAAGCTGTTCTGATTAAATCCAACTACTACATTACTACATGCTTCTCAAATCAAGGATGAACAGCCCAATTCTGTGCAGGGAAGACGCAAGGTAGAGTCTAATACATTCTTCTAAAGCATCAAGTTTATTACAAGATTTAGAAGAACCAAGTACTTTAATAAAAACCTTTCCCTTCCTACAAACATGGAAGAAAAGAAGAGCAGGGGAGGGGAGAGGGGCCTCAGGAAACACAGTTCAGTCCCTGAAGTTGTGCCCAGGTGGGGGCCAAGTGGTGGACCTGTAGCTAAAGATGGCCCCTCCTTTTGTCCTCCAGGGGGCTCCAGGTTGTCCTCCAAGCTCACCAGGTATTTTGGGTACCATGTTTTAGAAGGCCACAGAGATGCCAGGTACCCTCTTCATGTGAATCGGTGCAGAGCACCACTACAGTTTGCACACTTCCATCATCTTCTGGACTAAGTCCCCTCTCCCAGGGGTTCTTGCACACACAGTGTGTACTTCATGCACTGCTGCCACCTGCAGTGGTTTGCATCCAGCCTCTGGCCTTTTACCCCCAGGATATGGCCGGGCTCTCTGGAACATTTGAGTTCAACATAAAAATATAGGGAAGTTGGCTTGACTTCCCCGATGTCTTTGATTGTAGCCCTGCCTTGGCCATCCATAATTTAAAATACTTGTACCTTATTCTGTTTGCCACTCTGCTTCTTGGGCAGCTTAAGGTAGATCTTTCTTAAAATAAAGTCTAAGAACCTCCTAGCTAACCCCTGCTGGCTCTGGCTGGATCCTTTTGGGAATCTGCTACTCTTGCTACTATTGCTGCTGGTGGTGGTACTGTGGGTGTAGGGGGAGTCTCCATGGCCACAGTGAGGGGCTGGGCTAGGGGTGGCGATCCTTGGTGCCAGACTGTTTGGGGACTGTCAAGGTCTTTGGGTTTTTACCCTGAAACCTGATATTCAGGCTGCTGATCTGCCTGGCAGAACCTGGAGAACTCTGGCTGAACTGCCTGAGTGAAGGAGGGACTACAGCTACTGGGGACAGGGGAACTGAAGGGCCTTACCATGATGATGGTGCAGCACGCCTCTTTGAGTTTCTTGGTGCCCAAGATGAGATATGTGGCCAGCACACTGTTATATCTCTTGCCTATTACTGAGTTCTGGATCTAGTCCCACTCGAACCCAAGATTCATCATTTCCTCTGTCATCCAGAAGTTCATGTTATCACAGGGCGGCTCGCAGTAAGGCCTGATTTCTTCCTCCTGGTCACTGTTTTACCCGTGAGTCATGCATGATTTCTATTAAACGTCCTCTGTCACTGGGGTCAAGGGTCATAATTTCTTTAGGATGTATTTGCATCTGGGAGATATGAAAAAAGTACATGGTATTTTCCATTCAGTATCTGCTGTTGCGGCTTCCAGAAGTCCTTTCCCTTGAAATGCAGGGTTCCAGTGACCATGTTATATAGCAGCACTCCTTGGCTCTGTGTATCTACTGATGAGCTGTTGCAGTTTCTGCCTGGGAAAAGTTCCAGGAAAAGCAAAAGGGAGGATGCTACAGAATGTGCTCAACTTACTGCCACTAAATTGAGTGCTGAGCCCAAAGTCGAAAATTTTTATATCTATTTGAGTATCAAAGAGTATGTTCTCTGGCTTCAGGTCACTGGGGACAATGTCCTTCTGGTGTCAATACTGCATAGCAGATACCACCTGCAGGAAAACTCCTCCAGCCTCATTCTCGGGCATGTGGCAATGGTCCTACAGGTAAATGAACATGTCTCCTCCACTAAAGTGCTCTAAAATAAGGAAGAATGTTTCCTTGGTGTCAGTCATCTTGAATCCTTGACTATATTCAGATGATTCAAGGCCTCACACAGTGGACTTCATGCAGTGGAAGACTGGAAGCTGAGGAGATCTGCTGATTTATCACTTTGACAGCTACCTCTGTCCTGATCAAAATGTGCCAGCCCAACCTCACCTTGGCCAAGCTGCACTCACTGGTGGTGTTAAGGAGCTTGTAATGGCTAGTATGGGCTCCTGATCAGCAGAGATGGTGTGCTCTGAATGTCGAAAAACATAGATTTTGGTGAAAATCAAACTATTGATAATGTCACAAGACAGGTTCACTAATTTTCTGTTTTCATATGCACATTCAGTAAGCCATTTACCTACTTTTTGTTAAATTACTCTCTTTAAATTTCACTTTTCTAACCTTGAAAGAATATTTTATGTAGGTAATGTTTGGTTCCTTCAATAAGCTATTCTAGGAATTTGTTTTATCTTCTGAGAACCTCAAAAAAGCATTGAAATCAATCAATATATTTGGTATTATTCAGATTTCTGTTTTTGTATTTTTAAACAATAGATTCAATTTATTTAAGAATAAAGGAGAATGTAAACAGTTTTAAATTGTGTGAGCTGTCAACACAACCATTGGTTGGCTAGTCAACCACTGCAAACTAATTGACAACACTGTTGTGTAGTTCATTAACAGAATGCAGAATATGTTTCCTGTTTCGAATGAGAAACTGTAGGTCCTTTGGGGACTAATTTTTCATAAAGTTTGATTGATTTTGAAATTTAAAATACAGTTTTATTGGAAGTCTCTATGAGTATAAATAGTTTTGATAAAATTATGTGCATACTTATTAGAAAGGTGATATAAATTAGTCACTATTTTTAAGAGTTAAACTCTGAAAATGGTCTGTATTCTTATAAATAAAGAGCAAAGGTCATAGATATAGATATAAAATAAGAGATGTACATATTGGTGTTTATTTGTATAATTATCATTTGTTTAATGACCAACTATTTATTAAGCAATTACTATGGATAAGACGTATTAGTAGCTGTAGGGGTTATAAAGATGAAAAGATAGTATTAAAATATAGTATACTGAAGCATTGAAGAGGTATAAAATGCCTTGCACATGAGGAATTTTAGTTATTTTGAAAATGAGTAACATTAGCTAGTGGGTTTGAAAGGGCATTCCAGTTAAAGGGAAAAAATAAGTAAAATTTGAAAGTAGAACATCATGGATAGTATGATCTTAAAATAAATGGAAAGAGAAAAGTCTTTAAATGGAGAGAACAATGAGAAAGTTATTTTAATAGCCAAGAATGAAAACTAATAATATTCTGAATTACGTTGGTGACTGTAGAGAGGAAAGGGAAAGAATGATGCTAATTACATTGTAATATGATGGCAATTACTGGAATAGGAAATGGGACTGGGGAGAAGCGGGCAAGACTTAACTGGTAAATGTAAACTGCTATGGTCATACTGGTTTTCAAATAGTCCAAATCCTGCAATCTCTCACCCCCACCCTCAGCCCCACCTCCACCTCAAAGACACCTTGGCCTCTTCATGATTTGAAATAAAAGAGTTAAATCCCTTCATATCTAGAGAACCCCTGCCCTGTTCTGGTGCTAAGCACTGGCACTTTTTTCTGGATGAAATAGCTCAACTATCGCCCACTGGGAGAGTGGAGGAGGATACGTTGGCTCCAGAAATAGGAAGTTGAGAAGGCAATATTTTTGAGAGCAAAGGGATGAGGAACAGTTGTTCATAACAACCATCTGAAGGTGGCAAGTGGTGACCGAAGAACACATCAACTTTCAAAGATTGCTGATTTATCACCTACTGAGCATGTACTAGGAGCTGAAAAGCTTTTAAAAAGTTACAACTCCTGAGCTCAACTCATTTTCTCTTAAATATCACATCCAAATAAATTTATAGTTTTTTAAATACATATTTTTATTTGTGGGTGTTTAGGACATTTCGACTCTTTAGATATAGGTAGCCGTTTCTCATTAGGGTTGCAACAGATGAACGAGAAATTAAATTATAGGTTGTATGTTAAGCAAACTCTAGTTGCAACTCTTGAGTATAGTGTTATTTTTACTCTATCCAAAATAAAATAAGATCTGTCATGTTAATTATATTCATTATGTAAAAATAGCTTCAATTTAAAGTCATCCATAATGAAATTCTGCATAAAAAGATCAGAAATTTACTTTCTTTTATGTGGAAAAAAAATCTAAGTATTAGTTTTTGTGTACTTCCAATATTTCATTATAAAATGCTATGAAATTTAATTGTAGCATAGCATGAAGTAGGTAAAATCCTGAATATACTATGAAATGTGTCTTTTTCTGGGTAATAATTTCCTCATGACTTTCTAAACTTTTAAATGTATGAACAATAAATTAGATGAATTAATTTAGGCTTATTTTAGGGTGTCTTTTAGATACACATAGGTGTATTGGGTAAAATACTTCTTTATGGTCCAAGTAATAGAAAACCAAACATGCCTAAGAAAAAAAATTACAATTTACTTAATTGTAATATTTAGTCAAGTAGTTCCAAAAGTGTGGTTTCTGAACCAGCATCAACTGGAGATTTGTTAGAAATTCTGGGACCCCAACACAGATTTACCGAATTGGAATCTCTGGCTGTGGACTTCAGCTATCTGCTTTAACAAGCCCCTGGGCTTGTTCTGATGCATATTAAATGTTGAGAAACAGTGGTCTAGGACTAAATTTATCTTTGGGTGTAACTCAATTTAGGGCTCAAAGGATACCAGGATCTAAATGTGGGCTCTGCTACCCCTTAGATAGCCCCATTTTAGGTTTCACATCGTGGCCATTGACAGCTTTAGATACTTCTTATCACATCACCCTGTCCAGTGGATGAGAGAAATGATTTCACCTTGACTTGAGTGTTTAATACCAGAAAGAAGTCTGGATCTATACAAAGAAAAGGAAGAGAACTAGAAATGGTAACTACATATGGGTCAATACATATGATATTTTTTTTGTATTCAAATCTCTTTAAAAGAGATAGTCAGAGGGAGAAGCATGTGACTGTAAAGAAGACAAAAATCAGGGATGAGATATTGGAGAAAAACAGGAGATTAGGTTACTGAGATAATAGAGACTGAGAAATATGGGAGATGGGATATAGTGCAGATATGCAATATGAGTTTTAGATTTTAACGAACTAGACACCTTGCAGCTTTAAAACTTCATAAGCTATTTAAATGTCATGTTTAGTATTATAAAATAATGATACTTTTAATTATTCATGCTAATTGCTATTCTCTATGGCTTTATTACTATTCATTTATTTAATCAATGCATGTTTATTTAGCACTATAAGGTATGTAAGCACATCCAGTATTCCACAGGCTACTTAGGTTTGTTTTACACACACAAAAAATGACTATACTGTAGATTACAAATGTCATCTTTTTTAAAAAAAATTAATGCTTTCTAAATTGCATTGGCAAAATGAGAGAAAAATCTAGAATTGTGTAAAGAATTACCTAAATACATTCCTAAGATCAATATTTTATAATAAAATGTTCTTTATAATACTTCTTCAAAAACCTTAAATTTGTTTTATTGCTTCTAGTTACCCCCAGTAATTTTATAACTTATCTTATTTTTTTATTATATCTTTTTTTGGGTAAAAATGCCTGAGTTTATCATATTATTTGAGCACATTAAGTTTCATAAGAGAAATGTGTAGTTATAGCTCCAGGGCAGGTGTTGTGATCTTGTCAGATTGCTCAATCTAATTTTGAGCCATGTCAGGTCAGTTGCTGGGAGACATTTGAGGAGCACAGGAAATTATATAGAACCTGTTGATGACAGCTTGTCCTTGTACTATGACCTAAAATAATACCAATCCTGCCACATTACCAACCCTTTTGTTAAAATAGAAAGCCTCGACTGAAGGTTTTTTACCAACATCACTAAAAGGAGAAAATTAGGACAATTTAAAAATATGGTTGTAATTGTTGAAAAGTTGGCAGTGAAAATACAGATAAAATTGGCAATTATAATTATATTGCAAAAACATTTTAAAATAAATACTTTATGTATAGTTATATTACTTCAGTTGTGTTTTTCAACCTTGGAGGATCATAAGAATTAGCTGTGATGTTTTTGTCATCAGTTTCCTAAGCTCCTCTTTTGGAGATGTACATTTCATAGATGTGTCTATTTGACTGATTTCCTGGGTAATTGTATGCTCAGACATATTGGCAAAACACTAGCCTAAAGTCAGGAATTTGCGTACTTTTCAAGGAAATGAATGTGGGAAGCTCAATAAAATTGTATTCATATAGTTCATTTAAATCAGAAAGAAGGGTTAACCTTCTTAACTGAAATGGTTCCTGGGAAAACAGGTGAAGAGTTAACCAGGTTGATGTTCAGTGTACAGTTGGCACAGAAGGAGTGGCTGCGTACAGCTGTGAAGAAAAATTGAGAACAAAGAAGTGGTGATAATAGAAGTCCTGGGTTTCTGAGGAGGACATCAGGTGTGCCTCCGCTGTGATAGGAGAGGGAATACAGAGGAGGAAATTGATTGGGGCCCCCAGCAAATGGAGAATTGATATTTTCCAAAGAATGCTTGGATTACATAAGGCATGCCTTTCAAACCAAAGAGCTAACCCTTGCATTGGCATTTGGGGAAGTCGAATGAGTCACTGCTTTTTGTATTAGAAGGAATGGTCTTTCCAGAGCAATCTGCTCATTCTTTATTGTCATTTTAAAGGAGTTTAGTTTTTAGCTGCTTGACGTATACATTGAGCTGACTCTATCTTGACATAAAAGAGTGGATGGCATTTCAGAGTTCATTCCTTTACTTTTAAGTAGATCAAAGACAAATGCCTACTTGGTTTTCCCATGTTCATTATAAAACTGGGATGCCTTCAGGATTTGACACTGGAGGAGATTCTAGGTCACAGACTTTGTAACCAGAAAGACTTAAGTTGACTCTTAATTCTACCCCAAGAGAGCTGTGTCAGAATGTAAAAGCTACTGAACCCACCAGACAGGTTTCCTAGCCTATAAACTGAAAACTAGGACATTTTAGTAAAGTTGCTATTTACTAAGCATATATTGTGTGCACAGGCATTGTGCTAGATATCTTATTATGTATTATTCATGGTATTCCCACCATGGCTTTTTGAGATAGACATTATTGTGTTCTGACAATAGCAATAATGATGCATCTTTCTTACAGGATTTTTGGAAGTAATCAATGAAATTAGAGTCATTAAACAAACAAATGAACAATCAAAAATTATATCCCAAAGTAATAATTAAATCTACTTCTTTTGAGACATAAACTGTATACAGCATTGAAATTATAGCTTTTTCCCCCAACTTCCACCCATTAAATTTTTATGTTTGAACCCTTCTTCATTTAGTAAACACATATGGGAGGTGCTCAATATATTTCAGTTTTCTTTCAATGCTTACACATGTGACTTAGAAAGACCAGATGGTATAGTTGAATAAATATGGACTTCAGGGTCAGGAAATATTGGATAAAACTTTGTATTGGATCAGCTGGGCAAAAATAAACAGGTTATTTAAACCCTTCTAAATCTATTTCTCATTGGAAGAATGTGCATCATCTCATAGTGTTCTTATGAAAATTAAATAAAATAATGTAAGGTGACCTATTATAGGGATTGACATAAATTAGGTAATATTTTAATGAAATGTCACACTTGAATGACTGTGCAGAATAATTCTTTGCAAATACAACTCTACATCATCACATCTGTAGCAGAAAGAGAAAGATTCATTTTTGAAATGCGTGAATGTAAATAATGTTAGAATAGCATGCTTTTGAGTAACAGTTGGTCAGATTCATTCTGAATGACGGGAGTTAGTGAACTTTTGTTTGATTTTTTTTACACTGCTAGGGATGAGGTCACTGACACCAGAGGACATTGAAATACTGATGCATGCTGACAAAAAGCATTTGGTTTGCCTGACTCATTGGTGAAAAAATAGAAACCATTGAGAGGTGGATAAAGATCTTGGTATGAGGATTACTAACTTTTAAAACAATTGAAAAACAAAATGTTTTCATTTTAGACTTTGTCTTAGGAGCTTACATGTAGTGATGAGAGCATTCAATAAGGGTAATTGTTTTTCATTCAATTTAGTTAGCCCTTGGTTATAGACTGAAAGTTTGTAATGCCACCCCTCCAATTCATATGTTGAAGCCTAACCCCAAATATGGTGGCATTTTGAGGTGGGGCCTTTGGGAAGTAAATAGTGTTACATAAGGTTATGAGGGTGGAACTCCCATGATGAGATTAGTACCCTTAAAAGAAGGGGAAAAGAAAGGAGAGCTCTCTCTTCTCTGTCATATAAGAATACAGTGAGAAGGTGCCTGTTCACAAGCCAGGAAGAGGACCCTCCCCCCAAACCAAATCTGCTGCTTGGGCTTTTTAGCCTCCAGAATTGTGAGAAATAAATGTTTGTTGTTTAAGCCACGCAGTCTACAGTATCTTGTTATAGCGGTTCAAGTTATGACACATTTAATGAGCAACTACTATGCACAAAGTCTTCTTAAGTAAAAATGAACAGCCCAACCCTGCAACCAATGAAGCCAAGACAGATTAAAATAATGTTATAAATAGAGGTGTTAGTAATTTGCTGTTCATGTGCTATGTAAGAAGTCATTTATTCTCCCTGGGAGTATCATGCAAGAGGTGCACTTGAGCTGGGTCTTGAAGAATGAGAGAAATTTGTATCCATGGGGTATGATAGCTTCAGAGGGGCAAGAAATTGCAAATGAGTATACAGAAGAGGATACACTATAAATAAAAGTACTGACAAAATATGCCAACTCTAATGAATGTAGGCCAAGTCAAATGTAATGGCTCTGTCTCTATTTATCTACTTATTTCAGATTTAGTCTAACAGATTTGCAGAGAAGGAGCAGGGTTCCCTAGTCATTAGAGAAATCATCACTGAATAATATCTTTTCCTTTTGTTGATCTGGGAATCCCTTAGTATTCTCAGTATTGGCATTGCCCAAATGCCAAAGACATTTATTGACATATATTAAAGACCTCTAAAATTTCTTCTTCATACTAGCTCCATTGTTAGTAAGTGGCATATACTAGCATATTGCATGTGTAAGATCTTTCTAGGTTTCTAAGTGAACCATTTGGCTGAAAAGTCAATAGGAATGATTTTTCAAAAGGTTTTAATGACTCTTCTGCTCTGTAATTTGTAAGTGCCAATATCTTAAACTTATAAATATGTAAATTACTGTGAGTTAAATGTGTTTGGATTTTGTTATTAATGGAACTGTCTGGTTCTCTGTCTCTGCTTAAAGGCTGTGAAAAAAAATGCTCTGGTCTCCTTTGCAGCTATGTTCTCCTCTTCCAGGTCAGCAGATGACTGAGTTTGTCAGGGCCAAACTCTTCTTCTCATTGTCTCCTTTGATCATCTTAACTTTCCCCATCACAGCAACAACTTACCTTGTAAAGCTGATAGCTTCTAAGTTAACCCACTTTTTGCTTTCTCATCATGAGTAAGTTTAAATAAGCAGGTATAAGCTTTGAAGTTTTATTCATATTGTTGCATATGAAGGGATCTTAAGATTAGACAAATTGTGGTAGAGAGCCCATGTCTTCACACTCATTCTAACAACTTTTTCTCTGTCACGCATTGCCATTTACTTACATCACATATTCCTTGGTGATTTTAAATATTTCACTTGGTTTTAAACGGATTTATAAGATGATTAATTCTGAGTTGTCTGAGTGAACGTTGTTTCTTTACAGAAGAATCTGGAATGTACACAGCATATTCTTTTTGAAGGTCAAATGCTTCATGTATAGAACTGTATTTGTGGTCATGCTCAGCAGTTATACATTTAAGAGGTGATTTTACTATTTTTGGAGGAAAAGGAAATGAAATAAATGGGGTTGCTTTTAGAGTCCAGAAATCCATTTGATCAATGGAGCTGACATACCTCATTGCAGTTTTTAGGGTGTCTTTGTAATTTACAGTGGATACTCATTTCCTACTCAGGTTTCCTACCTGCAGCTCTTACTGAGTAAGAATGGAGGCCAGGGCTGGCAGTTTTATGTAGAACAGCATCCTGAGAGGAGTGGTCAGGATTCATCCTTATGGTTCTACTTCCTCTGCCTTCTTCTCTCTGGTCCCTGTTTTTTTGCCTTTCTTTTCCCAGAATTCCTCAGAGCTTGAAAGGATGATTTTTTTTTACTTCCTCTTCCTGTGTTCCTGGGAAATCCATTATGTAAAACACTAGGATTAAATTCACCAGCCACAGTTATTAATAGGTTAGACGGAATTTAGAAAATCTCCTCCTCACAGAGCCCAGCTCTTAAGTATATTGTCTTGCTGTACATCCTCTTTTGAATGTCAGAAGCCAAATAATAATCCTAAACATTCTCACTCCATTTTACATTCCACGTTCTAATGGAGGAGTCTCAGGCTGCTAAGGATAAATGTGAAGAGAACAGTAATTTCTCTATGCAGGCATTTTCTGGGAGTAAACCCTTGGCTAAGCCCATAGTAGATGCTCTATAAAGTTTATTGCATGAATAAGTAAGTAAGTGAGTAGGTAAATGTGTGGAAGGGAAGGTGGAGGTGACAGATTTTATGGAATGAACAGATTTCAAATCATCCTTGGACTTTTCAAAATTAGACTCATAAGAGTTGATACTTAGAACTAAGAAAACCTCTAGTAGTTCATAAATTAAAGGCTGACTTCTCTACTTTCAGACCTAGTGAAAATGGAGCTGCTGCCTTTTGATCTTTTACCCTGTATCTCAACAATTTGATGAAGGATGATAAATCTAATGAAGGCTGGGGACACTTTAAGATAATACTAAGTTTCACTTACTTTTTGAAAAAAAATTAAGCTATTTCCTTTTAAGTCATTTTAATATATTTGATGGCATATATTCTTTATTATGCTTCTCAATATTGCAGTAAATTGTGTTTTGAAAGTCTTTGACTGCAGCTTATATTTTCCATTCACTTATGTGGTCTAGGATGGTTTTGATCTGTGGGTGTGGAAATGACATTGGCATCCAGCTCCTCTTTGTCCAGGACACGCTTTCACCACACAACTTTCCTCCCGAGTGATATGTGAATTGGGCCTTCATCACCTGTTTATTCTGCCAATATATTCTCCACATCTGTTTTCCCAGTCACCTGAAGATTTATTCTAGATGCCTGATGGCAAAATGTCCTTGCACCTGGGGGATGAAAGCCCATAGAACATCGATCTCATCTTCTTTCTTTGACACAAGTCCATTAGCTTCATCTGTCTTGAGGACAATCCCAGCTAAGAGCCTATCTGATTGTTCTTCTTTGGGGACTTTTCAGAATTTCAAGGTTATAGAGAAATTGGCTCTGTGAGAAGTATGTTGCCATCTGTTGTTAGTTTCTAATCTCAGATCCATTTAAAAGATTTGCCAGGCTAGATTAATATAGGCGTTTTAACTAATTGTATTTTTTTTTACACTTAACTCAGAAGCGTATATTTAGGTTTGTCTTTTTATTACCATTTACCTATATATTCCACTATTTTGCTATTTTGGGGGACAATATAGTGTTTACCTGCCATCTATTATGATTAGACATAATATATAGCATGTGTCTATTTGATAGTTATAAAATAATAATGCACATGAATAGAGAGCCAAAAATGCAAGCAGGGGATTTAGATATTCCTTTTTTATTAATGAGAAAATTGAAACCCAGAAAGTTGATGTGGCTTCCAACCAAAGTCTCAAAATTAGCTTATGTTTTAGATGAAATTTGCCTTCATGTTCTAAATTAACTATAACCTTGAAGTTTTTTCCTCAGATTTTATTTGATTCTTGATTATTAGTTATTCTTTTAAAAGTTTTGAAAATTATTTTCTAGTAAAACTTTGAAAGAGGCTAAAAATATATGATAATACTGTGGTCAGAATATATAATTATACAACTAACTTCCTTTCTCTCTCTCCAAATAAGTGTAATGTTTACATATGCTACATTATGTTATGTTTTATGTTATATTACATATGTTTCATATAGACTTTCTCACTTATAAAAGTCTAAGAGTCAATAACTTCTATTCTAAAAATTTATCCTAAGGAAATAATCCAAGAAAGTAAAATGCTGTATACATGAAGATACGTAATGCATTGATGCCTATAATAGCAAAACGTTGCAGAAAAAAGATATTTCCAAATAAATTATTGTATAAGTTAATGTAATAATTTATAGTCATTAAGATTATAAGTATAAATATTTTCTATGTGGACATAAAATAAAAATTTAAGTTTAAAAAGCTGTAATCGTTATTGTGTATCCACTCTATCTTCACCTATGGGAGAGGTATGCATGTATACAGACAAATGTGAAAAATTTTGTGAAATACTGACAGGGTGGAGTTGGCGCAAGTATAGAGCTTTTTTCCTACTTTTAAAATGTTATGTAATTTAATATTGGTTTAAATACAACATGATTTCAATAGTGTGATATATCAGAAAACAGGAACACATCAAAGGGATGACAGTAACATGACAAAAGTTCTGTACTTCTTTAGTACCCATGACCCACATTCCTAACCAGGTAGAGAGGGTTTTAAATCTTCATTTGGGACTTTGGGTTCATGAATTAATCAAGATAGCATGGAAGGTACTAACTATTTTCAGTTCTTAACTATATACTCCAAATAAATTTCTTAGAAACTGTTGACTTTAAAGAGGCTCCAAATATATAAGTAGCGAGAATGATGAATGGGACAAAACTCCTGGTGTTTGTTACTTAGAAATGTGTGGGAATGTTAGGGACTGAGCTGGCCGTTGGTAGGACCACAAAATATTTGTTTCCAGTCCCTGCACATATAATGCCCTGTCTCTATCCAATAGACATAAGTATGGTTACCTCTTCCCCAGGTGTAATTTCCTTTTTCCATTCTAGAGTTCTCTCATCAAAACTTACCTGTCCTCATCCCGTCCTCTCAAGGAACTTCAGGACTTAATCCATGTATAAATGACCATCCTCAACAGAAGAATTAGTATTTGCATAGGAATAGTCTGAGTACACACTTTTTTGGTACAAAAAAGTAATTAGCAGAGTGAAGATTTTTTTTTCAAGAAATGATTTTTATTCTTCTCAAATAATACTCTATGAGGCACCTACTTCACATAGGGTTGGCCCAGGTAGGGGAGGTGGAAGAGGATTAAAAGGGTCTTTACTTGAAGCTACCAGGGAGATGTGTAGGATTCTGTGGCATGTGTCTGGGACATGATCAGGAATAAGCTTTCCCATTTGAGTAGGCAAACTTACACAGTTTACATAAGTGACATAGCTTCCCTTTATCTTGAGACAATGATTCTAGGTAAAAGGAGTTAATTGATATGCAAATTAATGTCAACATTTTACAATATGTATTTCATAATAAAGTGGGACATTTTCAAAGCTTTATTTGCCTCATATTGGTTTTCTTAATACTCTAATTTTTCCACGAGCCTATTTCCAACTTATCTGCATGCGGATATCCCTGCTTCAAGTCAATATTTCCCATCTATGTTACTTCAGAATTATTATTTTTGCAAAACATTTCTATTTGAATTTATCTAACATTTCTACTTGCTGCTATCTGAATATTAACTTATTAAAGTCAAGGTTCAAAAGGTATTTCTGTTGCAAAACAATAGATAGTACTAGGTATAGAATTTCACACTCTAATCAAATCCCATCTACTCCAAAGATAGATAAGCTCCTACTCAGGCCAGTGGCCAGCAGCCGTCAGGAGATCTGGACTGGGATTCCCTATGCTTGAGGACAGCTCTGTGATCCAAATAAATTATTTAACTTCTCACATTTCAAACTGTCTATGAAAGGAATGGCTTGACCTATGTGATCTCAAAAGCCTCTCTAAGCTTAAAAATTTTGGTTCTGTAATTTTAATATTTAACAATACTTGTAATTGTACTCGTGTTGCATGATAATTAGGCATGAACATAAATGGCTCACAATGAATGACGGTCATTCATTATAATCTACAGAGACAAATCTATTTTCAAGTATTTCCTATTCTCATTTTATTGGTTTCTCCATTATCAGTAATCGGTACTAATGGCCTTTGCTTTATCCTTGATGCCTTGCATCCTTTTTAAATTCCATCCTTAGCTTTCTTCTCTCCATTGTTTTCTTATGATTATAGCCTTCGTGATCACATGTACACACATATGTTAAAGACTGTTATGTTGTTTACTATTTCCCACTACTGACTTCTTCTGATTTTATGCTAGAGTGGTCCTCTCCCATGTCCCTCATTCTCATTTCATGAAGATACTTTAGTGTTAGCTTCCTGCCCTATCCTGGCAAAAGTGTCCCTAAACATCCAAGATGAACATAGAGGAATTAAGAAAATATAATCTATGAAACAGGAGCCTGTGGACGTTCCAAGGGATTGGATTATCAAGCAACTGGATCACCATGGCCAGGGACATGGTGCAGGGTGGCACCCAGAGTGAGAAAGGCTCTGGAGCCTGCCTCCCTAAATAACTGAGACTTCTGATGTCAGAGGGAAGAAGAGAGGGAGATTGGCCTTTCAGGATGGGGAAAGCTGAAACTGAGGCTATCTAAAGTAGCATTTTGGCTCTGTAAGTAAATTTACCTGATTAGCATCATATTTTTTTTTAATGAACGTTAATTGACTATACAAATGTACAAAAGATCATAGTAAGTATTGTAAAACTACTTGTTATTTTACTCCTCATATTATATCTTTTAGGTAAATGCTTTTTTAATCCTTATATCATAAGTCAAGATCTAAGGCCTAGAGAGTTTAGGAAACTTGGGTTCAGTCACTTGTGTAGCAGGTGACAGTGCCAGCTGGAAATCCATGTTTTAGGCACAAGGAGAAGACATTTTTTTCCCCTTCTGCTACCTCACAGTACTCACTCCTGTTCTCCAAATGTATAATTTTGATATTGATTTTTCCTGTTGAATTGGGCCAGGATACTTAAACCAGAAAGGTATTGAGATTCTGAAAGTTCTATGTAATTGGACAAACTAGTCGAAAATTGAAGCTGGATATGAAAGACAAACAAACAAACAAACAAAATGTGGATTCCACTTGGCATATTTTAATTTAAATTGACCACTTGGGAGTCCTGAGCAAAGGTGTTTCATGTCCCATGTGGCCTGGTACTTATTTTCTTGAGCTGGAAGCTTGTCATGCCCCTACGCTCCCTGTGACCACATAGCTCCCCTTAAGGACAGTCCCTTTGGATAATGATGAGTGGTCTCTAGAGAAATTACCTGGAAATGGATTCTGATGCTAAGGAGTCCTTGAAAGAAATAACATTCATCTCGTTTCTCTAAGTAATTCAACTGAGGTATATTTTCCTTTCAGGCAGGCACAAATTTCTTGCTGTGAAGTTCAGAGATAAGTGTTCCTTATATAGTGTTTAATACTTTGACAGTTTCAGTAGAGGAGGGGGAGATTTTGATACCAACTTCTATTTGGAATGTTTTTCCAATAGTAGAGTTTGGTTCTGTGGTAGGATTTCAGTCAGTAAGGTTTTCTGTTCAGTCACATGATTTGGTGCTCCTGGTATTCACATCCTAATTTAATATATCTGACCCATTACTTAAAAAAAAAAAAAAACAACTGTTGTACTTATCCTTTTAATTTGATACTGAGAAAAATGTCTTCTACCTGAGACCTCATATGACTTCCAATGGGAGCAGTTTCCACATTCAACTTACATTTCTTTTAAAATTTCACTGGCTGGCCTTAGTTTCCACATGTACTGATGAGAAGTTTCTTCTATAAAGCCTTGTCATGTATTTCCTTTGCAGATGCGAGCATGCTTTTTTTAAAAAATTTATCAAATAAGATTCATCGCCAAGACTGTTAAAATAATCTGTAACAATGTGTTTTAGGGTAGAAATATGCAGCATATTTTTCTACAGAGATACAAATGTAATCATTTTTATATATCATTTAATACCTGTGAAATATCTTTGTAAATTGATTAGCCTCCCCAGGACATTTAGGAAATTGTTATTAGTGGACTTATGTCTAGAGATCTATAGCAAAGAATTCAGTGAGATTCATTTAAGATTCAAGTAATTTGGGTTTATCAAGGTTTTAGGATTTTACAAAAATAAAAGAATTAGGAAGAGATGAAACATCATTCAATTTAAAAAATATGCAGGTAACCTAAATAATTTATTAAGATATGTACTCATGTACCTGAGCATGATATATTAGTCATCTTATTCAACAGCCAATCCTACCTCCTTGAGCCTACTAGCATGGATGGCCCCAGATGGGAGTTTCATCTTGCTTTATAAATGTCCTCTTCCAGCACAATCTTGCTTTGCATTGTCTGTGTCTTTAACTTCCTGCTGGTCATTTCTTGGCTATCTGCTAAGAAACAAAAGCAAAACAAAAAATAAAGAACAAAAAAACAAAGCAATCCTCTCCGCGACACGCAACTTCAGATTCCTTGGGCATTTACCCCATAACCTTTTATTGTGGTACACACCCTCTGCTCCATGTAGTTAAGAATAGCTGTTACTGTTTATTATGCCTTCAGTTCCCACTTTTCTCTTAACTCTGTCAACCCTGACCTCATGTCTTTGCATTTGCAATTACACAGAGGTACTTAGTGCAAAATTTATTATATTGTTAATATATATGGCTGAAATAGTGATTGCTTTATAGTGGAAGGTCGCACAGTTTTTTATGTTTTTATTTTTAAATTTTTAATTTTTTTCAGTTACTATTAACATACAGTATTATACTAGTTTCAGGTGTACAATATAGTAATTAAACATTTATATACCTTATGAAGTGATCACCCTGATAAGTTTAGTACCCAATTTTTCTGTGATTTTTTTTCTGGGGAAAGAAAGAGGCTATTAGCACTGAAATATTTTCTTTATACTCTTTATTTGCATATTTTCTTTTTAACTTTCACTGTAAAATGCCTCAACTCAATTTTGAAACTGTATCAGAGAGAACAAGAAAAGTTGTCTAGAGTTGCTGCTCTGGCTTGAACAATAAAGTTTTTTTTATTGTTGTCCCTGTCTCCTTAATGTGAGTCACATGTAAATGAACAGACTGGCAATTTATTTTTCTACTTGAATTCAGATGCTCCTATAGCAATTGTTAATGATTGGCCTTGAAAAAGGAAACAAAATTACTACGTATTTCAAAATTTTTATAGTAATAATTGGGGAAAAGAAAAAGAAGCAATGGGAGATAGTTCAGAGCTGGGGTGCCTATGTCTCCTAATTTGTTCCTCAGATGGAACCCTGGGCCTGGAACACATTCTTACCTTCTACTGCTTCCTCAGATTTCTTTCCCAATGGTCACTGACTGATGTGGACTACCTGTCACCACTCCTTATCTCAGGTGCTATCTCTTATGGCCTCTGTGGGCTATAGGTTTATCCCATAGCACTAGTTCCGCTTACCAAAATGGCCAACTAGGCACTCTCATTCTTTGTGGTCTCTCAGGATAAAATAAAAAAGACAGTAAATTCAAAATAGCCTTCATCTGATTGGTCGTGGTTGAGATATTTTTGATCATTGCCTGCAAGTTTTGAATAACTAGTATAAAGTCCAATAAAACGTATAATGAAGTATCTCTTTATAAATTGTTTTTTTGAACAGTTACAAACAGATTTCATTTCCATTGGACTCCTATTTATAATAGTGAGTTTAATGTAGTGAAAATTTCTGCTGACTGATATTGGAAATGAAAGTTTCATTTATGAGGATGCAATTAAAACATTGCCAAGTTAAAAATATATCGCTTTTTGTCAGTGAGGTTCATTATTATATATTTATATAAATCCTTTCTTCTAAAGAGTTTAATGTTCTCTCTGACTATTAAACAACTATCACAAAATTCAAATTTATTATTCTTCCAAATTACATAAAATTTAAAAATCATTTATTAGTCCTTCTAAATCTCTTAGAAGTAGGGCAAATTCAAGCAGATTTACCCATTGGGAAAGGGGAGATTCCCTTTTCCAGTGATGGGTTGGTTATTGCATTTTTCCCACACTTATTTTCCATGCAAATCAGTCATAGATAAAGAAGAGATATCCTGGTGAGAAATGACATTTTATAGCTGAAAATCAGCTTTTTCTAAACAAGTAATAATCAGAACTACTTGGGCACAAGTTTGAGTCCTCTGGAAACCCTGCTTCTAGCAGAGGGATTCGAATAGATTCCAATATCCAGTCCAGAAGTACCTTGGACTTTTTCAGGACAAAAAACAAAAGAAACTTAGAACCCTTATGCCAGTCAAAGTTACTCACAATTTATCTAACCTAATTGCTCGATCTGCTTCCTCTTTATAGTAAAAAAAAAAAAAAAGTTAATGTTAGACAGCAAAGTGGTATATATATTGGTGGTTATTATTATGATTATGACTGAATTCCATCCTATTCTGTTTCACAGCAGAGATGGAATTTGGTTTGGCTTGATGGCTTTGGCCTGACCTGCCTGGCTTGTATTGTAAATTTTGGGATCTGTGCTAGGAAAAATTCAAGAAGCCTGGATTTGATTACTCTTCTGGAGGAAAATAGGGCAAAACTGGGAGGTGGTAGGAAGTTTTTACATAATTCCTGATCTTTCTGTGGCAGCCCAATCTTCTGGAAACTCCTGAATCACTCTTCTCTACTAAATACCCAATGACTGACATGGTATGGTGAGTTGTTAGGTTGTCTTTGCCATCTACTGCTAGTACTGCCAACTGTACTTGGTGAGCCCATTGGGAAGTGACACTGTGGCATGCAGTGCCCTTTTACTCTTCCACTGATTTTGTTTCTGGGCAAAACCAAGAAAGAACTTTTCCACTGAGAGTCCAGCTGTCTGACACTGATATCCTCACTTGAAATACATTGGCAGCAGTAGAACAAATTGAAATCATGTGGAAAAACAAATGACTATGAGGTATTACACAACAAAGAAACCATAGTGTTTCAGAGAATCATAATGCCCCACAATGGCCCTTAAAGTCACTTACCTTAATATTTCTGGTTGAAAAATCTGTAAGTACTATGTAACTTTAGACTCTACCCTTTAGTGCGGTAGGTTTCTTCCATAAAATATATTTTACTTTTCATCGTTTGGCTCTCATGAGGTCAAGATTTCTGTCCCATGAATCAGCCTTTGGACCAGTAATATGCAAGCAATGGCTTGGGAGGCATTTGCCTATGCTGCTTAACCAGCTTCCCAAAGTGGCACATGATTTAATTTTTGAAATCCCTGATGAAGAAACTGAGGATCAGAAGATCAAATGTAAGCCAGTTATATTCTGCTTACTCTGCATATATTTCTCTCCTCAAGGGCTCCAGTGATCTGCCGGACCAGAAAGGGCCACTTGAATTAGCTCCATTAACAGAAGCAAATAGATGCAGGCAAAACAAAATTAGAATGTACACTGGCCCCCAAGGAGATATCCTAGTTTAAAGATTAAATGAATTTCATAGGCATAAGTACACACTTTAAAAAACAACAGATAACGATAAACACTCAAAGCTATTAAGTCCTTATTTCTTTATAAATTAGTATTTTTATTCTCTAATTTAAAAACAAAGATTAAGAAAAGCACACAATACCATGTATGATTTAATGATTTATTAGAAGATTGAACACTCAGGACAGAAATTGAAATCTGCAGTCATGCCAGATGCCATGTGTCCCATCCCAAACCTGATCTCACTCTCCCTCTTCAAAAGTTACATTGTGTGGTGCCCGTTTTTTTCATTCACTAATTCACTATTCAACAAGCATTTACAGAGTGCCTGGCACACATCAGGCTTTTTTCTCCATCTGAAATATTTAGAATGGCATTTTAGGTATCTAAGACAGAGTTCTAAATAAATTTGATTCTCCTTGCCTAGAAATTTATTTTCAAAACTACCATTTAAAGGGATGCTCTGATTACTTAGGCATAGATAGTCTGGTTCAATAGTTACTAATTAAATACCTTTTTATTGTTAACTTTTAATATTCAACACCTTGTATTGCAATTATGAGAGAGATAAATATGAATAAGTCATTTGTTTCTACAATATTTATAAAGGCATCAGATATAATAAAAGGAAATACCACTAGTAAAAACATCAGAGACTGTTTTTTTTTCCATAAATTCTCATATTCCTGGTTACAGTATTTGAGAAAGAAGAAAAAAAGAAAATTGTTTAGAATGTTTCTTTTCTCCACCAGCTAGCCCTTGGGAGAGAAGAGAGAATAAGGCAAGATGAATTGGATTATTCCTTAGTCTTATTCTATTACACCTCTCCATCTGCAGATTATACTCTCTAATGATTTCCTTTCTCTAACTTAGAAATTCTCTTGAGAACTTATTTTATATGTATCCAATAAAACAACATTAATCTGATAGTGGTTTGTTCAAACTGGCACAAAATTGAAAGCAAGTGCTATTTTCAACCTCCCAGATGTCATATTTGGTAAAAGAAATATGGGATAATCAATTTTAAACTCTCCAGGATCTTTCTATACTGTGAAATTGGAGATGTAAAGATCAGGATTCAGGCAGAAGGATCCAGAACACCAGAAGAAATAAAGTCATCCACTAAGCCACGTGCATTTTTTCCCATAAATATGTAAACTCACTATTCTTTAAACTATTTGTAGTCAGGGTCAAGGGTGGTGGCTCTTATCTGTATGATCACTTCAGACACTATGGAACATAATAGAGGTTTACCAGGTGTTTACTCCCCCAAAAGGCTACAGAACTTGTGAAGAAATGCCGACAGGGGTTGGAGCTGATAGTTAAGCATCAGGGAATGGGAAATATTAATCTGAAATAATGAAAGAAAATATACTATATTTCTACGATGGGGCTGAGATCAAGGAAAGACCTCCAGGTGAGTCAGGAACTCAATTCATCGTTTAGCTGGACGGTTGCAATATGTTTATTCACGGTTAGTAGAGAGCATGCCTTTGAAGGTGGCTGATGGCCTTTTCTGAAATGACCTCTAACACTGCCCGTGGGGGATTCCACTTCACAATTTGTAAAAATTGAGGAACCACTAGAAACTGAGAAAACTGTTATTTTAGGGGGGAAAGGGGGGGGCGCGTGGAGGAGCTTAGTTCCTAGAGGGAAAATTCTCTCTTATTTCAAACAAGCTTAAAACATAAAGAGGTGATAAATGACAGGGCTGAGACTGCTCTTTTGTTGTTAAGGGTGACAGAATAGTGTCTTAGAATATCAGAACAATCAATAACTAAACAGCAGCACATGATATACAGAGGCAGATGATCACTGGAAAGAGGAATATTCAAATCTGGGTATCTGTAAATCCTGAATTTATTATTCTAATTTTGATGGTCATTATGACTTGATAAAGGGACCATTACATGAAAAACTCAAGTTGTAGCTGAAATAATGGGGTTCTCTTCAATATGTAAAAGATAAAGCCAATTTTCATTTTTTAAAAGAAAATGACTTTAAAAGAAAACAATTTTGCTAAATGTTGGAAGAATTTAAAAATATTTGCTTTATAAAGATATATTTCCAGGAGAGCTGCCAAAAGCATTATGGTTAGAATAGATCTATTTTTTTAATGACAATATCTATTTTTTGTTATAAAACATCTCATCCCTTTAGTACTCAACATGAGCTACTAGAGACACAAAGTGGATGGAAAGGACTTCTGTCACAGAGTCACAGTTTAGTGAGGGATATGAACATAACAGTCTGACTTCCAAGCCTAATATCTTAGCTACTATTTTATATTCCATCACAGGTTCATTCTGAAGATTAAATAAGATAACAAGAGTGCATTGTAACATTTTACACTTGTAAAATACCATTAACTAATAAAGCAGATGCTCTGTTCATTTTCTCAAATATCTGTCAAAGTATTCATCAAGAACATCAAAATGCTATTATGCTTGCATCACTAGTGTTTATAATCTATGTTTTCAAAAATTCATTTTGGTTATACAAATCTAAGTATATCCTGTATATATATTTTATGTTAGAGGATAGTATTAATAAAATAAATACTGAAATTAGAAATGTTGAATGAACATTTCACCTTAGCTAGAATCCTTTCGAATCTGTTTTGCAGGAAGATAATTTAAAGAAGCCAAAATAGTACATGGCAAATAATAGCTAACTGGCTGACTCATTGCTTTAACTTACTTTGGTAGCTGCTGCTTCTATCTTGTCTATGTTTAAGGGGAAAATATACCTGACAAATTTCTTTAATGTACATTGCACTGTACTTGGGGAAAATGACATCTTCATATAATTTAAAAGAAAAAACAGCATCACACAGCCTTTTTGTACAATTAGGGATAATTCTATGTGAGTGGAAGAAGGTGAGGGCAAAATAGAATGTTCAGCAGGTAATCTCTCCATAAAGTGTTTAATACTGAGACATTTTGGGCATCCATGCTGTGCTTTAAGCTGTTACCAACTCTCAAGCTTGCCTACTTATTTATTATAAACATTTAAAGCCGAGACCTTCACAAAAGGCCAAAATTAACAGTGAGTGCATTCACACAAAGAAAATGTTTTTGAATGAGATTTCTCTACTGTTAAATGAATTGTCAGTAGAACCGTCTAAAAGGGCACTTGTACTTCCCTCCAAGTTGTTTGGCTTTGACAATCAAGAACATAAATTTCTGAAGTAAGGGTGTGCACATAAATGCACTTTTTACCAATTTCATGAACACTTTTTAAATGCCTACTATGTATTGAATGTGTGGCTGTTTGAGGAGCTCGGAGTCTAGCAGAAGATACATAAGTATCTAGCAGAAGATACATAAGTAAAAAGAGTACAGTATGATTACATATTTGAGAGAAATGAGTTCTTTGTGCCCTGGGGATCTTACATTGGTTTTGGCTAAATCTGCCTGCAGGATTTAGGGGAATAATAGTAACTAAAATAATGAATATTTTTAAAAAATATTTTTTATAATATTTATAATTTTACTTAATCTTTATTAAGTGCTTTAGTGCATGTTAGTTAGGCACTGTATTTGGTGCTGGAAATACATTGGTGACAAAACTTAACTGTTTAGAATATAAAGGGTCTGAGACTTTTACCCTGCTTGCAAACTAACAAGTAATATGGCAATTTCCTGAATACTGACAGAAGACAAAAGATTCCTGGGTCAGAGACAAAGCACTCTATATGCTTTTGTGTGACATCACTCATGTCACAGCAGGCATCATAAATTTCATGTTCATATAAATTTCTTCTTCCCCAAATCTTATAGGGTATTGCAGTGTGGGTACAGGAGGATGCTGTGTACAGAAGTGTGAATTCAAATTTTTGCTTCTTGAATAAATCTTACTAATTTATATTTAATCTCAAAATTACTTGTTACATTAAAATTTTCGAATTGTATTATCATTTAATTGCTATATAGCTCTTTATAATTAGTGAAAAATGTTTTAATCTACATTTATTCTTTTTATTGCCCCTTTGAATTTTTTAATTTTTAGTTTTCAATTAGAGTTGACATTTAATATTATTTTATATTAGTTTCATAGTGGTTAGATATTTACATAATTTATGAAGTGATCTCCTGATTAGTTTAGCACCCACCCGGCACTCTACATAATTATTACAATATTGTTGACTACATTCCCTCTGCTGTATTTTACATCCCCATGACTAGTCTGTAACTTCCAGTTTGTACTTCTTAATCTGTCCATCTTTTCCACCCAGCTCCTGCCCTCAACACGCCCCCAATCTGATAATCACCAGTTTGTTTTCTGTATCTATGAGTCTGTTTTCATTTTGTTTGTTGGTTGATTTTGTTCTTTAGATTCCACATATGAGTGAAATCATATAATATTTATCTTTCTCTGCCTGACTTGTTTCACTTAGCATAATACTCTCTAGGTCCATCCATGTATTTTGAACAATAATTTTATTATTTCATATGGCCTTAATTTTTCTTCATAAACATCTGAGTTTTACTTTTCCTTTGGTTAGATTTTAAATAATATATTAGTGAAATAATTGATCAATTTTACTAATTTTTATCAATTTAATTTAAAAATATTTTTTCTGCTTTTATTAAAGCTTTGTGCTATCCTTTTTATTATTTTTTAAATTTCAGACAGTTTATTTCTATTCTTTTATTTTTACTTTATAATCTTTTGACATTATGGATCTCATTGTATACTGATTTATTAATGTGTATATTAGTCTACAATTGATGTATGAAATATCTGGCAGACTTTTATGTACCCAAACAGAGAAATTTAAACCTGTGAATGCTTAGTATGGCATTTCTATGCTATCTTTTGCCCTCATGAGTAGACTTTTGTGATCAGAAAAATGACCTGCTTCTTTGCCCAGAAAGGTAGTTCTCAGTAAAAGATAATTAAGAAAAGATATTAAAAACTGAAAAAAATGTATAAAATGTTTCTTCTTATATTTTCTTTAAAAAATAACAAGATAGATTATTCTTATAAAATGGAATACGGTAGTGTATAAAGGATAAAAAATAGTGAGTTTTCCTTGTGTGCTCAGACTCACAGCAGTAGCCATATTTTTAATTTCCTGTTACCTCTCCAAACACCTGTGATGCCTACAAAATGTCTGATCTCAGGGCTTTCTCTGGGCCTGAAGAACCATCAGTACCATCCTCTTCCTCCTTGATCACACTCACAGAAGCAATTATACCACTGTTTTTTTACCCAACCACTGCACTTACGGACAAGAACAGTTTTGGGTGGCAGCTTTCCAGTTCTTCAAAAACAATTAAACTGGCATCAGAAGAGAAACTGGACTTGCTGGGACTAGGTCTCTAAATTAGAAAGTTGCTTTGGCGGCAGAGAGCCAGCATCTGTGCTCCCTTTTTTGGCTTCACGTCAGCCCCAAGATGACAGTGCAGTAGCGACATGAGAGAGATCTACTACCAAGAGGCTCAGCTACTTCTGAAGAGGTGGTTTTTCCTACCAAGTGAATATTCTTTTGATGATGAGCTTACCGCAGCGTGCTCAATGTGGAACTAACCTAAGGACATTTGAGAATATTTCAGATGTCCTAAAATGTGATAATGTACTGCTGAGCTAAACAGGACATTCCTGATGTGTTGAGTTTTACTCCTTGGTCTAATTCAGGACAAAATACCAGGAGGCATATCTTCCTGCTTTTATATAGCCTCTGTGATACTGAAAAGGGAAGAAATGTTAAACTTATTTAATTGTTAAAGACAAAATCAAAGTATGTCAACTACAATGCCATATATTTTTCTCATTTTGTTCATTCTTGGGTAAATTTCTAGAGTCCTATGTGTGAGAATAGCAATGGGATTTTAATGGTAGTATTTTTTCCACAGCAACTGTGAGAGACCATTTGCAGCAGGGTATTGGGACACCTGGAAGATGTACCAAATATTCAGGTAAAAGTAGCAGGTGCGTAAGTAGGCAAGCATGGTGAGTTCAGATAGGCAGTGTTGGATCGTCACTGTTCTGTTTTCATGCCCTCTACCCACCCTCTGCCTGTAGGCCCCACAGAACATACTCAAACCAGAAGGGGTTCCTGACTTGAGAGGAAACATGAGACTTTCTGATTTTTTTTTTTTTTTTTTGCCTATGACTTACATTTCCTTGAACTTTCATCACATGTAGGATTCTTGTCTTTTGACATCTCTCTTGACTCTGAAGTGATTATTCAGATAGGCTTCCAATTTTTAAGGATTGTGGATTTTAAAGAGGGTGGCTTGTTTGTTCAATAGAGGTTATGGGCTTGAAGGTGTGATGAGGAGAGCTAAGCTTTTCTGTGTGAGTGAAAAATGTAAAGACACTGGGAGAGATCTGGAAAAGGAGGAGACTGTCTGGGTGGGAGACTGTCTCCTGGGTTACAGCAGGAGATAAAGGGAGCCTGGTAGCTAAAGGAATATATTTAAAAAGTACTCTCTCTCCATGCCCTGTAATCTTTTCACATAATATACAGAGTAAACCCTTTTTCTTCTAACCTCATGAAACCTTTAGGAAGACATTGGTTTTTCATCAATCTGTTGTGAAGTTAGAGCTATTTGATGATTTTCAGCTTTTCCCACTAGAAGTTCCATGATAGAAGAAGGATGGCCTCATCTTTTCTCCTCTTTAACCCAACACCAAGGACAGTGCTTGGCACAAAGAGGACACTATTTATTTTAAAATAAATTATTTTTATGATTGTATTGAACACATTAACTATTTTGCCTTTAACCAGTAAAATATTGCAAAAGGGTTGGGATGTCATTACAGTGATTATGTTATCTTACATGACAAAAGTGAAAGATTTTTGTTGATGTATTCCATTCCTAGTGTGCTGTCTTTGAACTGATCAAAAGGGAGATTATACTAAGTAGAACTGACCTAATCAAGTGAGTCTTTTTAAAAAAGGTCCAGGCTTTTCCTGAAATTAGAGATTCAAAGCAGCAGAGCTCTCTCTGCTTTGCTGTCTTTGAAGAAGCAAGCTGTCATAAATCCTATAGTCATAAATCCTATCCTGTTGTGGGACTACTATTCAAAGGTTGTTAGTGAGCATGAAGACCATTCCCAGTGGATGTATGATCCTTTTAGAACCAGAAGATTTGCAGATATATTTTTTTAAATTTTTTGAGCAGAGGACACCTGCTATAGACTGGATATTTTCATCCCCCAATAGTCATGTATTGAAATCCTAGTCCCCAGCATGAAAGTATTTGGAGGTGGTGGTGGGGGGCCCTTTGAGAAGTGATAGGTTCACTAGGGTGGAACCCTCATGATTGGGATTCGTGCTCTCATAAAGGAAACTCCAGAGAACAACCTTATTCCTTCCGCCACATGAGGAAATAGCAAAAAGAGAACCATTTATGAATGAGGAAGTGGGCCCTTACCAGATATCAAATCTGCTGGTACCTTAATCTTGGACTTTCCAACCTCCAGAAGTGTAAGAAATAAATTTTTATTGTTTCTAAGCCATTCAGTCTGTGGTTATCTTTTACAGCAGCCTGAACAGATTAAGACAATCTCTTTTTTTCTCTGAATGCTCTGAGGTAAATGGCTTCTCATCTATGATTGATTATATTCCCTTAAGTTTAACTTCGGTTCCTGCATCTGTGCCTCATTCTCTCTGAAGCTGAATTCAGAAGTATTATAACAGAATATACTATAAAGATTGCTTGTATGTTTTCTACACCAAGACTTAGTAGTGGCTTGGCAGCCTGCCCGTTTGAGTGGCAGGAAATACTTTTATTTGTGCTGATGAATTCATTTGTTTGGGACTTCTTCCTTCACTAAATATCTTTCATTCTCTTATGTGACAAACATGTAGTAATTATGATTTCCAGAGAATGTGCAGAGAGCTATAGAGGACAGAAAAAGAGTTGCCTTTCCCCTCCAAAATATAACAAATGTAAAATATACTGGGAAGGTGACACTGATGTCTGGTGGATATACATCTGCTGTGGTATAAGGTTGATATATATGAGATTTATTACATCAGAATTTCTAGGTATGGAACTTGAGGCTCCAAAAAGCCTCCCCTGTGATTTTTATGCACACTAAAGTTTAAGAACATTATTACCTGGTACCAAAATAAAGTCATTGCTGATGATGATAAGATAAAATACCAAAATTCCTAGTTTCTTATTATGTCTTCAAGAAAATATTATAATTCAAAAAGAGAAATTATATACTCCTTAAAATTATTTTCATTAATCAAAATTAGCATGTGAGTTAGGGCTAGAATTTCTGTGCCTTTGTAATTGTCTTGTACTTGTAAGTCTAAAGCTTTTAATAAGGTCTTTCATAATTATACTTCAGATTAATAAAGAACCATTGACCCTGTGAAATCAAGTTCTGAAATTGACCTACAAGTAATGAATTTTTAATAAGGATGTATTATTCGCATCTGAAGTAATTATTTTGGACTAATAATATTCTAGATTAAAATGATCTTGGAAAATATCTCACATGCAATGCTTCCAGATCTCAAAGCACAGCTTAATAATGAATAATGTATAGTCATTTTTATTTTTATGTGATAACTGGGATTGAAGTACTCGCCCTGAGCATATATACATGTACATAAATAGCATTCATTTGTCTAATGTTTGAATTTAATTATATTACCTATATTAATATCCCAAATTATACTAGTTTTTGCATTAATAAAACTGCTATGTATCACAAGATTTTAAACATTTCTAATGTTTATTGGATGTTGTGTTTTCTGGTGATATATAAATGAGGACACATTCTAAATTTAGAAGACAATTAGCCTACATCTAAATCTGCCATTCTATAAGTTCCCATCTTTTTGTATTGTATGACATATTGATTGGTTTATACAAAATTAGCATTTTGTATACATTTATTACTAGATTAAAGATAAAGGGAGATAAGCATCTGCAAGCGGTCAAATGTACTCAGCATTTGTTTCTTGCTAAGTTTCATCTTTGAAATTAACATGATTTAATACCCTCCAGTGAATAAATGCCTCTCTTGGAAAAAATTGCTTTTAGCACTTTTAGAGCATTAACTCTTCCAAGTCACCAAGATGCTATTTAATGAATCACATCTTTTTTTCTCTTTTAGTCAAGAATCACTTTTAGAAATTGATTTTCTGAAGTCTTTTTTATTTAATCTTTTGATGTCATTGTGTAGTGAGAGATAAACACTTATAAGTGATGATAAATATAAATCCAAATTATGTCTATTAATTATTATATGTATTAATATTATGAATTTTCCGTTTCCCTGCAGCTGTTGTCAAAATCATCTGAGTTTAGTATCTGAATTTTAATTTCTCTGATATTCTTTTATATGAACATTTAACACTGAGTTTGAAATAACCACTAAATATTATCTTAAAAACTTGAAGACCTGTGATTGTGGTGTGTACCCACCCTCACTTATCTGCACTTGGATGACTTCAGTTTTCCTGAGGTTCCCAGGCTAGGGGAATCTGGGTTGTACTGTACTGACAAGCACTTTAATACTGGCCACCAGAGGGCTCTCATATTCCTTCCATCTTAGTATAAAAATCCATAGTGCAATTAACATAGTTTACCATCGAGTAAAAAAGTATTGTAGGAATTTATGACATAGTTATCTGTAGGAGAAAAATTTCCAAACCTATGATGTTTTTATACAAAATCCTTTCTACCCCCAGTTTTATAGGAATATAATAGACGATTAGCTGCTCATATTTATATTGCACAGTTCAATGAGTTTTTTTCAAGTATAGTTGGCATACAATAATATATTAGTTTTATTTGTATAGCATAGTGATTAGAAATCTATATAACTCACAAAGTGATTATCCTACTAAATCTAGTCCTCTTTTCTGCCTCACATATTTACAGAATGTTTTAATAGATGAATTTGAGAAACTAAACACTTTTACTAAAATAAAGTGATTAAATGGTGTGGTTGATTCTGGTTTTGTTTCTGGAGACCATGGTACAGACTTATGATACTTACTATTTAGTGACTCTGTTTAAAAACTATTGACATTAGTTAATTTGGGTATAAATCTATTACGTATTTATGAATAATATAAAATATAACTGATTTTAGACATTGGAGTACAGATTTTGATCACCAGCTAGCTATATAGATTATCTTGAAATAAAACCCTGGATATTTTTATTAGCCTAGGTTTTGATATTGTACAAAAACTTTATAGAACAATATGGTGGGGTTTCTTTGGGTATGCTTTAGTGGTAAGAGAAATAATGTCCTATGCTATGGATATTTCTACTGGAGAGGAAGGAAAGGATTGCTTCCTTTGTGGCTCTTTCCACACTGATTCTTGTGTTAACTGAGAACAAGGAGCTGAGCCTTGCCAGGGTAACTCTAAGGGGGTCCAGGAGCAACAGAGGAATTTGTCATTTTTCTCTTCCATTTATGGTTTATCCATAGAGTTTATATTTATGCAGGGACATTTCTGCCATGAGTTAGAGGGTAGGGTCAGCAGTTAATGGAAATGTTTTAATTCACAGCAGAACCAACTTTAAAAACAACATTTTTAGGAACTCTTTGAATCCAGGTGAAACACTTCAAATGAGTCATCAGATTGATTTTCTCTGTGATGTGTTTAAACCACAATTCATTTATCATCAGTAACTGAAAATGCTATTTAACCATTCTACCTTTTTCAATTACTTTTTTCTAGAATGCATTAGTTATTATTTCTGTACTTAAATGTGCATCAAAGAGAAAGACAACAAGGAAAGCCTGATTAACTCAATTATACACCTACACCTAGATACTGTCTTTTTGACTGTAAGACTGAAATATTGTGTTACAGAAGAAAATAAAACAATCTGTTCCCCCTTTTATCCATTATGTTCTTCTGGTCTAAGAATTGTGTTGCATTTTCTTTAGAGAAACATAATTTAAAAATAAATCTAATTTTGCTTTATCTTATACTTATTGAAATAGTTTTAAAGCAGTGTTATGAATTCTGTTTTAATCTGGTTTTTTTTTTGAAGTGCTATTTCTCAATGGAGGCTTTCTCTTCATCCCAACTATATTTTTGCCTCCATAAGACAATGGTAATTAAAAAGGACAATATTCTAATTCTTAAGTTTAGATTACCATATCTAAATAAAACTTAATTATGAAAATATCAGAGTGTAAAATCTATTCAAGTTCACAACTGCATGGTCACAAATCTAGTCCAGCTTACCTCCATGATTCACCAGATTTATGTTTGACTATATTTCTACTTCAGGAACCCCACAATATTGCAACTAGTAATTAACTGTATTTTAAGATCATAACTAATCTCTAGTTCAAAATATAAACAAACAAAAGAAAAGATTTTTAAAAATATAGTGACTGGATATTACTTTAGCCTATAATATAATTATATTGTTTTATGGAAGTCTTTGAATTAAAAATTAAGGAAAATTTTGGGGGTTAGATAGATTTTACTCAAGAAGGTCTTTACTAACTGCCATACTATTTCTAAGTTGCTATTATTTAAGAATAAAAATATTGGAATTTTTAAAATTAATATGTCCAAACAATTTTATGTAAAGTAATTTGTCTCTAGTTTCTGAATAATTATTTCCATTCTGAAAGTCAGATTGTTGAGATATTGCTCCAGTGTTTGTATTTACTATTTAGAAAGTAAGTTTGTTCCTATCTAAACTATGTGAAATCAAACTGGTATAAAGTAAACTTTGGTTCAAAAATTTCTGACATTTATCCGCAAAGGTTTCTATGGCCAATATTCCTGCTGCTGAGGTGGTATTAAGTCTCGTTGGTCACCAGGGAGAAATGTGGCTTTTCACTCATTCTGGATGTGAGAAGAAAGGAACTACTTGAGAATATGCCAGCCTTGGTTTGCTTCTTTCTGCCCCTAGCAATAGTTAATATTTATATTTCAAGCAAAAGACCAAACATTTCAAGTCTCAGCATAGGGAAACAGTGATCAGGAAGAGAACCTGCATTGCTCAGCTCGTAAAGCCTACGCAAGTACCTAGTTCTAAAGTCATTAGTGGTACCTAGAGACCTTTCTTTCTCAAGCTATTGGTGCAAATCATTCTTTCCCCAAGTTTGGAATACCTTTTAACAAAAAAGATAAAATATAAACATTATCTTAAAATACTGGTGCTCAATCTAGGGTGCTCACAGAAATCATTTGGGAATTCTTCTAAGTTGCTAATGCTCAGACTACATCACAGACCAGCTAAATCAGAATGTTTGTTGTGAAACAAAGCATCAGTGTTTTTTAAAGCCCCTAGGTGACTACACATGGAGCCATGTTGGAAAATACTTCTATAAACCGACATCCCCCAATGATACGATCATACGTCCTGACATGTGTAGTGAATGAGGATCCTAGTCCGTAGGTCCAGATATTTCAGAAATACATTTTTTTAATAACCTAATTTAATTTTAATTATGAGTTACACACTCCAGCTTCTGTCATTCAGCCAGTGTGGTGAAGAGTTGATTTTGACCAATTTAGGATTCTTTCTTTTTCTAGGATTGTAAGTGAATTCCAGGGCACTTCCATGGCACTATAGTGTTTTGGGGTGACTGGAGAGGGCTCTGTCTTAGGTTGCTACCTACCTGCATTAGCCTTGCCGAAATGTACGCCAGAGTGTGTGTACCAGGATGGGTCAGTGCTGTGTTGGGTCTCTGCCACCCAGTTCTCTGCACCTGAAGGGCTATTTCCTTCTCCCATGCCATGTCATGGTGTGAGGCACTGACTTGAGCTAACTAGAGTCTCCCTTGCGGCACCGTCAACATTTTCTCCTCCCCCATCTTTTTTACACTTGAGAAAATGGCTACATGTTTGTGTTTCTAAGAGACGTGGTGTGATGTTGAATGAAAATGTTAGGAAAATGAACCAATAGTAAACTGGAACTTCTGTTCAGCAAAAACATTATCTCTTCTTCTTTAGGCAAAAAACTTGTAAATTCCTTTTTTAGTTTATAAAGAACCATTAAATTATGACTTGTCTTAAAACAACTTTTTTAGCATAGGATTGTTTGATTAAAAATTATTGTTAAAAAGTATATTAATATAAATATTCAAAGCCAAATCATTTTGCTAAATAAATCTAATTTGTCTCTGTCTTCCTCAGATACTTTTGTTACCTGTCTAAACAATATGAATCATTTTTAAAATTATTTCAACTGGTGCCCTCTCCAGCAGGACAGAGCAAACTTGTTTTCTATTAATGTTACCTCTCTTGTCATTCAGAACCTCCCCTTAAGTATGGATTTGGATTAATTATTTTAGTGATTTCAAAGGGAGAAGAACAATTTATTGTTAGTAGTATTATTGAGTACATTTTCTCAGTTTTTCTGCCTTAGAGAACCTCCACATCTTGGCCTTAAGAAAATATGATTTTCCCTACAAAGAACAAGTCAAACATTCATAGTATTTATGTTACTATTATCATAACAATAATATTTATTAATCATGTGCTTGTTATGTGTTGGATACCATTTTATACCTTATAAACATCGTCTTATTTAACTTGACAATATTCATTTTACAGATGAGGAAACCAAACAGCTCAAATCACTTGCCAAGTTCACTCATTTAGTTAATAGCAGTTAAGACTTGCTTCATGCTTTTAACCATTATATTTAGACGTATAAATTGAAGGCAGTACTTGACATCTGAAACTGATTAATGTAAACACATACATAACCTTACACACACCATAAAATACTTCTTTTGTTAACAGATAGTAACTTAGAAAATTAGTGGTATGCACTGAAAATAAATATATCCAAATTTATAATGGAATATCAAGGGAAGCTTCTAAATATTTAGAGGATAAACTGAAGTTTATGTGATAATGCTGCATAAGCCTACACAAAAAGTGTCTTGATACCCATGTCTAATACAGGGTACTGTATTGAGTGGGCCAAGGCCTAAACCAAAGCTGCCTGATAGATTCAGTGATGGAAATGTTCTTTATTTGCACTGTTCAATATGGTAGTCTATTGAGCATTTGAAATAAGGCTAGTGCAAATCAAGAACTGAATTTTTAATTTCATTTGATCTTTGTTTTTTTACTTATTAGAGACATTATTATCAAAAATAATGTTTTCTTAAGGAACAGAAGGTTGCAATACTAAAACTCAAACAAGAAGGTTATTGATTAAAACGAACCAAGAGAGGCTCTTAAGACTGAGCCACATACACAAAATGTGGCCCTCTTTTCCTTGAGGTTGGTTGAACTTTCTGTGTATTAATTGCTGGGGTGAGTGTTCTTAACAAAGCCAAAGTTTGGCAAGGTTCTTTGTGTAAGTAGTTAAAGAGAAAGACACAAATTCTTATTTAATTTAATTAATTTAAATTCAAGTATATACTATATTGTAAAGTGTAGGCTACCTGCACATTACTTTTTTTCTTTTCTTTTCCCCCTCCATTTTTTGTTTTGTTTTCTCTTGAGTAAAATGAAGAAATACAAGCTTTGGAGTCAGACAAACGGTTAATTCTTAGTGATAATATGAGTAAATAAATGATTTTTTCCTTTCTGAATGCAAACTAAATAATAATACCTACTTATAAGGTAATTTTGAGGATCAATGAAATAATCTATGTAAAGCATCTAGTAGAATTTCTTTTGTAAATGATCTGTTGATGATGATAATGATGGTGATGCTGATGTTAATGGTGTGTCCATTTAGCAAATGGGATGAAAGAAGGTCCTCATTTGCACATCAGTATCTTATGTGCTAAGTCATGAATTTCCTCATTAACATAGTGATATATCATATGTTAATAATGCCATGTGTGTATACCATGGTTTATAAGTATGGAGCAGTTTCTCATCCATGAGAAACATGTGCTTATTGAGACAAGAGTCAAAATATTAGGCTTATATTCCTAGTGATAACATCAAAACCTAGCAAGAGAATTTGCTGCTGTACTCAAATTCCTATCTTCTGTTTCTGTCTCTTCTTTCTGCACTATCATATTGCCTCTTAAAAAATTATATGAAAGACTCTAAGACTCGATGAAAAATATAAATACTTGTGGGACCTCATTAAAAACTTTAGATATTAAATAAAAAATGTATTACAATTAGTGGTTTAGTATGATCAAATTTCCCTATGAAATTATTTTTCAGTAATGTCTTCTCTTTTTTAAAAGACCATTAGCATTGCATTTTAGAAGGCAGCATTTACTTTGTTTAATCTTGCCCTTGGATAGTGTTAGCCACTTGAAATGAGAGCAGTAGTGGTGAGTGATAGAGGAAACCCAGTGTTCTTAAGGGGTAAAAATTAAAAAAGTAATTCTTTAGCCAAGAAACATGCCAAGTCAGGTATCGACTTTCATCTTCTATCATTATCATAGCTCCTTGAGGAGATGGCACCTAATCATGTTCTTAAAAGATAATCATTATTTCGCACCGGGCATCCTTCTGACTTCATGGGCAGGCTAGCAGGATGTGAGCAAACCGCAAGGCTGACTCTCTGGAACCCAGGGATTTAGCAATGGCAAGAAAGGAAACAAGTTTAAACTGGGAATGCGGGTGACTGACTGAGATTTCAAAGTAGGAAGAGTGAAACCAGAGGATTTCTGAGCACATTGCAAACCTGTGGGGCTGGGAGAGTTAATTAGAAGGTTACCAGCTAAAATGTGCTTGTACTCAAATACGTTGGCGGCAAGGGCTTGAAGAAAAAAAGTGGAAACAAGTAAGAAGGTGATGAAGTTGTGAACTCACTTTTTTTAAACTGGTGTAATCCTTTTGTATTTGACACCGTCTTAAGTGAAAATGTCACTTTTGAGAGAGAGGATTTGGGCAGAAATAAAATAAGAAAGGTTTACTGAACAAAGGGATGATAAAAAATACTAGAACAGAAAAATATTTACAAACTTAGGGTGGACTCAAGAGAATGGAACTTTGCTAATGTAGAAACTGCATTTGCTGAAATATAGCTTCACACAGTATTGGAAGGTAGCCCTCATTTATTAACACATTTATTCTTTTACTTTTTCATTAATTTCCAGGGACTGTAATTAAACTGGAAGATGTAGCAACAAATAACAACTGATAAAAATCTCTGTTCATATATTGCTTTCATAGAAATATGGAAAAAAAAGACAATGAGCAAAAAAGAAGCAAAAAATAATATATGTTAGGTGGTAATAAATACTCTAGAAATATTAGATGGGGAAAGGTAATATGGATTGTTAGGCAGAGGAGAGCTGCAATTTTAAATAAGGTGGCCAGGAAAGGCCTGCAAATGTAAAAGACCTTGCCTTAGTATTCAAAGAACAGAAAGGAGACGAGTGTGGCTGGAGTAGAGGGAATGAGGGAAATAGGAGTAGAAGATGGGGTTGGAAGAGCAGTGGGCAGGAGCAGGAAATGTAGTAAAGACTTACAGACTCACACAAGAAGACCTGGACAGAGGATGATTTCTCCACCACCCATGAAAACATTAAGAAGACCTTCTTCTCTCTAATCATACAGGAGAGCTTCTCAGTCCCTTTTCATGACATATTATCCACCCACAAAGAGCTCAAGTAAAATCATAATCAAAACACTGTGCTGATTACCTCTGCCCCTCTAGTTATTTTTTATTTAGAGAACTACACTAAAGAGAAAGAAAGAAAGAAAAAAAGAAAGAAAGAAAGAAAGAAAGAAAGAAAGAAAGAAAGAGAGAGAGAGAGAGAGAGAGAGAGAGAGAGAGAGAAAGAAAGAAAGAAAGAAAGAAAGAAAGAAAGAAAGAAAGAAAGAAAGAAAGAAAGAGAGAGAGAAAGAAAGAAACAAAAGGAAGAAAGAAAGAAAGAAAAGGAAGAAAGAAAGAAGAAAGAAAAAAACCAAAAGACCTTCTTACTATACCATCTAATTTATCTCCATTGTCCCAACCATGGAGGTTATGATTTTTTTTACTCCTAAAACATATTATGTAGTAATTTGAGTTTAGCTGTGAGATGAGATGCCATCAAAGTGCTCTCAAAAGCAAGAAGAGATTTTCATGATTTTCTCATCATTTTTTCTTCATCAGAATCATGATTTAGGAAGATAAACATAGACAACTGCTCTGTGGGAGGCAGAAAGATTAGGAGCAGGGTGACCAGTACTTCTCCAGTACTCCAAGAAAAATATGAGACTCTTAAGTGGGACACTGATGGAGGATTATCTAGTCAACAAATATTTATTAAATGTCTACTATGTACTAGTATCTACTATGTCTCATTTGCATAGTTCTAGGTGCCAGGAACAAGCCAAGGCTCCTTGCACTCACAGTATTTACATTTAATGAGAATAATAAAAAATCATGTTTGAGGAGCTTTCAACTGAGACATGAAAAAACATATTTTTGATCTTGGCAAGCAAGTGGCAATGCACAAAAGCAAAGAGTAGCAATGACATAAAATCTCAGAATTAGGAAGATGAAGAAATGTCTTCATAGGTAAACAGAGCAGTTGGTTGGTCCACTGAAGGAAAAATAGTTCTAGTAGACAGACATCTGTATCCACATTAACTTCTCATCCAAAGATTTCACTTCAGATCGTGTAGGAATTTTTTCCTTTCATGTAAATTCAAAATGTAAACTAAATGGAAATGATGTTGTTTTATGGAGTCACTCTAATGATCTCTCCTAGAACATATCAATTCTGTGAAAGATGTTCCTGAAAAATATATTTGGTCCTAATCCAAGATTTTTTTAGGAAATTAATTTTATTGTTGGAAGTGTTTCAGTAATCTCTGAATAATTCTAAATTACCTATTTATACAAAAAGAAGGCCAGGGCTAGGTGACAAACAAAGTAGCCTTTTCATTTTTCTCATAACTTCCTCTCTTTGGCAAACCATTTCAGTTCTCTTTGTGAGAGCCCAGCTCTCTGCCTTTCTGGCCATCAGAGTTGGCTTGGAAGTGTCCTGAAGCATGCAGCTTACCACTCACTATATTGGAAGCTAAAAGTGTTTTTGCCAGCTGAATGTCAAATTAATGAGATTTTACTATTTATATAGCATATTTTGACAAAATACAGTGCACTTTTATTGACAGTGAGGCTTCTCTGCTCTAGATTAATGCCAATTTGAGATTGCTTTTTTTTTATGTTAGAAAGCCATATACAGGTGACTTCTGAAATGTCAAAAACACTTTGCTTATTCACTAGAGGAATATGTGTTGTTCACGTTCAGGTTCACTTATTTTTATTCTCTTGACAACACTTTGAACTTAAAATGGAAGCACACGAGGCAGTTTTTAGAGTATCTGTGACTGTGAAAAGAAAATAAAACCATGTGTTCACGTATTGCTCCATCATAGTAATCTTCTGTTTTCTCTCAGACCCATGAGTGCGTCACTTCCAGTGATTCAGAACCAGTTTGTGGGAGGGATTGTCATTCTGCGCTGCTATGAGCAGTTGCCACATGGACCATGATGACTTTCCTAAAAACTTTACTCATTGCTCCTCAGACCAGCTCTGTTGTGGTAGAGGTGAAATGTGATGTCTGAGAATTATGGATGGCAGCCAAATGAGTTGTCACTCTCTGGTCTAATGTGGGTGAGAAAGAGAACGTGACAGAATCATTTTACTGCAGTTAAGAGTGATTAATCTATGCCATCCTAATGAGATTAAGGGGAAAATGATTTTTATTATTATTTTTTGCCAGCTCTCCTTTATGCTGCGAGTTAAACAACATAGTCTGTAAAAGTTATATAGCAGGGAACGGTAGCTCCTTTGCTAGAAATTCTCCCAATTAAAAGCATAATCTTCCTTTCAAAAAAAAAAAAACAAACAAACTTCCACTGATGATATGCTTCAGACTACATATAATCTTCTCATATTGCCTCTATTATGATTTAATTTATGTAGGAAATAATTCAATTATTTTATTGGAGAGATATATTATAGAACTCAATGTCTTCTCATTCATTCTTTTTGCAATTATTCTTTAATCAAAAACAAAACATGACACTATAACTTGATACCTAATGTAGGGACTGTCAAAAAATGAACCCGTGCCATGTTTGGAAAAGGTATGAATGATCATTAGGCCATCTATTTTGTTTATACAGCTATCATCATTTGTGTGATTTTACATGCATTCGTATAATTACTTGATTAATATCTGTCTCTTCTACTCAAATATAAGGCATATGAAGACAGGAATCACAGATGTGCAGATTTACCACGACTTTCAGAGTACCTTGACCCAGAGTTGGCACTACACTTGAATGTTGAATTAAAGAATAAATCAATGTAATAATAATTGTTGGAGAGGTTGTGGGAAAAAAGGAACCCTCATACAATGCTTCTGGGAATGTAAAATGGTACAGCCACTGTAGAAAACAGTATGGATGTTCCTCAAATGATTAAGAAAAATGCTACCATGTGACCCAGCAGTCTTTCTTCAGGGTACCTTTCCAGAAAATTTAAAAACACTTATCTGTAAAGTTATATATATGTCCCTTTATGTTCACTGCAGCATTATTCACAAAGCCTAAGATATGGAAACAACAAAATTGTCCTCCAATAGGTAATTGGATAAAGAAGATGTGGTACATATCTACAGTGGAATGCTACTCAGCCATTAAAAAGATGAATACTGCCGTTTGTGACAACATAGATGGATCTTGAGATAATCAAGCTAAAAGAAATAAGTCAGACAAGAAAAAATTGAGGACCATATGAGTTCACTCATATGTGGGATATAAAACTGAAAGCAACAAACAAATAAGACAAACCAACAAATAAAAACTTATAGATACAGACAACAGTATAGTGGTTACCAAAGGGAAAGCAGGGTGGGAAGAAGCTAGAAAAGGGTAAAGGGGGTCAAATATGAGGTGATGAAAGGAGATTTGATTTTGGGTGGTGAACACACAATGCAATATACAGATGATGTATTATAGAATTGAAACTATACTTTATTAATGTCACCCCAATAAATTTAATAAAAAAAAGAGAAAAAAAGAATGAACTAATTACCTTTAACTAGAGTTTTGTGCAGTCTGTTTTTAAAAGGATTGTCTAAACTTTTTTGAACACCTCTAACAACATAGAAACCTTTCTTCACAAGGGAAGCCCAATGCATTTTAAAGTCTGGCCATCAAAAAGCTTTTTCTTTTATTGAGCTGAAAAAATTGATGTGGAGTATTACTACTCAAAAATGGAGTATGATATTGTGTAGAGTAGAATGACTGATAGTGCTAATGTAATAAAAGACTGAGGAAAGTAAAGTCACATGTTTGAAAGTACTCTGGAGGTTTCTTTTTTTTTTAATTTTCTTTCTTTTTTTTCTTCTTTAAAAAAAATTGGAACTTCTATAGGAGCTTTGCTTCATTCTAAGAAGATATTTTACAGGAACATGCTGTTGGTTTAAAAACTTTTGAAGGTATATGGGATAAACTTTAAATGATGACCACGTTCATTAAATTCAACTAAAATATCTAAACATTATATTTAGTTTTAATAGTTGATTTTTTACTGTCTTATCCTAGTTGGTTTAAATCGAGGGTTTTCAATATTACTTCATATAACTAAAAAGAGACTAAAAGAGTCACTGAATAGGACACAAACAGCTGCTTATATGATAAGATTTCAGTGCTCTGATATTTCTGCTGCTTCAGCACTGGACTGAAATTTTTTCTTGTAACTTAAAGTTTTGGTTTAAGTTTTTCATAATTATTAATATTCATTCACTTATTAAGTTGTTAAGTGTTAAACAATACTGTGGAAGGGATAAAAATTAGCTATTAACAATATTATGTGAAGCTAAGCTCATTGAGTGGGTTTTCATTGAATTGGAAAGGTGACATGTGCTGAGAAAACAGGGACTGCTTGTGTCTGGAACATGCCACATCCTCTTGCTTCACAGTTTTGTTGAGAATCTACCTTGTCTATTAAGTAATTTTAGCACTTAATTAGTGATTTGGATATTTCTTGAGGGTTTTATACTTTTCAATTCACTCTCAGAGATTCAAGAGAATTAAGGTGTACTTTTAAAATAAGATTTAAAGAACTGATCTTTACAAATTATTCCTTAGAAGTAAGCTGTTTTATTTTACTTAATATTTTATTTTTTTGAAATAATTTTATATTTACAAAAGAGTTGCAAAAATAGTGAGATGTTAATTTTTAAAAAATGATTTGGGTACCATTAAGTGAATTTTTATAAACAAAAAGTAAATAAGTACAAAAAATAATTTTCAGTGTGTCTCTACTTCTCTAAGAAGCTGATTTCTGTTTTAAGAACATAGAGTAAATATTCAGTACATTATTTGACAAGTGATGTGTTTATTCATAGCAAATTAAAAATCGAGTTCATAATTGTTCTGCTTAATAGATGCTTAAATATATTTTAGCAGAAACAAAATATGTTAATGTATATTTTTAGAATTCAATATCAGTGCATTTAGATGCTAATTGCATATTAATCTTTCTTTTTTCTTTTGAAAGTATAAGCTCCACGTTTATAAACAACATTCCTATTACAGATTTTCTAAATAGTGTTTCTTCTAGTATAGTTTTTTCACTCCCTGACACTTAAGATTAGAAAGAAGAAAGGAAGCAGATGAACATATGAAGTTCTTCTCTGCACATGAAATTATAAAACAAAAATATACAGATGCAAAACCATTTTAAACAATTAGTTTGCAAAATGTTTTGTTTTCCATAACATTGTTTTAATAAAGTGAAAAGATTGAACAATGTAATGAATCTAAATAATAGCCCTTCACTATCATAAGGATGATTATAGTTATCAGTGGAAGCTTGGAAGCATTAGGTCTTAACTCCTAACATTAGGTCCAATTTTTATTACACAGTTGTTTAAAAACATATAATTAAACCAACCTAAGATTATTTGGAATAGAAAATAAAAATCTCCTGTGGGAAACAATATTAACAATACATAATTGTTATGAACAATATCATATTCTCAATGGCTAGGTATTAATTTAATTATTCTACTGAGTTTAAGCCACAGCTGAATACCATCATCATATAACAAACTTATAGAATTACAAGAATAAATGTGAAAATTGACTAAAAATTAAATTGTATTAATTTTATCATTAAAAAGTTTAATGATCAAATTTCAAAACACATCCTGGTTTAATTAGTTTAGTTCAAACTTTTAGCCTCTTTTCAAATATCATCAAACCCCAGTGAAAATTATGACTGAAGAAGTTTTTCTCAACTTGCTTTGACTTGTTGGAATCTATACTGACTTAGAGTGTCTCTCTTCGAGAACTTTATCTAAACTTTAGGTAGATCCTGACTCATCTCTGGACAAATTGAGAGTTCTGAACACCTGAGATCTGTCCAGAATTGAAAACAAATTGACACTAATTGTCATAATCTTCACAAACTAGAAAACAATTTGATTCCTCAACACTTTGGTAGAGAGCTAAAATATCAAACATTGAAAATAGGCTTATTTTGTGTTGGGATAGAGTTTTTTAAAATGTATTTCTCTTGTTTGTTTTGCATTTTAGCCTCTTGATGCAGGTTTTGCACTTGGACCTCTATTTTTTTCCCAGTTCTTAAATATGGATAACTGGGAGATAATGGTGGTCCTATATTTAAAAGAAATCTGCCTGGCAAATAGTCAGAAGACCAAGCTTAATATTTCCTTTAAGAGCAATACTAACTGCCCTTTTTTTCCAAAGTCAGGCTTATGACTAGAAAAAGGTTGCATTTTTTTAACATCTAGAAACATTTAGTTTCCAGAAGAGGAAATACATAAACATTATTTTCTTTAGCAATAGCCTTCTAGGGAAGATTATGTAACACAATTTCTTAACAGACATTGTTTCAAAATAACTAACCATGAAAGGATGTGCATTCTTGAAAGTTTTGTTGGAAAAAGGCAAAATTGAAAAGTGTTGTTGAAAAGACAAGGTCATGCAGTCAGAATTTGTAATTTGAGACAAGCCAATTGGTCTCTCTGAGCCTAAGGTTGGCTTTCTCATTTTTAAGTCAGTAAGGTTGTAGTAAATAAATTCATTGTGCTAAGGAATGTGAAAGACTTTGCATGGGACTTGACATATAATAGTTACTCAATGAAAGTGACTTTTCTTTTTCTCATCCTTGTTTTTATGTTATTTTCTTCATGAAAATTTCTAAGCAAATTGTTCATCTCACTAGCAACTATCATTTTAAATACAGACGATGATTTCTGGTCAGATTAACTAATTGGAATATCATGTGTATAATTGTTCCTTGGAAAATGTCTAGGACAAATGATATTTGTACATATTCAAGGAACCAATGACATTTTAAAAACTTTAAATACTTAAAACTTTCTTTGCTTATTTTTACATGGAAGTAGATGTTTTCGAATTTCAGAGCATAAACTACATTTTCAATAAATTATTTTCTAAACCTATTTTGATGCCCAATGTTTCTCCCCCTCATTGTGATCACACATGTTACTAGAGTGATGAGCATAGAGAGCTGACTGTTAAAGTGGCATCTGCTGTCACATTCCACGATCAGTCTCTTGAAATAATCTCACAGAATTTTCTAGATTTAATGTTAATTATTTCCTAGATTCAAATAATCCTAGTTAAGCAAAACTATTAATTTTAAAGCACCCTTTTTATATATATATATATATATATCAGAAATATTCCTTTCCTTTTCTAGATAATTAAAGTTGTTATGTGGATCACAACCTATTAAATTACTATTGTCAACTCTCAGATATTTTACCTTAGAATGGCCTCAAAATATAGTCTGTATTTTCATTTCAAAAAGAAATATGGGATTCTATAAGATTGTTTGCATGTGGAGAGACTGAGTTTTAGTCATAAATATCTGTAGTTGATCAGTTGCAGCTTACTCAAAATAGAATTATGCAATACTTTTCTGAGAGTTTATTAATTCTATGTCAAACTTTGGTTACATAAATAGAAACTATATTTGGACCAAGCTTTGAAATCTCATATGAATTAAAGCATATTATTAATGTCTATGCAAACCATACACCATAATTTTGCCAGTATTAAAATGAATAAGAGTCATTTACAAGTCATTTGAAAGATAATTATAATTTAATGTATGTAAAACAGTTTTTTGACCTACACTTGAGTCCTTTAATTTGTACTGATATAACTGAGGAATGGTATAGTAAGAAATATGAATTGTAGGGAGAAAAGCTGAATTCATAATCTACTCTTTGCTATTTACCAGTGGTGTGCCAATGGACAGTAATTCTATGTTATCTTTATCATTTATATATTTATCAAACGTTGTTGGGGGGCAATTACTATATGTCAAAAAACAGGATAGGAACCAAGAGTATAAAAATTAAGATGGCACAGTCTCAGTCTTAAAGAAGTTAACAGTTTAGTGGAGGAAAGAGCTGTATAAAGAGATAATTAAGGGTAAGTGAGGTAATAGATAGTATATGGTATAATGAGTATGATATATTGAGGGCCTGAAAAACATTCTTCTTCCAGCTGTGAGTCCAGTAGCATTTCATACAGAAAGGAAAACATAAACAATGCAAATCAAGGAGTTTGATTGACTTACAATTATTGATGGAAATAAAAGTCACTTACAATTATTTTAGAGAACATTATGGCCAGAATTGTTAAACTTACAAATTCATGTAACATTTAACTAATCAAATTTACCTTTAGAAATTAATCAAAATGTTTGCACACATGTGCAAGCTAATGTTCATTAAAAAGTTCACTTATCTATTTTCTCTCCACATTATCCTCTCAAAAATAATGGAAAAATCCATCTCATTTAGTGATAAATAATAATAAAGAAAATAGCATGAGACTTATGGAAAATGTAACACAAGAAAGAAATACAGAATAGGACAAACAAAACTCAGATAATAAATCTGAAAGATCTATTATCAACACCTGAAAGATCTTACTATGGGACTGATAAAAATTATGAACCATTTTTCATGTTAAAAAAATTAAAAAGAAAGAGTGCTTTATAAGCAGCTAATGTATATATTGTTTCTAGGCAATAAGGACTCAAAGGAGAGATGCAAGTACTCAAGAAAGAAATTACAGGTTAATTTGTTAATTTTAAATTAAGGGAAATTTTATCTCAGCCCACCTTCACAGTTCTTGACAAAAGGTCTCTAAGATATACTTTAAACGAAAAAATAATTAAGTCTCAGAACAATGTATGTGATGTATTGCTAATTTTAAGAAAACTCATAAAAGTGTGGATATGACAGGTTCAACTTTGCATTATTTATCTTGAAACAGATATTTGGGTATGCAAAGGAAATATTGCTTATAATTCCCTTTTTATGATTCTTATGAGCTTTCTTTCTATTTTCCAACTGCCGGGGGGGGAGGGGAATTAGATGAAACATATAATAAAACATAACTTAGTTCAAGCCTGCTTACAACCTAGTGTGATTCAGTAGTGTAAAGATTGTTTTAGCACTTCAGAATAAATGCTCCAGTCTTTTTTTTTCTCTTGTCTTGTGTTTTCTAAGATGCATTGGGGAACATGGATTTTATTGATGCTATATTTTTAGGTGTGGTGGAGGTAGTCAAGGAGGCAGAGTAGGATAAGGAGGAGGATGGAAGAAGGAGGAAAAGGGTGTCAAAGGTTAGAGAAACAACCAATAAGATTAGGACTTAAATGTCTGTAGAATGGTGAGGTTGAAATCTGATTATAGAGAAAAGGTGAGACTGGGAGTTTAACTCCCTTTTTGGAAATTTGAATAAGAAAAGAATTGACTTAGAATGGAGACTAAAAATAGGAACCTATGTTTAATAGAAGAAATATTGATTATATTTTGTAAATACCAGGTGACACTTGTTCGGTTTTATGGTGTAAAAAGAAGGTTCTAATAATGGAGCTTACGTCGAAATAGAGGAGAGAGTAGTAAGCCTCCATAAGTACCAGAAAGCAAAGAAATCAAGGCTCCTTGGAAGGAATGGACCTTGATGTGGCCTCTGGAGCTGGAAAAAGGAGGGAAAGTGGTTGAGGGTAAGTTATGAAGGACAAAAACTTAGGGATTTCCTTCTTACTGCTGAGTTTGAGGGTACCCAAGCTGGGTGGGTGACTTGAGAGATTGGTTAAAATTTTGGAAGAATCATTTAAAGACATTAATCAAGAATTTCCTCTTCTATAATCGGAAAGGTAATATTTATTTTTTATTTTCTATGCAATTTTGATAATCAAATAAAATAATAGAAATTAAAATGACTTGTAACTCAGGAGTTTAATATCTGTTATTTTATGCATTATAGATAGTATAGCTTGGTAAAGTTATTTTCCAAAGTAAATATCTATATGCCAATGCAGGAAGGAAGACAAGATACGTTATGTAAGATGATTAAAAATTTTATACTTTGAAATTTTCTTGATAGGTGAAGCTTATCTATCATGAATTATAATAACTTTAGACTTTCAGAATGGGAATGACAGCTCATGAGTCAAAGAGAACATCCTGGACAAGGGTTGGTGAGCTTTGAACTAATCATGTTTTTGCATGAAGATGTTCCTTCTGTTTGAAGCAATGACCACTACTGTTATTGTGCCCTTTTCTCACTCTCTAAATGCTTTGGCTTTAAATGGTTTCAAGACAACTGAGTGCACTAGCTGTTGTGGCAAACTTTCCTTTCCTTCGATCACCTAAATGCACTCCTCAGCATGATTTGCCTCTTCTCTATAATATACATGATTTCTATGAGAGCTCTAACTTATTGAATAAGTTGTGTCTAGTTTTTAACTCTTTCAGAAATAAAGTAGGGTTATCAGAACAGAGTAACGGAGTATTATATCTTTAAAAGCATTGCTTGCCAAACAGCTTTATTCCCAATTAAAATTTTCTATCCACTAATCTAGATTTTTTATTTTTTAACAGGGAATTGAAAGTGACAACTTACTTTAAAATTTTTTCTATGAATTGCTTTTTAAATTTTATTAAATTTTATTTCATTTAATAAAATTTAATAAAAATAAAATCATGAGTTACTAAAAAAATTTTTAAATAAATAGTCATGAGCTCAATTTAGTCTCTATGCCAACTACATATTTTTCAGGTAACTGAGCTTTGTATTATTGAAAATGTTAAAGTCCTTTTGCCTGCTTGCAAGAAAGTTTCATTTTTCCCCCAATCAAGTCAACTAACCTGTCAACAACTTTTATTAACTACCCACTTTATAATAGCTTAGAGCAGAGGAAGTGAACACAATGAAGTATATGGATGATGTATTATTGAACTGTATATTTGAAACCTATAAAATTTTATTAACCAATATAACTCCAATATATTTTAAACAACAAATAGGATTTTAACTGTTCATGATTGTTTTCAATAGCAAACTAGATTTGGCAACAATTAATGTCTACTAACCTTACCCTGTATTAATATCTTGACTGCCTCATGTGAAGAAACTGCTTTGTTATGAGACAAAGAAAATAATGGAGGCTATAGTGTGGAATTTTTAAGATGAAAGAAATCTTGTAGTTAGTCCAACTCTTACTTTTGTAGATAAGCATAAGGAAGTCTAAATTCCTGAATTCTTTTATCTGCCAGCTTTAGCGTTAATTAATTTTAAAGTAAAATCTGATAATTTTACTCTTAAGAGTCCTTTCACCAAGTATAATGAATAATCCAGTTCTGGGCTTGTGAGCTCCAAAAGGAAACAGCAAAAACTAAAACAGAGCTGTCAGTCCACCAGTTCATAGCTTTTACTTGGCCCCACCTTTCCTAGAACAAAAAGATCCTCTCAAGTCTGCTACATTGCAACTAAACAGATACTGTTGGATGTAATGGAGAAAACATAGCTTTTCAGTTTACAAAATATGTGACTTGGAGTAAGCTAATTATACTTTAGTCCTCTTATTAGTGAAATTAAACAGACTAGCCTGTATAAAGTACTTCCCATGGTACCTGGGAGCCAGTTACTACTAGTTTCTCTCTTCTCTCTCTCTGTATCCCGCCCCTCATTTTGCTTATCAAGGTCACGGGGCCCATCAGTGTCCAGGCAGGACGAGAGCATAGACCTTTTAATTTTTAGAGCAAAGGTCCCTTCTACACAAAATTTGTCCATTGTTCACATTGTAATCTTCTCAGGAATGGGAAGCAGGTATATCTAAGTTGTTTTTTTTTGTTAGCTTGAGAAGCAAACAAGGGACTAGTGCCTCCGTCTTGAGAATGGTCATTTCACAATCTTTTCTCAGAATTCTAGATGTGACATAGTTCTTTTGTTTCTTGAACAGAAGAAAAGACTGGGGAATCTATAGTCACTCAGAAAGAATAGGAAAAAAATGAATGTCTATTAAGTAAGCATATCTGAATCTATTGGAAAATATGACACAATACAGGTCTTGGGAATTTACATATTTGACTAAAGCAGGGCCAACTGTGTGCTCAATTAAAATATCAATTTCAAGGTCATGATGAGGCTCTAGCAGTGGTATACCTAGATAATTAGACTCTCAAAGAGAATAATTTTTTAACGTATATCCTCTTCTATATTATAAAATTCTTGTCAGTAATAATTAAGGAATGATAATTTCTAATCAGAATTATTTTTGCTGTTTTATTGAGATAATTGATATATTGCATTGTTTAAGTTTAAGGTATTTAGTTCAGTGACATAACTTATATGTAAGTTATGTACATATATTGTGAAAAGATTTTGGCAATAAGTTGAGTTAATATTTATCATTTCATATAGATACCAAAAAAAGAAAAAAAGTTGTTTTATTTGTGATGAGAACTCTTAAGATTTACTTTCTTAACAGTTTTCAAATGTACAGTATAGCAGTGTTAGCTATAACTAGTATGCTGTACATACACCCTTAGTACTTATTTATCCTATAACAGGAAGTTGGTACCTTTTGACACCCTTCATCCATTTTAATGACTCCAAACCCCTGCCTCTGGTAACCATGAAAATGACCTCTTTATTTTTCTATTTTCATTTAACGTGCCTTTATTGATATTTTGATCTCTTTCTCTATGAGTTTTTTTTTCTTTTTTTCTTTTTTTTGGTTTGTTCATTTGCTTTTTTTTTAATATTTCACATACATCTGATATCATAGCATTTGTTTTTCTCTGTCTGATTTATCTTATTTAGCATAATATTCTCAAGATCTATCCATGTTGCCCCAAATGGTAGGATTTCCGTGTTTCCCATGGCTGAATAATATTTCATTGTGTGAGTGCATATGTGTGTGTGTATCGCATCTTCTTTATTCATTCATCCTATGCCTATACCTACTCTATCTATCTATCTATCTATCTATCTATCTATCTATCTTTCTATCATCTATCTATCTATATCATCTATTTATCTATCATCTATCTACCTACCTATCAATCTATCTATCTATCTATCTATCTATCTATCTATCTATCTATCTATCTATCTATGATCTATCTGTCATCTATCTGTCATCTATCTATCCATCTATCATTGACTTTTTAAGAATTCAAGAGAACTTGAAACCAAAGCTGTATAACTAATCCAGTAGGCATATTTGCTTTAGCAGTTTACTTTTATCCAAATATCAGTAGACTTGGAAGAGAGAGATAAGAGTTCACCTCTTAATCTTTTCTTTCTTTCTTTTTCTTTCTTTCTTTCTTTCTTTTTTTTCTTTCTTTCCTTTCTTTCTTTTTTTTCTTTATTTCTTTCTTTTTCTTTCTTTTTTTTTCTTTTTCTTTCTTTATTTGTATGTTTGGGAAAGAAAAGTACAATTTTTTAACAGGTATTTACAAATGGTTAATTAATTTTTAAAAGTTCTTCAATACTGGTAAAGTCTATATTTCCACTTTGAAACACTTGGTTTATATTTAAAAATAAAGAGCATCAACTTCTCCTCCATTGTGCACTATTGTAGTTTAACAAGTTCATCATCAGGAACTGAAATAGATTAGTGCCTTTGTATTATCAAGGTAAATTGATCATGAAATAGTGGTAGCACTGCTGCTATTGCACTGTTTATTTAAGGATTACAACATTTTATCCTGTCTCGTTGGAATGCCTTTCCTTTATCAGTGGAAATCAAAGCCTCAGCTTACCAGGAAAGCAATAAAGAAAACCAACCAGGCCTCCATATTCTCACCCCAAAAGGAGGCTGAACTACTGAATTTTACTTCCACCATAGTTTCTCCTTCCTTTTCAGTGACCAGCTACCCCACAGACAGCCCTGGGAGCAGTAAGAAAGTCTTTTGCGTTTTCATTTTTGTTTCTGTGGTGGGGAGCTGTTTGACATTTCTCTGACATTCTTGTTTTGTGTGTTTGTTTTCTCTTGACTCCTTGGGAACTTACTTGAAAAGCACCAAATTTAATGTCAAGCATGTTGGATTGTTTATTTTAAGATCATATTTTATAGTTGTGGAAATTGAGTTACCTCTAGAATTAGAATGGTCTAGACAGCCAGGAATGGTGACTGCTTCACTGTTTGGACTTCATGTATCCCTGGGCAAGGACCATCCTCTGACCTGTGTGCAATTTGGGCCTTGTTCTGGGCCTCTTGATTTATGAGTTCTGCACTGACTCTCTTAGCTATCTATTCCCACAGCCAGGGTGGGATAGTGTAAGAGACCAAGGGGATATGGCCACCTGGAACCCTGGAGCTTATCATCTTGACTCTTCCAGACTGAGGTGCCTTATCCCAAAGTTCCCCAACTCTCTTCCAGAGTCTGTTGTGTCTTCCTCCTGGTCTGTGGCAGTGCATATGTCTTTAGGCTGGGCTGGTGGTTAAGGAGTAATTATTGTGGGTGGAGCAGTGGTAAGGTGGGGGACTGGCAGAGCTGTGGAACCAAATGTGGATCCAAGTCTCAAGCTGTAGTTCTAAGACACCTCCCAGTGTAAGATAGAAATAAGGAAGAGGGGCCTTGCTGCCAGCCCTAGTCAGTTTGTTTTCATATCTCAGAGAAGAAATTGCCCCCATCTTTTGTATGAATTTAAGTTATTTGGGTTGAATTATTTCTCCCCCCAAAGATATGTGAAGTCCTAATACTTGGTACTTGTGAATGTGACATTTGGAAATAGTGTCTTTGAAGATGTAATTAAGATGAGATCACACTGGAGTAGCATGGGCTCTAAATTCAATGACTGGTGCACTTATAAGTAGAAAAATGTGAAGACCCAGACACATAGAGAAAAAAGACACGTAAAGACAGAAACAGAGATTCGAGTTAAAGTGTTACAAGCCAAAAAACACCAAAATTGTAGGAAAAGACCAGTAGCTAGAACAGTGACATGGAAAAGATTCTTCTTAAGATCTACTGGAAGGAACCAATCTGCTGACACCTTGATTTTGTTTCTAGGCTCCAGAACTATGAGAGAGTACATTTTTGTGATTTTAAGCCATTCAGTTTGTGGTCTTTGAATGGCAGCCCCAGGAAGCTAATACACAATGAATAAATTACTTTGAAAACTGGGATGCTTTTCAAAGCCATATTATTGACATTGTAATGGAGATTACCTCGCCTCAATAATATAACAGACTAGTTCCCTGAGGTGTGCTAAAGCTTTTACTATCTCTGGATAAAGAATAAAAATAGTTTGAAGATAGTTTTCTTTCTAAAAAAATTATATATTCCCAAATAAGGTTTTACAAGCTATTACTTGATAATTCTTGACAGTAAAATAAAAGTCAATTTACTTTCTTCTATTGGAGAAAGTAAATCAAGGAGGCCTTTACTGGGCATAAAGCTTAGAAACAATATAAAGGCAGATGATCCCGTTCTACATTGGCTATTATCTTTGCCTCTGGTCAGATGCTAAAGGAAAAGCTGAAGACACATCACATGACACAGTATCAGTCTAAGCTTGTGCTAAGATGTTAATACATGTTGTGAGGAAGAGGGACTCCTACTAAACAAACAAACAAACAAACAAAACTGTTTATTTTGAGCCCAATAAAGTTAAATAGCTTTTTATGACAGAACACCTGAGGGGCTACAGTGTGCTAATAGATATTATGACACATTAAAAAAAAGAATATAGTTTATTATACCATGGCACCTTTTATGGTAGGAGTTTCTGAACCTGGGTTTCCATGGACTAAAATTGGGTAGTATTGCTTCTACTGATGTTTTATTGGGTCAATTTGGGATGGATTAATCTCTATCATTTGTACATTTTTCTTATTTTTCCTTATTTTTAAAATCTTCTTCTCTTTTAAAAATCTATAGCCTTTCACCCATACACCATTACTCATCTCTGTTATACATACCTTAAGTTATAGTTTAAGATGCCTCATCCAATATAAAACAAGCATTCTTTTATTCCAGATTCAGCAAGTCATTACCATCATATTCCTTTATCTTCTAAATAATTGCTATTATCTTTGCTGCTGATATGAAGCCTTTTAATGGGGTTGAATCATAAAAAAGAGCTGATATTCAACTTATATAAGTGACAACTTCATGTGGTTAACCTAATGCACTAATATTATTAAAGAATCATTACAGTTACCAAGACACTTCATTTACCAAAGAGGTTTAGCCACTTCAAGAATTTGGCATAATATGTTTATAAATAGACTGGATGGTTGTCAGGAGAGATCACTTATGCTTGTAAATGATACCAAGTTGGCTGAGATTAACATTATCATGTAGGGCCAGACAGGAATGCAAAATGATACAATCAATTTGATGGAGTAATGTGCACTGGATGAAGTGAATTGCAATTAGGGTACATGCAAGGTTTTTCTTGTGAAATAGAATAATTAATTTAAAAAATGCAATGGAATGGAAACATTTACATGGACTAAGGCACATGCAGAGGAGTTTTAAAGTCACAGCCAATCACAAATACAGGCTCTGCTGAACATGCTCAAATGGGACACCTCTGAGCCATTCATTTTGACAGACCATCTGGACCTCATCATGTGGATTTTGGCTGCCACATTGAATGCCTGTTGGAAACACATCAATGATTCCATTCCACTGTGGCCTATGAATTTCAGGCATCAAGGCATCATATTATTATCTTGAGTAACATAAGAATATTCTCCATTCAAACTTTCCTCATCTTTCAAGGGCAATTAAAGGTCAAGGAAGTCCAGGAAGTCTTATTTCTATAGGTCATAGACTATATCAGTCTACTTAATACAAGATCTGATAATTCTCATTGTATATCAGCCTCAATTTGAAGTTATAAATTCTTTGAGGATAAAGGCCAAGGATTGTACATGTTTTACACTTCAGTCAGGCTAATACATCGTAAATAAAAACATTAGTAGGCTTCATCAAGGAGGAGTTAATAAAGTTAATGATCACAATAATAACAGCAAAATGTTGATTTGTGAGCATGAAAGACTGAGAAATTGCTGTGGAGGTAGCTAAATATAGGGCTTATCCTTTTAATTCTTGAGCCAGAGTTTTTCATTGAGAAATAAGATATGTATTTTTCCTGTCGATCTTACCCAAGGTGGTATTTAATATACCCATAAAATTTTATTACATGTTAAATTCAAATAAACATAAGGCCAAAGTTTAGTTTAGTGGTTTCATGTAAGATTTCTTACTCAGAGTTTGTGGTTTTATGTTATAAAATGTACTTAAATGGAAATAATTTTTACTGGGCTTTTGTTTCTGAAGTGTGGGAGTGCTAAATGGTGGGTTTTTTTCTATGCTAAATTTTCTGCTGTGGTTTATTAGACTTCTGGTTGATTATCTATCATAATGTCTCTATACATTAATTTAACATTTTTGGCATAATTTACATACCTCATTATACTGTATATAATAGTGTTACCCCACAGTCACATAATATATATATGTTTTTTAAATTTATTATAGCTGAGGTCTTGAACTAACATTACCCTTAAAACTTTTAGGTACAATAATGGTTTCCTTTGGAAAACAATTTGAGTCTAACTGGATCTTGTTAAATCTTCAGGCCATGGTAAGTGTGACTGTGGAAAGTGCAAATGTGACAAAGGATGGTCTGGGGATGCTTGCCAGTACCCAACTAACTGTGACCTGACAAAGAAAAAAAGTAACCAAATGTGCAAGAATTCTCAAGATATCATCTGCTCTAATGCAGGTAAGAATACCATCCTATGAAAATTATTAAGTGAAATAATCAAAATTTGTTTTTTTCATGGAACTATTTAGGTGTTGAGAAATATTGAACCTCTGTATGAGACTGCTTTTGAGTATATTTTTTTAAGAGATGAAATTCAGATAAATCAATAGGAAAAAGTGTCATCTTGCTGAGACTGGCAAGTTTGATATTCTCCAGCTGTTCCAGATGCTTCCTGCAAATAGGATATTCACTGGAAACAACACTTCGATAACATTTTATGTAAATTGTGAGCCATGATTTTGAGTGCTGAATTAAATATTTTTAAAAAGGATTTATATAAACTGACTTAATTATTTTCTGTTACAGATCAAGGGTGCTTTGAATTTACACTTTATCATCAAATGGAACCAAAACTTTTTAACTTGATAGAAGTTTCAGATGTGCTGGATATGAAACTCAATGAAGAAAATAGGAAAAGCAAGATTTTTTGTTTGACCAAAATATTTTTATATCTCACAGAAATCATTTAAAAACATTTCTTAGAAATTTACGAGAAACTATTAAAATTAATTGCCAAAACCATATTTTTTTAAAAAAAACTACAGTTTCAGTTTCATTGTTTTTGTTTGTTTGTTTGTTTGTTTTGTTAGTGTTACTATAATTAAAAACTCTTAACATTTGAGTATGTGGAGCCTCAAAGTCAGCTTTTCTCAGTCCTGGTCAAATTGAAGAATGCTCCTGTCCTAAATTAGAGGCTCTGATTTAATTGTCTTGGGTTGTGGTCTGGGCTATAGTGGGTTTTTAAAACTCTCCTTATACTCTTATAAGATCTGGGGGTATGAGACATTGATCTTCTTGCTAAAAGTGAGGATTTCATCTTGAAGCTCACTTTGTTGTAGAGTCCTGCAATTCACAGAGTTAAGACCTTTCCACAGTCTTCAATTGTGACCTGTTGCTCTGTCTAGATTAAGGTTAAGGCTGATTTGCTAGTAGAAATCAAGGCCATACATAATGCATGGTGTGAATGGATAATGGGGGACATGGCAAGTGGTCTTAACAGTCAGATCACTTTCTATGTTTCTTGATATTCACCTTGCTTCTCTCCTGTACTTCAGTAGGATTTTTCTACTTCCAGTTCATAACATCCACCCCTCCAAACATGCACAGACGCACACACACAGAGCCTCTTTTGTTTGGAAAATGTCATGCTTTACAAATTTCTTTCAATAATAAGATTTGAGTTCTGTTTTGTTTCTGTGTGGTTTATTTTTGGATTTATTTATTTATTGGTTTTGTTTTTAAATTAAAACCTGGTTGTTGTTTTTTTTCTTTTTAATAATACATCCTGCTTCTCCTCATACTTATTATAGGTAACCAATTTTATTAGTTTTTACTAGTTTCTGCTTTATCGGTATATGTTTTTAGTTTTGGTAAAGATAAATAGATATATGTATGTGTTATTATTTTCAGTTTTTCATTTTATCCTATGTGAAAGGTAGCCTGCTATAAGTGTTTTTTTGTACTCTGCGTTTTCTACTCAGCATTATTTCCTGGAATTCATTCTATATAAATTTAAAGAAAACTTCTCATTCTTTTTTAAAATGCATAGGGCTCAATTCTAGGCAAACAACATAATTTATTTAATCGATCTTCTGTGCTTGGGCATTCAAGCAATTTCCAGTATTTTGAAATTACAAATATTAATGCACAAATGAACTGGGTCATATGTATTTTCATGTTTTTGGAGGTGTATCTTCAGGGTAAATTGCTAGAAATGAGATTGCTGGGCCCCAAAGTAAATTTATGCTCAGTATTATATTTAGTATTTTCTTTATCTCTTACACTCAATATCTAAGCCTTTCAAATTTACTTTGACAATTTCATTCTCACCTATCTTTCATTTAATGTCTATTTCTAACAGCCTAGGCCAGAAACACTCCCCCAAATTGCATTAGTTTATGAGTTCTACCTAATAATCTTTCTACTGCAAATCACTGTGTCGTTTGCTGGAAGCAGCTTGGAGAAGAAGGAGAAGGAAAGGTACATGGAGTACATAAAGCTAAAGGGCACACTGAGTTGGAGCTGGGGAAGAAAGAAGTTCTAGAAACTGACTCTCTAGGGACCCAGAAGGGCAAGGCAGAGTCTTCAGAGTGATGTGAGCCTTGACACCATTTCACAGGAGTATAGGCTGATGTTCAAGACATGGGAAACATCCTAGAGAGAGAGAGAGAGAGACAGTTATATTAGCAAAAATGAAAAATCAGAGCTAAAATAATCTAGCATAATGTAGAAGACCAATTCTAGAGAATGAGTTCACTGGCAATCAAGAGAGAGAAGCAGTATGACACAGCATTAACACAGGAGTCTGGCACTTCTGCCTGGGCTTCCATATGCCATATCTTGGAGCCTTGGTTGTGAATTCTAGTTGGTGGGGTGAGACAGGAAGTCTCTGAGCTGTTGTAAACTTCCCACATCATCCAGGAATGGTTTCGATGTGTGGATGAAAGTGAGTCTGCCTGTGGGAGACATCAGTGAGAAGTAGAATTCAGAGGTAGAGACTATTCCTTCCCATCTTTCCTGAAAATAACTACTGAACGCACAGTCCTATGTTACATGTTGCTCTCAAAACATGACAGTTTTGCATATTTCAACAAATAATTTCTAAAATTCTTAACCAATATTATTGATCCTCTATCTGCCTTCAACCTACCCTTTTCTCCAAACTCAAGCCTGATGCTTCTCTGTTCTTTAATTCTCCATCCTTAGTCTTTAAATCAGCCTCTTTCCTCAACATTGCAAGTCTTTTCTTTATCTCCACTTACTGAAATTTTGTCCATGTGTCAAGTGCTAACCCCAGAATTTATTCCTTTACTGCGCCTTTCCTCCTTCACTGAGCCAGACTAAGATTTAGGGTTATACTTTCTATGAAGCATTTGTCATAAATCTATTGCAAATGCCTTTGCATCATTAGGTTATAAATAAATAAATAAATAAATATATATATATATATATATATATATGTGTGTGTGTGTGTGTGTGTGTGTGTGTGTGTGTATACACACACATACATACACATCTGTATGTATATATATATGTATGTATTTATATCTGTATATATGTATGTATGTATTTATATCTGCATATATATATATAATTATCAATCATCTAGCTCTTTCTTTCTGACCTATAATATATTTAGTTTTAATTTTATTAATCTTATTATCTCCTATAGTACCTACCACTTTGCCAATAATATAACAGCCAACCAGAAGATTTACTGAATGCATATGTGGATGGTTGAAAGATATCATCAATAAATGTGAAAATAAAAAAGAAGGGTGATAATTAGAGAAAAATCAAATGAGGCAATGAATCATAGCATTAGATGTGAAATGAACTTTTATAATATAAAATAGTTTTCAGAAAAATACACAAGAAAATGAAGTTTAATAAAAGTAAAATTCACATGAGTATTCTCAGGGAAGAAAAATAACAAGCTCAAATTCTGTAAAATCATTATTTATATGTGATTGTGAGAGAAAAAAATCTTACAGTTAGTGGCAAATAACAAGTGACTGAGGTAACAGAATCATGATGAGGGCATGAAAACAGGATTTATTATGGAGTCCATAAATATAAAGTGAGCCTGAAGAAAATATTTGGGAATAAGACTAATATAATAGGTATCTTAATGGGAGGAAAGGAAGAACCCAAAATTTTCTGAAGGTCTTCAGAGCAGCTCTCTGAAGTAGATATTATTTGTAGGTAAGGAATCTGAGAATTACAGATGAAAGTAATGATCTCAGAAAGGTATAGCTAACAGGAATTAAAACTGGGTTTGGCTACAAGTCTACTTTAGTTCTAAATCCATGCTCTTTCCAGTATGCCACAACAGCCTCTCCAATATCCAGTAGCTCAAGTCAAGTATCAGTTATCTTTGGTCACTCCTCATCCTTCACCAAGTCATATCCAATCGGTCAACAAGTTCTATTTATTCTTTCTCCCGAAAATATCCCCAAGTGTACTTGCTTTTTTCTAAACTTATTGCCATCACCCTGGTCAGACTTTATCTTCTGTCCTGCAGACAAATATAATTTATTTCCTCATATCCACTTACTCCACTTTTCAGTTTATCCTCCATGTGACTCCCAGAGTAATCTGGTAAAAAAACATAACTGATCACATGACTCCCTTACTGAAAATATTTCGATGGCTCCTCATTATTCTTGGATTACAGTTGGAAATCTTTAACATGACTATAAAGACCTCCATAAACTGCACCTTTAGTTGCCTTATTCTTTTTATGCCATTTTCCATATTATCATCCATACTCCAGCTGTGTTCGATTCTTTGCTCTTATTTCCTCTTTTACCACAAAGCCTTTGCTATTGTCTGTCTCTTTCTGGAAGCAGACCTCTTTACCATCTCTCATTTCTTTTGCCTTTTTTTCATTTTTTTTTGGCTTGATTTTCATTTATCAGCTTAAGGAAGAGCTACTTCTCCAGACGCCTTATCTTTAACCTCTAGGTTTTAGAAAAATACCCTTGATATGTACTTTTGCAATACTTTGCACTTTTCCATTTATTTTATCTCATTTATTTCTACTCATATAAAACTCTGAGAGGAGAATTTGGCTGAGTTGATCTCCTATTTCATTTCCAAGTCTAGGGTGGTGTCTGATGAGTGGTAAAGTTTAATTAATTTATGTTGATCGCTGTGGTGATCAATTACAAATTAAAAAGTATTATAAAGCATGTTCTACAAATGGACATTCAACCTCTCAATATCATTCAACTGATGTTTTACTGTCAGTAAAATCAATCCTGGGTGTTGTAGTCAAATCCTCAGACTTGGCTGAATATGTGGTATGTGGTAGACCAGATGATTTCAATGTGTCTGTTAACACCCTGAGCTGCTGTGAGGTTTTGATGAGGTCCTAGGTCGTTATGCCTAAGAAAAAAAACCATTCTGGTCTCTTGTCATTAAAATATGTGTATCAGTTTAACACTGTGGATGTGAGATTATTAGGTGCATCTACATTTTTCATTAATGCATTTGATAATGAATTTCACAAATAATTATTATATAAATAGCATTATCAAATATTGTGCAAAGCATTGAATAAATACTGGTGAGGAAGATAAGCAAGGTTACTTCTCTCACAAAGCTTAAAATTTTCTGCTTTAGTTCACTTCACACCCAGGTGTAATCAGAAGATTTTCATTCGTGCATTGATTGGAGGGACATGTATAAGGTAGCCTTGCACTTGGAAGGTCAAATTTACATTCATGAAACTATTAGAGGTCAATCATAATAGCTATGCTATAAAATATAATTACTGTGCTACAATAATCTCAAAAAATAGTGTCTTGTTATCTGTCTCATTATACCCACAAAAATACATAATTGGAATATTAAATTGATTTGAATTTTCCATCTCCTTGACAGAGGTTAAAATTCATTGATTATAATTCATATGTATTTGACAAATTATTTTTGCTTTGTTTTAATGGTTTAGGTACATGTCACTGTGGCAGGTGTAAGTGTAATAATTCAGATGGAAATGGACTCGTTTATGGTAAATTTTGTGAGTGTGATGATAGAGAATGCATAGATGATGAAACGGAAGAAATATGTGGAGGTATGTATGTTAACTTTGCAGAAATTAATAAAGTACTGAATTTTTCACCTGTTTCACTGTACTTTTATCTCTATAGATTTCTGCACTAAATTCACTAATTTAGTCTGAACCTATGTTTATTTGGAAAACACTTCACATGTGGAGAATTAAGAGTAAGGCATTCAGAGTTACTTGTAATTTTTAAATACAGAATCAGATTGTTGCCATAGGATAGCCAGATCGTATAGCCAATAAGCCAACTGAATAGTTCTGAAGTGGTTTTAGTTGGAATCCCATCTTCTCTGCTCACCTTAGCTACTTTTATTGTTTCTTTTTTCTCAATCTCTCAATTGCATGTTTTAATTTCATTCTCTTTTCCTTTCTAAACCATAAGCCTTTAAATAGACTCATGTCCTATTGGGGATACAAAGGTCAACAGGATTATTAGCTTCGAATTTATCCAACCTTTCCCCTCCCCCCCGCCGATGTGCATACACTTATATTTTATTTTTATGATTTTTTCTATGTGTACCATTACTCAAATCATTTTTTCATCGTACTAGTGATTGCATGCTTGCTAGTGACAAGCACTGCAATAAGTACTTCACATTCATTAGGTAACTTAGCTGGGATCATGTCAGTAATTATAGAAGAAATTAGTTGCCTGTCTGCCCAACACCGAAGACTGTGCTCTTGATTCCTCACCATAGAAAATTGCATTCGTGCCCTTGGGTTGGAGCTCCATGAAAAGAGTACCTTCTAACCTATAGGCAAGTATGTTCCCAGAGTTTCAATTTGCAGCTGGGACTGGCACAGGAAAGGAAAATAGAGAGCAGTGAGAAGAGTTTAAGTTAAATGTTTTAGTCTGGCTTCATCAATATTGATAAGCAATTAGTTATTTCATTTATCTCTAACAAGATCCCAGGGCATGGAACTCTATCCTTCATGCAGAATGAGTGATTTCAGAAGAGTATTTTTCCCTAAAAGATTGGGGCAAATGGGGCCAAAAGAAACTAAACCATAGAGAAAGTGTCAGTAACATATGACAAGCTGTCTTTTTGTTTACAAAAACAAATTGTAAATTCAATCCTCATGGTCATCAGGATACTCTTATTTTAGGTCTGCTTGATTCTTTCCTTCTGGTTTCCTTGCTGTACAACCCACAAGGATAAAACAAACAAACACAAAAACGTTCATTTTTCAAGCCAATGACCTAAGCTAGATGCTGCTCAAACAATTCTGCAAAAGGGCTCAGTCCAAAATAATTAGAAAAATTAGATAAATCCACCCACAAATATCATGTGTTTGTCCTCCTGATATTTCATTTTCAATTATTATAGATCAAAAAAGAGGAAGAGAACATGCTTGGGGCCAGTGTGTTCTGATGCAGACTGTCAAAGCAAAGTCTATTCACGTGTGTAAATATAAACATTTCACTTGAAACAACACAACAGGAAATGTTTAACTCTCAACCTTTCTACTTATTATTTCCATTCATTTGAGGCTTAAGCAATTTCATGGTGCCAAGTCTCTGACCACAGACGCCAGCGCTCTGGTAAACATCCTCCAGGGGTGACATTGACTGGGATTGTAGATCTTTCCACCTGTCATTCACATGAAATCAATCTGTTGAGAGGTGCTTCTACAGCACACCAGTGAAGCAATTCAAAATGGGATTTCTTGCTCCATCAGTTTGCACAAAACAAAGAATGATGTTTATTGTCTGAAATGTGTATTTTCTTGAAGCTTATATTTTATCTCAATTATTTAAATATGTCTTGTTATATTTTCATTTGAGTTATAAGGATATCTGTTTAATTTTCCATACCTGTAAATAGGTGTAATTTTACATATTTTTTTTCACCTTTACTTAGTGATTTTTCAGTAAAACCCTAATTGAACACTGAACTTTATAAATAGGCAGAGAATTTTAGTGTGAAGGATCTAGATTTATAATATTTTGTTAATGTCATGCCAATCATTACGTATATAGCACCTTACATAAATTTCCTGAAATTACAGAAGAAATAAGTTCTGGTTTAAGAAGTTAATCAAGTCTTAAAAAAACTGACTTGGAAAGCTTTGAGTACACAATTGTCCTGCTTTTTTTCAGTGTAATCTTCAAATTTCTGAGGCTTGTGATAAAGCACAGGGATGTGATATATTGTATATGAGTACATGTAAAGATATCTTTAAGTTCATAAATAAAATGTATAATATGTATACATGTTATAATTATAACACATAATTATAAATATAAGCATATAACTTGGTAGCCTTTATAAGTGTTTAAGTGAACAAATTAAAATTAAATTTGTTGTAGAACTGATCATTGTCTCCCAGGTTAGAAAGAGGATTTTATGGATTTCCCAGTTATAACTCATTTAGACAGAAAACATGGCATCATGTGTGTGAGTTCCTGTCCCTCTACATCTCATTATAGCAGCCTTTCTCTTTCTCTTTGTCTCTCTGATGGATGTCTGCTTGAGGGAAATCTCATCTGATGAACAGTAACATAAGAGACCAGTGTTCTATTGCATTTTCCTCTTCTTATGTGAGTCTCACAGGCGCTATTGATACTCTTGCTATTGGCCAGAACTGCCATAATGTTCAGAAAGAAAAATAGCTTCACAATCAGTTTCTCATGGACCCTCTGGGATTTTGGCTGTAGAAGAGAGGGAGAAGTACAAAGACTTTAGCCAGAGACTCTGGTAAAACATAAATTCCTATAAAACAAAGAATAGGCTAAAAACCAAAATCCAGTGTGACCAGGGTTTTCAGCTTGTTTAGAAGAATAAAAAGATACATTCATATTTGGGTGGCATAACTACAAAAAGGGAGAACATAAGAAGTGATTTTGAGGTAGATATAATTGCCATCTTTTGGGAATTTGTAGAAGGATTAATGCAGATGTGTAAGTATGGATGCAGAGAGTGATGATGTGAAATTCATTACAGATTGCTTGTACATGAGTACGAATTAGTAGGATAACTGTTTATAGAGAGATGGGAAACGAACGGGTGTCATGGTTTCCAGACACAAAATGATGGGATGCTCTTAACAATCAGTTAAATTCTCTTGACAAATAGGATGGGAATTTGACCTTGTGAGACTCAGGGTCCATGATATTTTATTGGTCTAAATGAGTACTCAACATTTATTTAGCTGAAAACCTCTTTTCCACATGGTGGAACACAACAGCTTGTGGGACACAGTTGAATGAAAAGCTGAAACATTTTCTCTGGTTTAAGAAACGGTTCACTCATTAATAATGTGCATCTAAGTAAATACGCACCATTGGTTTCTCAACAGTTGATTTCAAATGAAATATTTTAATGACTAATTCAAGAAATGCCCTTAGAGTGAATACTTAAATACATTTGAGCTTGATGCATACATTTGGCATTGGAAAGTAATAGACTTTCACAGTCTTTCATATTGTTTTTTAAAAATTCTTTCATTTTAATCAGCTACCTGGCTAGGACAAGTTAGAGGTCACTTTGACTTCCTCTGTGTAAAATTATGTTAGTAAAGGCACAACCATAATGTTTGGGGGGCAACCTACATAATTTTATTATTTTAAGCAATGAATATGGAGCAGGTATATTATTTCAGAAGGCAAAATGATTACAAAGGGATAGAAAGTTAATTCTGCTTTTGAAGTTGCTTTTTTCCTCACTGTATAAAATTCATTTTGGGTAAAGGCCATGGAAAGTGTTACTGTGGAAACTGTTACTGCGAGGCTGGTTGGCATGGAGATAAATGCGAATTCCAGTGCGATATCACCCCCTGGGAGAGCAAGCGAAGATGCACATCTCCAGATGGCAAAATCTGCAGTAACAGAGGTGTGTCATTCATACACATTACTACGTAATTGGGAGGAAAACAAAGCTCTTAATTGTTAACACTCCTTTTTCTGTATTTCCTTCAGTGTGGGAGGAAGTCATCTTTTATAGTCTCTGACTTAGATATAAATCAACATTTACCATACCACCAATCTTCTCTTTCTTGTTTTTTATTGAGTAGAAAACAGAAAAATAAGAAAGTTGCTGTCATTCTTTAAGCTTCCCTGAACAAATAGTTAACATAGGGACTAAAATTTCTTTGATGATCATACAGAAATAGCATAGTACAGCTAAAAGGCAACTCTTATAGATACTGCTGTTAAATGTTTCTCAACTAACAGAATTATCTACTGCATGAGCATCTAATTATCTAGGGAGCATTCAAAAAAATTAACTGTCTTAATTATAAGTAATTTGAAGGCCTGGTTGAAATACAGAATGGATGTAAAATCATTTCACTTTCATACGCAAAATAAAAATGTAATATTGAACACAATAGATATAAAAACTATGTATCAAATAGCCATATGAAATTTAGACTGATCTTAGACATGAATTAAAATATATTATTGTTGCTCAAATATAATTTAAAATAAGTTAACTAACTGTTGATATCAAATCAAATGGTTTTAAATAATTTTTAAAAATACTTGAAAATACTTGTTTTTGTCTCTTCAATTGTACTGGTAGATAAAAAAGAGAGCCATTCTATACTGTACTTTGCCTACCTGACAATGCAAATAAGTGGCCATATTTTCTTTGATAAAATTATAAAAAGCTATGGTTTAGTTTCTTGTTTATTTCTATAAATGAATGATGCATTTAATACATAATACTGACATGTAAAATCTTATCAGACAACCTCTTTTAAAAACTGACACAGAAAAGTGAACTATGTCACATTTCTGTACACAGAGAAAAAAGGAATAGGCTTAAACTTGAAACAAAAATCACGTTTTAAAAATCTCTTTTTAGTTATAGAAAATAGATCTAACTATACATCATGCTAATTCATGTTATGTTTGTATTTAATATATAAGGACATGTGTCTGCTTCAGTGCTTTTATTCAGTAGGGTCAGTAGTCAACATTATGATGTCTGGTATGTGAAGGCAAGCCAGGGACAGTCACTGAAATGATTTCCTTTTTCTCAGAAGGTACCACTTATATCTACCCTGAAACTTGTTCCTCATCATTGCTTCCTAGGTAGGAGAGAGACAGAAATTCTGCACATACCTGCCTCATCTTCTGATTTAACTCATCTTCAGGGGCCAAAATACCAGTGTTGTGTATACAGCTCATCAGTGATAGAACAAATGTTCTTTATTGTCCACTTTTATTTATGCACAATTTCCAGTTGGACCCACTTTAACACATGCCCATCCTTCCATATCATTTATACTAGTATGAAAGCCATGAATATTTATCTTTAAAAATTCACATAGTAAAATGGAAAATGATTCATAATCTTAACATACAATATAAATTCCTTTTAAATTTTAGTACATGACCTTTCAATGTTTTTATTATTTATTTTTAAAAATTGATCACCTGTGTGCTTCTTGGCATATATTTTCTTCTTCTTTTATACAAAAATTGAAAAATACGCTACATACTAATTTGTAATTTGCTTCTTTTTATTTAATTATATATTTTAGGTACCTTTCCATGCTCACAGAGCAAAAACCTAATTTTTGATTTTGATGGCCGCTTAAGCTACACATTGCATTAACTCTCCATTGATTGATATTTATGTCATAGTTGTTTTGTAATAACACAAATGCCACCACATTGAATATTTTTTGAACTGTACTTTTGTGTCCTTTTTCTTTTATTCGGATATATTCATTGAAATGGACACATGTGCTAAATAATAACACATATTTACAAAGTACATATTGTGAAATTGCCACCAAGAAAGTTGTACCATTTTGTATTCTGTACCCGCAGCAACTCTCCATCCTAGCAATCTTTTCCCACTTCTGTTAATCTGACATCCAGAATAATTCTAACTCACTGTGGTTTTACAGGTCCCCGACCTCACCCTTAGTAATCATAGGCTGAGTGATAAACAGTTTTCATGTTTATCTGTCATCATTACTGCTTGCTCTCCAAAATTTCTGACTGGCATTCTTTGCCTTTGTCTATTTTTCTTTAGGCAAGGATTCCTAGGATTGGTTATGTTTGTGAAAGTGGCTCTTTGTCTTTTGCACACATATTGGCTATTTGTTCTAACTTTTTAAATTTTTTAGTTTTTTTTTTTTTTTGGTGTTTTGCTTCCAACTGAAATTTTAGATTTTTCTACAACGGAATTTATTTATTTATTTATTTGTTTGTTTGTTTATTTATTTATTTATGTGATTTGGAAATTTTCTTTCAGCTTCAGAAATTTCAAAATAGAGGATTTATTATATATATTTGTGTTTTTCTTTTATTCCTTATATTTTTAATATAACTAGATTTTACTTTAATGTAAGAAGAGGATTTAACTTTACCTTTTCCCCAAATTATTAACTTGTTGTCCTAAAGATGATGATTGAGAATCTACACAAAATAAATATGATCTACAACTGGGCACTTCTCCTATGCAAATCTCCATATGACCAAGGTTATATCTCGCTACCTAATCTCCAACATCCTCTATAACTTGAGCTCATCTGATATTAAAAACCTTATTCTCAGATTTTCTTAACATGAACCTTCTGCTCTAGTGGCACAAGACTCCTTAGGATCCCCACACCCATCCTCACTCTTTGTTTTCTCTTGCTTTCTTGGCCTTTCCTTCATTTGTTCTACCTCCAATCAATCTTAGAACATTTCCTCATCTCTCTGCATATCCCGACCAGTTTTTCTAATTGCTTCAGCCCACACTGAGTTCCCCTTCTCCAAGCTTTTACAGTATTTCTTACAGTATTTATGTCTTAGTTTAGAAAATGTTAGCACTCATACATCTACTGTTTACTAACTTTTCTTTCATTAGCTTTATTTTTGTCAAGTAAGCTCCTTGAAGGCAAGGATTTTATCTTACATTTATTTTAATTATTTTGGTATTATCATTGAGGCAAACCAACACAGTGCTAATGACATATTCCATAATACATATAATTATTGACATAGACAATAACTTTTATTTATTAAGAATTTCTACTATCAATTTTAGATGGTGTTTTTTTATTGTAGAATTGTTTGTTGAGTACATGTATTTTCCAAATACAAAGTAAGCAACAGATTTTTAAAAAGCAAAATGTAAGATGCTTTCTTTTATGTTTTTTTCTCACTAGACTTATCTAAAATTATTTTTCCCTTCTAGGGACTTGTGTGTGTGGCGAATGTTCTTGCCATGATGTTGACCCAACTGGAGACTGGGGAGATATTCATGGAGACACCTGTGAGTGTGATGAAAGGGACTGCAGAGCTGTCTATGACAGATATTCTGATGACTTCTGTTCAGGTAAATGCTCTCTTATTCTTATTTTTAAATAAAAATATTCATTTTCCTATTTTCAACATTCCTTCTGATTCTCACAGAAACTGTCAAAGAACTGAATGTGTATTCTAAAGCATTGGCTATCCACAGCCCTTCTATTATTAGTCACTTGAAAACATTTAAGAGTTCACACATTGGACAAGACTAGAAATGAAAAGGCATTCTCTTAAAATTAGTCTAATTTCTCACCATGGAGAACCATTAGCTCTAGATATCTATGACTCAACTCCGAGAATGCAAAACTAGCAGACCTGATGACAATGAACAAGATAAGTACCATTATGGCAAACTGTATTAATGTTTCAAAACATAGGATAATAAATTCCCGTGGTTATTTTAATGCGTTAATTTTTTATGTAATTTGTATGCTAAAATTATTCTGCAATTTTGTCTAGAATTAAATAAAGTGGATTCAAAATTTTTATTTTATAAGTATTTATGAAGCAGATAGTGTTTGCCAGTGTCTGAACTTCAATTGGGCCACTGGGTCCAGCATTTGAAGAGAAAAATATGTTTCTTGACTTTATGGAACATGCCGTCTAAACACAAAGGGAAATATATGATCTGCCAGGATTTTAAAGGTGCAATGGAAAAACAATGCAGTCATTTATCTTAAAAAGTGTCATTTAGCAAAAATAAATTTGTGGATTTTTAGTCTGGTTATGTTTGATAATCCAGAAGTCAGAGACATGTGCATATAAACATCTCCTAAGCCTGAATACTTCATTGGTGTATGTAGAAAGATAAGAAACTCCACAGATCTCCTGAAAGTTTGCCAGCAAAGGGAGATACAGAGCTGTCTTATTTAATTATGATTATGCAACTGTAAAGGCTTCTTCAGCCTGGCTGAGGAGACCCTTTTGCTAACACTTCCTCCTGCAGGAGGGGGTGTCCCTCTTCTGATTAGCCCTTGTGTTCTGGAGGATTTTCTACACATTTCGTGAACACCGTTCTCTTGAGGGAGTGCCCTTTTCAGATTTTTCTATTATTCATTGTATATGAATGTTCTTTATTATCATCATTATCAACACAATGGTAATAAAATAGCTTACAACTACTGAGAGGTTTCTATATGCCAGACACTGTGTGAAGCACTTTCCAGATTGTTTCATTTATTTTTCATAAAAGTCTACATGGTAGGGATTATATTTATTCTCATTTTACAGTTGGAGATAGTGAGGCTCAGAGAAGTCTCATAACTTGCTAAAGGCCCCACAGCTAAGAGATAGAATTCAAATTTTAATAAAGTCTACATATCTGAAGAAATTTAGAGGTGTTTTCTTTACTGAAAAAAATCTTTGTTTAAACTTCAATTTAATATGATATTTTAATATAAACATTTTTGAGATCCAAGTATGCTAGAAGCACTGTATATGATATTAGTTTATAAAAATATTTTTAGAATCATAGGTTCTGCTCTCAAGAATTTTACTATTTAGCAAGGAAAACTGCCATTTAAACGAAACTGCCATATAAGCAAAGAAAACTGCCATGTAAACGAAACAATATACTATTGTATGGGAGATTTGCATATTAATGCATTTGTTCACTTACATAGTCATGATAAGGGGACAAAGCAGTGAACACAACAGGTAAGATCTCTCTCCTCATAGAGTGTATATCCCAGTGGGCCTGGAGTGACAACAAATAAAAATATAAAATACATAGTAGGTCAATGCTATTTATTTTTTCATGAGCATATTGCTATAGATTAAAATGAAAAAAGAAAGGAGTTGAGAATGTTGGGACATGGGCTTCTTTGATATTTTAATTAAATGCTGAAGCTTTTAACAGAGGTGGTGATGTATGGCTCATGCATTGCTGGATGCTTTGGGATCACAATATGTATACAGTTCTGCCCTGAAAGGTAGGCTTGCAGATCAAGAGTCATGAAAAGAATATTCCAGGTAGAGGGAATAGAGGCAGACAATTTGTCCTAGGTACTACAGTAAGTTTGGTTATTATCAGAATGTACAAGTAACAAAGGGTAAAGCTAGTGAGAAACAAGAGCTGGAGGACTGTTTACTTTGCTGCAAAATTTGACTCTGTTCTAAAGGTAATGAGGAGTGAGCGATGGTTTCAGGCAGTCAAGAGCTGTAGTCACAGGTTTCTAGTATGGTGTTGGTGCAAATGTTGTTGCCACTTACTAAAACGGGAATTATAGAAGGGAATTGTAAAATTCATTTCTAGATGTATTTAGCAAAAAAGACCAATGGCAACCCAAAGCTAATTTTTTTTTTTCCCAACCTGTTAAATATGTGAGTCTAAAGGGTTAGGACTGAACGTGAGAATTTAGTCATAGCACAGAGCTGGTAATTAACATTATATTGGCCCTCGGAGAACACCATTTAAGAATGCCATTTTAAGATTGAGATAAACATAAATTTAAAAATTTTTTAATTGGAAAATAAAGGAGATAACTAATCAGGCTATATATAAAAATTAAGTTTGTGGCTTTCTGATATGTGCTTTTTTTTTTTTAACATTTGGTACACTCTTCTTTGTTAAACCATGATACTATCTTGATCCTGATTTTGGAGTGAGTTTGAAAATTTAAAAAATAACTACATTGTAACAGTAATTCAGGGTCATATGAGCTGGTCTACCTCACTGTGAGATAGGTTCACAATTCCTGTTTCATGTTATTTAGGCTTAGAATTACTACTATAGGTTGGGCGGGTGAAGGCCATTAGAAAAGACTCCTTGGATTCTAAAATTTTCCATTTTATTTATTTCCTCCCTTCTTCTTTTGACTCTATTTTTCTCTTCTCACATTTTCCATTCTTTCCTCTGGGATTTCAGAGAAAAAAATTAAGTAATCGTGCAATTTCGGTTGCATGGTTGGTGTTTCTCATGGGAGGAGTTTAGGAGAGAATGATTAACCTTTTAAATGTGGTCTCTGTACTGTGGGTGTAGACAGGTAGAGGTGGGCAGAAGTGATGGAGTAATGTGCTGTAGTTTGAACGGTAAAACATAAAATCTGTAATTATAATTTTATTATTTGTTTGTGGAAGTGAACTGAAAGTGGCCAGTTCAAATGACTTAAGTGTCATTTGAAAACATATATAGCTTAAGTACTTATGTAATTTAATCTCAAAGTGGTGCAAATAAAATTCTTCAATTTATTTTATTTGGGTAAGAAAGAACTGTCCTCTGGGTGCTCAAAATTCTTCTAAAACTAAGCTTTTCTGAACATCATTATGATCTGGGATAGGCACTAATCTTGGTAGTATTTCTTCATTCTTATTAAACCTGTAGAATTCTAGATATGCTTAGTGAATTATTAGTCTTCACAATTTTTTTAATTGCCAGTCTAAGTTGCACATACAGCTGATTATTGAGTATATGTGAATACCTTAGTGTTACAGGACAGAAGTAACCCAACTCCCTCAACATTCTGAAGTGATTTACATAAGGCTGGAGTGTAATAAAGTTAAAATAAAATGCTACTTTATTTTTAGATTCTATTCTTGCCATCCTGAGAGTGTTGGTCTTATTTAAATCCAAAGGAAAACTCCCTATAAATTAGTTTAAGGTGGCTCTTTTAATTGATATTCTCATTTTATTTATGCATTCTCACTTTGTCCACTTATCTGTTCAATGATACACTCAGATGTATATATTTTGTACCTATTCCATCATGAGTATGCAAGATACAAATATTTTAAAACATGATCCCTGCTTTCAAATAAATTTGCTTTATTTCTTATTTTTATTCCTATCTGTTGTCCATCATCCATATGGTGTGTGTGTGTGTGTGTGTGTGTGTGTGTGTGTACATGCACTTATTCATACACAAGCATGACTCATACACACAGAGGTGCATGCACACCCACACCCACCTCAAAGACTTTACTATTGATAAAATTTGATTAAATGATCAGCGCATGACCAGTCATCTTGAAGTGTACCAACTACTGTTTGTTTCTTCAGTTCTGTGAGCTATTTCACTGAATTTACTTTTTGATTCTCTGGTCTATTTCTCAAATTCTCATAGTCGGAAAACTATGCTGCAGTGTGACCTGAAACTTTATCTTTCAGCTTGTCCTGTCAATCAAAAGGATGAAAATATAAGGTTAGTCCCGGCTTAGAGTTCCAGTCGTTTGTAAAATGGATACATTTGATAGAACCATATCAGTTGGGAAAATTTACCATTGTGAATTACCAAAGCATTAAGGAAAGAAACTGAAGGATATTGTTAAGTATGTTCAGTTTGTATTATCTTGAAGGAAAATCAATGTATTGAAGAAACTTTTTAAAATCTAGCAAGTACCAGTTAGATCTAATTTATCCCCCCAAACTTTTTTGTATTGATGATCTTTATATTACTTTATAAGAAGCTACTTGTAAACATCATATTCCAATTTATGAGCATTTTTGATCATTTTAAAAGGAAGAAATATCCTGTATAGCAGAAGAGTGTCTGGAATGAATTAAACTATGTTTGTCCTCAGTTGTTATTTCTGAGTTTAGATAGTTTAACCCAAAGGAGCAGAATGATTGCAAAATAAAAATAAGTTTTGGAGTCAACCTCCTCTACTATAATGACCTGAGAGCCTTTACAATTTCTACCTGTCCAGCATGATTGTGATGCCACTTGATGTCTGGTCTTGCTGCCAACTCCCTGTCCATATGGCCATAAGGTACAGATTGGGCTGCAATCCCATTTACATACCAACACCAAGTACCATGTTTTTTTTTTTCATTATCATGTGTGTGTGTTTAATGTATGTTCATAGATCTTTTGAAAACAATTCTCTAATGTACATTCTCCTTATGTTTGATATGAGGATAAATGACAACATTCTGTATCTTTCATCTCTATTTTTTTGATCCTCTGCCTACAGAGTTTAAAGGAATACTTATTAGAAGCAATGAAATTAACTCCTGCAAAGCTTTACACACAAACACACACACACACACACACACATACACACATATATACGTGTATATATACACATATACACGTATATATGTGTATATATATATGTATATATGTATATATATATATATAAATGTGTATATATAAATATGTATACACACACATACACACACACAGATTTGACAAACTAGCATGGGAGCATAGTTTCATATCAAGGTGGTAAAATTACTCTCTTCTGGTTCTCTCACTTTTAAAGATAGAGCCAAGTGAGATGAGGCTCAGAAAGGGTAACTACTGACACATTTAGATGGAAGACACAGGTCTCCTAATTTCTTTTGTTATGCCTTTTTTATTATTTGTTTAAAAAGACAGCGAAGTAGTATGTTATGGCAGTCTAAAGAATTTTCATGCTAAATTGATCTCATCTTTTCTAACTCTTCTTCATATATCGAAATCACACATATTCTTATTTTTCATTTTATTCCTATAAAATGATCCCTTCTCTCTCTCTCTCTCTTTAACATAACTTTTATACTAAAATTGAAAAACTAGTAACTTCAGAAGAAAAATTGCAGTTTCATTTTCCGATTTCCTGTATTCTCTGAAATGTTCAATACCTACTTCAGAATGTGGCATCATTACCTTACATTTCTAAGTAGTTTCCTATCTAAATACATCAATTACATATCATTTAGGTTTAAATTTCATTTGAAGTGAGATCCATAACATCCTAAAATTTATTTTGACAACATAAGACTTTGATTATTGAAAGATGTAGAATGTAATTTTTCAGTACTGTGAAAGCAAAACATTTTTATATTTTAACCTGTCAATGGACCTCTAGTAAAAATTAGGCAATACCAATGTCAATACCATTTTTTCGTAATATTTACTTCTTCTATGATTTGCATTGCAACATTTGATTTAGATATTCTTACTTTCTCAAAACAATGAAACCTTCAAAAACATCCTATTTGCCACTATTTCATCATTAAACTGGTTATTATATATTCACTGACTCTCAAGAATTTTATTCATTATAGGTAGTTTACTTAGGTCACTCATATTTTAATAACCCTTCTTTCCTCAGCTTGAACGTGTTCAATTGATGTTGACCCTTGAAGGCAAAGTGTAGAAAACTCCTAAGCAGATGATTTGAGGAGGGGCAGTGGCCATCCTGAACTAGACAATATTCTCCTACTTTGATATTTTTCTGTTTAAAGGCAAAACCTTTCATCCCACAGCCAATCACAGCAATGACACTATCTCATCAATTCATTCTGGTCTGTAAGCACTTGACTGCAGCTGGGTAATTGAGAAGGCATTTTGATTAGGTGAAGACTGAGGCAGAAAGCTAAGAAAGTTGAGAACCATCATACATAGCAAAAGTGAGGACACATGATGTATATTCTTTCCAACTTTTCTTAGAGTTCGCAATGCCTGGGTGTAAAACATAAATTTATAGGAGCCATCCTTGAGAAGGTCCATGATACTGCATAAGTGCACAGGGAATAGAGGTGTTACATATAGACTGTGTTTTCCCCTAGTGTTTATAGAAGAGCACAAAAATAGCAAAGGGGTAGAAAAACGAAGCTGCAATAATAGCATAGAGCTGTTTATTTTCTAAAGCAGTTACATTTTTGTTAAAATTTGTTGATGTATCCACAATTAATCTGACTTCTCTCGATATTAATTGGATGAAATTTTAACTCCAAAAATCTCTTATTAATAACTTCTCACTATCTTCATGAATTTGTTTTATTCTACCACAGTTTTTTTTTATTATTGACATGTAGATGATGCTCAGATAGTAAATAACTTCTTAAACCTGTATTCCAACTATAGAACTCGAGAATGTTCTCCCCCTCAGTCACTGGTGTACGCCAGCACAGGCTCCTGCTTCATTCTATGTGCTTAGGAATTGAGACCCTCATGCGGGGCACGTGTTGCTGCCTGTGAATTCCAGGCAACTGCAACAGCAGTTGGCATCCTCTAAGTAGCCTGGGATTTCCTAGAATCCTAAACCTACTGGATATTTTGTTCTAACATTTACAGTTATTTTAAACTTTCAAGAGTAAAGCTTTTTTTCTCCTTTCAATTTAACTCTCTTGTTCAGTTTTATTGTTAAAGTGTCAACTGGTCTTCCACAAATGGCAGCACATTCTGTTCTTTGTCTGGTATCCTCCTGGAAGATCTAAATGTTCTTGAAATGAAAATTTTCATTTCAAGTTCAAAGCCATCAGCTCCCATAAAACAGCAGAATTGATCGTATTTTAAATGTTAAAGATTTTGTTTTAAAAATTATTGCTTATCTATACATACAGCTCTACAGCTATGTTTGAAAATTTTACTCTAAATTACATGATGGTTGAGAAGAAGGGTAGGAATTTCTTAAGCTTGGATAAATGGCAAAAAGCCACAGAACCCACAACCTCTGAAATCTAATTGCCAATAAGTTAAATTTTTATAATAAATATTCTCATATTTGTTCTAAATGATAATTTTCACACACAATACATATTTATTAGCAATTACAATTTTCCTTTCCTTAAAAATGATCCATTCTAAGCAGAGCATTAATGATGACAGCAATTTATTGTTGAGACTGTTATATAGTAGGTACTCGATAAATACAGATTGAATTGAATTTAGTGTTAAATGAGAGATTTGGATTCAGTGATCCTTAATATCTCACCTTACTTTGATCTATGATATGATTTGTTTAACGAAGAACCAGGTTAATGGATGGTAAAAGGTTCCTGAGATGTTGATGGTCCAATTGTTCAAACTTAAAGATAGTCATCTTCCCACAAACCTCATGTAGTATTGATAAAATAGACTACTGTTCACTGAAGGCCAATTTTCAAATTGTGTGATATATATCAATATCAGATGCCAAAGACAAAATAGCGTGGGTTTTCATCCATTAGCATTATACTTGATTTACTTAAAGACAGTGTAATTTGACTTCCTTTAAAATTCTTCATGCATTTTTGCAGCAATTATAGAAATTCACTTTATGCTGCATCTGTAGCAGTGAGTATCTGAATGTTTCCTAGGAGTTAGAAAAAGCTCAGTTGATGTTACCTTGCTTTCCTTTCTATTCCTACTTGCTTTCATATGTGCACTCAAATGAATAAAAATAATAATGGCTCAAATTTATGTAGCTTTGAAGATATATTATGTACTTCCTGATAAATTTGGATAAATAATACATTATTATCCTTTTTAAACATGGAGAAACTAAACCTCGAAGAGGTTGTCATTTGACATGCCTTACTCTAAGTTGCAAGATCAGGACTTGAGCCCAATTTTTGATTAATAATGTAGGCCATTTTTTTCTATTCCATATTACTACTTATTACAGTTGTTTACAGGCTCTGTGTCCATGTGTAAAGAAATTTAACTACTTCCCTGACCTCTGTTTTGTGTACTAAAATGATCTTAAAGGATTGTGAACTCCACACAGGTTACTGGTTTTAAGGTAAGAGTCTTCAGATTAAACATACAGTGTATAGTAAAAAGGTAATGAAAATAAAGTGTGACTCCAGAAGATAAGACCATTTTCAAAACAAATTGTTTTCCATTTCCTGTGTTCTTCTCCACATGAATTAATTGCTAGCTCCATCAAATACTCCATTTAGGCCCCAGCAGACAAGTAGAATCACAGACACCTGGATTTTGAGAAATTCAAGTTTATAACCCTACAAATCTGTTTATCTTATCATGACTTGTTGCTCTTCTTTACCTCTCATGATAAATTAACATAAATTAGATATTTAAGAACTTGAGAAAAACAAACTTTTGCCTTAATGTTTTATATTATGTTAATCAAGATTCTGACTCATTTGGGATGTTCACTGTTAAAATGAAAACAAATTCTGACTTAATTATATATTTTTTCATATATATGTATATATCTTTTTTTACTGCTTTCATTGTAAAGGTCATGGGCAGTGTAATTGTGGAAGATGTGACTGCAAAGTAGGCTGGTACGGGAAAAAGTGTGAGCACCCACGTTCCTGCCCACTGTCACCTGAGGAGAGCATCAAGAAGTGCCAAGGAAGTTCTGATCTGCCTTGCTCTGGAAGGGGTAAGTGAGGGCTCTTAGGCCTCTTAATATTGTGAGTGAAATAAATTCAGTCCACATATATCTTATTTAAGACAGTTAAGATCCCTGAATGAGAAATTAGTCTTTCTAAAACAAATAAAACAGCCAAATTTCATGAGTGAAATATAATCTCTGTTCAGTTTCAATTCAGTTTAGTTCAGTTCAGTTCTGTTCAATGGTACATTACAAAGAAAGAAAACGAGTTATTTGCTCAGAACTTTCTAAATTAGACCTTATAATTGTCTGTTGACATTTCTGAAACCCACTAACATTGATGTATTGAGGAAAGTGATAGCTTTTGAACAAAGCATGGCATAAACAAATAGCTCTAAATAGGCGTTGGTTTAGAATGCATGTAGTCTCAGGTGTGCTCTTGATACCAGATCAGTACAAATTAGAGAAGGAAGACTTCATCTAGAGGAAAGCTGGTTCCATTCTTTTTGATTTTTCAAAATACAAAAATACAAAATGCAGTTTTATCTCTAACATGAAAATAGCGAAATTAATAGAAATATGCTTTCAGAGAAACTGGCAATTAAAGTTATTATAAATTTTATTCATGAGAGAGGAAAAGAAGAAAGACTTCCTTTATCTGATTGTTAGATCAGCAATTTAATTTTATGTTGCCATTTTCTTTTTAAAAACTGAATTTTTTATTGAAATATAATTCAAATACCATAAAATACACTCTTTTAAAATTAATAACTCAGTGGTTTTTAGTACATTAACAGAATTATGCAACTGTCACCACTATCTTATTCCAGAACATGTTCATCACCACAAATAGAATTCCTGTATTCCTTACCAGTCACACCCCATTTTCCTCTCCCATCAATCTCCAGAAACCATTAGTCTACTTCCTGTTTCTATGGGTTTACCTAATGTGAATATTCCATGTAAATAGAATCATAAAATATCTCTCTTTTTTGTTTCCCACTTTTTTTACTTAGCATAATGTTTTCAAGGTATGTCCATGTTGTAGCATATACTTCATTTCTTTTTATGGTTGGGTAATATTCATTTGTATGGATATACCACACTTATTTATTCATTCTTCTCTTAATGAAATTGGAGTTGTTTCTATTTTTTTGCCATCATGAGTCATGTTCTGCAAATATTCATGTATTAGTATTTGTGTGGATTTATGTTTTAATTCTCTTGGGTTTAAACCTATAAGTGGATTTTCTTGGGTAACTCTATGTTTATCTTTTTGAGGTATTATGAAACTGTCTTTAAATTGGCTACACCATTTTACATTCCCACTAGCTTTGTATGAAAGTTTAAATTTCTTCACATTTATACTATTTATTTTTTGTCATATTTTTTGCTTAGTTATAGTTTTTTTTATATTGAAAACTCCCAAAGTCTCCAAGATTATTTGTACCATACTTATTTTATATGCTTTGATATTTATTCCTAATGATTATAAGGAGGATACAATATGGGTAGAAGGATTTTTTATTTCACAAGCATTTCTGACTTGCCCCATCTTTCACCAATAACTCAGACAGGAATGGTTGTTCTACCTGCATTAATACAATATTGTCATCATAGTGCTTGAGAAAATCTAACATGCTTTAAAGTAATAAAGATTCAAAATTAGTATCCCTCAAACTACTGTTTTTTATTCACTCATTCATTCGTTGTTGAAATAACAAATTATATAATGGAAAAATAAAAGCATATAAGACATAGAAAATTACTCTAAATATATGTATTTACCAGTGGTTTTTAATTTGTCTCTAAAGTTTTTAATATAGTGGTATGTAGAATTATTGTGGACTTCATATACCAATTTTTAATAAATTCTGACAAACGTATTTGTCTCTTACCTTTCTAGAGATTCACTAATGTATTCAGCCACCATTTTAAAGCAATAGAGTATATTTAGAGTTTATTTTGTTTAAAACGTGTTGTATATTTAACTATAATTATAATATTTTTATTTTTAATAATTCATTTAATCCTTTTGAAGTACTTTACAGATAAGTAATAAAAGCTTCTCTAGTTTCCTTTTAGGGAAATGGAGGTACTGTTGAGTTGAAGTGATTTCCCAGGGAACCATAACAAAATATAAATTTTGAAAATGAAGACTAAGGATTTATGAGAGCCAGTCCAATGCTTGAGCCAATGATCAGAGACCCTTCCTTTCTCGTAGTGCTACATCTGAAAACGCATTGGCAATGGATATTTCAAAGTAAATAGCCAATCTGAAAACTTTTAAAGGATTAGTTTTGCAATTTATGGATCACAATTGCAGCTGTTGTTACATGTGTGAGGAAAGCAATTACAAGGCCCATCGGTTCTAAAGCCAGAGAGCCTCAGCAGCTTACCAGCTAAGACCAAGAAAAAATATATTCTCTTGGTAGAAAGTACTAAAGTTCCTTAGTATAGTCCACCTCAGGGGTCAGGAGAAAGCATTTTTTTTCCACCGGAAATGAAATTAGATTACTTCCTTTTGCTGGTGATTGCTAAATGTGATCATTATGTCTTGAAGATAGAGGAATAATTTAGATGATCTCTTGTATTTTCTATTTGTCCTCTGATTCATTGATTTGGACAATTTTATTCTTAGACCAATGTTCTGTTCAACTACTTAAAATGGCTTATGATAGACAACATACACATTAGTTTTAAACTCTTCTTGACTTACAAATACATTTTTAAATTATTATTGAGCTTCTCTTGTTTATGTGTCTGGCTGTGACCAAAATTTGTGAGCAAATGTGATGTTTATCACTTCAGAGCAGAAGCTTAAGAGGCAGTGAAAGATTTGCCATCTATTTTTACCCCTGACCTGGGTTTCTGAATGAGAATGATTAGCAGAAATCTCTGACACCACAAGGACTTTTAATGAGTGAGAAATAGACTTTTGTTGTTTTAAGCAGTATTGCAGCAGAACTCCTGATTGCTATTCTCTTCCACATACAAAATTTAGGGAACACAGTTAAACCAAAGCAAACAAACATAACAAAAATCTACTTCAACCTGAAGAAATAGTCAAAAATCTTTTGAGACAGACTATAACTATATCTTATCAGTATCAATATATAAATCAAAATAAATGTAAACATGTACATATTTTACAAATTATATATTTATGTTATTCTATCAACAGCACGTATATACACTTATTCAATAAGTAAAATGCTGAGAACATTGAACGTATGGTCTTTTTTAATATCCCCAAAATAGAACAAAGTAGGAAGAAATACAATTATTCTTTTTACAAAAAAAAAAATTGGAAATTTGAACAGTTTGTCATTTTACATAGTAAGTGTCAGAGGTGCAAGTTTTATTATAAACTTTTATTACACGCCCTCTGTCTCCAGAGCTATTTAGATAATTTACAGGTACTTTATTTATACCAATTTGCTGAACAATATGTAATGAGCATACTTTCTTGTTACATATATCCTTATGCAAAATCATTGATATGGCTGCAGAGCATTTTATAATGTGGCTATAACAAAATAATTAATTAATTCTCTTATATTAGACATCTAATTTGTCTTTTAGTCAAGTTCTAAATATAATTTACTCTTATAGCTGAAAATTTGCATAAATTCTTAATATTCTTAGATTTGGAATGCATAGATCTAAGTAAATAAAAAGATGTTAAAGCTTTTCAATAAAAAAAATTTTCCTAACAATTCATATTCTGTAGAAAAATTATGCCAGTATACTTTCCCACCAGGAGCATAACAAAGGTTTCCTTTACCCACCAATACTGACTATTTAAATAATCAGTTAGTTATTCTTGATTTATTTTCCTTGTAGAGTGTAAACACTTACCATTTATCGAACTCCTTTTATTGTCTCATAATCATCAAAACAAATGATTTACCTGTAGGTATTATTATTCAGAGGTTTGTGTTTGATGTATTTGCCTTATTTGGTCATCATTTGTTCTTGTGCCTAAGTCTTCTTTTTGTCTGGTAGTGCAAACCCATGTGTTTTTGCTGCCTGCCCTCTATGTTTTGTTTGTTTTTTTTTTAATTAGCCTTGTTCTAAGAGATATTGCATGGTTCAGTCCTTAAGCCCACGTAACCACACACCCCACAAGGGAAGGTGTGAAGTGGAGGAGAATGATAAATGGAAGAGAATAATAAATTATTTAATATTGTAGCTTCTACAAAATAGAAACCATGTCCTCATTTTTATCAATTAGTATGTTTTAATTAATGAATTAAGCAAGTCAGTTTAATTCCCTAACTAGGAACATACTTTCAAAGAATAATAGCATGCCAAATTCCCACCATCTGGATATTTTTCAATTTAAGCCATAATTTATCTCTCCCTTTATTGGCAAAGCACATCCTTAAAATTTCTTGCTTTTATTTATCAGAAAAGTTTCCCATGATTCATGTTTTTCTTTTAACCTATGTGTTTTTCACTCTATGAGATTTTTTGAATAATTATTTTTTTATTTATGTATACAAATGTGTTATTTGGAACAGATACAAAGTTAAAAAAAAAAAAAACAGAAGATCTCCAAATTTTTATTTTTTTATTTTGGGGGAGAGGATCTTTTTATTTTTTTATTATTTTTTTACAGCTTTATTGAGGTATAATTGATATACAAAGAAAACTTGCACTTATTTAATGTATGCAGTTTGATGAGTGTGGCCATATCCATATACCCTTGATGTCATCACTACAACCAAGATAATAAATAGACTCACTACCTTCAAAAATGTTCTTGCATCTCTTTGCTTGAGAGTGTGTGTGTGTGTGTGTGTACGCACAAGCATGCATGTATGCACGAAGAATGCTTTACAAGAGAACTAAAATAGTCAAACTTATGGAAGCAGAAGATAAAATGGTGATTGCCAAGGGGTGGGGGCAAGGAACAAGGACTTGTTTTTCAGTGGAGATAAAATTACAGCTATACAAGATGAATAATTTCTAGAGATCTAGACATAGTGCCTGCAGTTAATATGATACCGTGGATTTAAAAATTTGTTAAAGCGGGTAGACCTCCAAACATTTTAAATTAAGTACCACACCACCTATTGTGATTTAGATTATATTTTTTAGATTCTCAGTGGCCTAATTAAATAACTTATTGTAAGTTAATTGAATGGGAAATGTACAGAGTTTTCAAGTGGCAAGGGAACCCTATGTGTTCTTCCAGTAGGATTTAAAGACAGCAAATGGGATTCAGATTAGCTATATTCTAAGTGTCCATATTGATTGATCCACTACATTTGCCAGTGCTCAAGGACCCTAGAATAGTCCTGCATTAAATTATGGTATTTTAAATGGTCATTAAGGACCACAGCCAAAGAAGAAGCAATCACCCTGTAAAATTAACTTCTTTACTCTTCCGTATCCAGAAAGAAATGGTCCTGATTTAGTGATGCACTAAATGAGAAAAATATCAGTTAGTAGGTAAATCACCTCAAAAATGAAAGTATGCAATTTGTTACATTATAGACATTAAATGATGAGAAATCAGTCTATGTATCCCAGAGAATCTTTCATGGATCTCTGAGCACACTTTGAATTTACAATGTTCTCTATTATGGTTTTTATATGTTCTAATATCATGAAATAACCTATAATAATAATAATAACATGGTATCTAGAAAATATCTGTTTATTATTTGCTTTCTCTGTACTCAGAAAAACTTATTAGAATTTCATAAACTGTATATGCATCCTATATTTCACAAAACCTTATGAATGCAAATGTTATTTATTATGACTTTACTAAACACAGTATGGCGACAAAAAGATCGAGATTCAGGGAGAACTAAATATGGCGGCTCTAGCATCTTTAATCTGTGTCCTCATGATATGTTGGGATTTCTTGTGAAAACATTTTCTGTCCTCATAAGGAGGCCAAAAGTACAGGTGGCTAGAACTGAGGGTTTTCTAGAAGGTCCTGAGTAAATTCAATATTAAATCTCTCATTCATATGAAGAAGCAACGTTTACTAAACTAAAAGCATAACTTGCATATTTTGAAGGGAATGTCTTAAAAGAATTGAAAAGAACCAAGGTACACAGAAAAGAAGGCTTTCTACAAGTTGGTTGTTCAGGGACTCTCCTTCCAGTGGGTATCTATGTTTCTTATTTCTTCTCCTCTACTTTGTCTTGCTTTTCTTCTTGCTGTTTTTGTATTCAACAGAACAGAGAGAAGAGACTCAAAAGCTGAATTTAAAAATTTTCTATATATATTTTAAAAATTGCATTTCAGTAGAAAATAATAAACATAGTATTTTCTTAGTTATCCAAGGTTTTTCTAATCCATAGTCCAGAAAACTATCATAATATTTGTGTATGTGTGTGTGTGTATGTGTGTGTTTCAGTCAAGGATCTTGTTTAAATGTTTTATCTATGGCAACAGAATATTTTGTGTCAAAGCTAGGAATCGATCCAAATCAATAGATGATTTTTATTACATTTTGTATAATGTTAATGTGGTAAGTTGGAAACTAGTGAAATTCTTTGGCGAAGAAAACTTCCTAGTAAAGGCTGCAATAAATATTGTCAAAATCTATTTGAAATGAAAATAAAAAATTGGATAAGAATTCAATTCCAATTTCTTTAAGTGAGCTTAAAATTAAATGTGTAACAACTATGACAATTTTATTACCACAATTATATATTTATTTCTATTAAGGCACTAAATACCTAGTGAAAGATGCAGTGTGGGGTTCTAGTAGTTATTTGCTTGATTTTATTCAGTAAACAAGCAAATCAGAGACTTTTATTGAGAAAAATTTTGGTCAAACTGTTAGCCATAATATTCATGGAACCATATACTCTCCAGATATTTTTTTAATAGAAAAATTAATAAGGCAGAATGTCATACTGTATTAGGCCTTAGGGTCATATAGCTGATCAAAACCCTATGATTCCCCTCTTGGATACATGAAATGTCATTAAAAATTAGCGGGGCTCATTATTGTGTTATATTTATATAATGAATGTATTCAATATATAATTATGCTATGCCATAACCAACCCATGTATCATATCTTCATTAGTGAAATTGTTTATCAAATTTAATCATCTAATATTTATTGACAGTCCTACTATATATTTCTATGCTAAGCCAGGGAACTAGAAATAGGAGACCCACATTAAATTTTTGAAAATAAAGTTTTATTAGAACACAGCCATGCTTCTTTGTTTGCATATGGATGCTCTCTTGCTATAATGGCAGAGTTGAATAGTTGCCACAGAGAGCGTATGGCACACAGAACCTAAAAAATTTACTATTTAGCCCTTTACAGGAAAAGTTTGCTGACCCCCATGCTAAGCATTTGTGGTAAGTATAAAAAATGTGGAAAAGGGATTGAGTGTCTTGAGATTCAAAGGAGGAAAATAATATTTTATAAATAAATTTGGGTGCAAATCTATGGCTTTATGAAGTGAGCGAGGCTAGAATTGAGTCTGTAGGGATGAGCAGCAATAATAGACAGGTAACGATTTAGAAAACACTTCATTCTAGATAGAGGGCACAGCATGGAGAGACAAATTGAGTTAAAAAGGAAATAACTTTCGCAGAGAACAGAAAAGAAATTCACTTTTAATAATAATAATAATATTTATTTATATTTATATTTATATTATTTATATTTATTTATATATGAATAAGAAAGTGGTAGGAGACAGCGTGGGGCAAATGTTATCTCTCCCACCTCCTACTACCCTTTCCCATATTGTGATGGGTTTGAGACAGAAAAAAAACTTTATAAAGCTTTTATTCTCATAATTATCTTAAGTTAATTGTCAGTAAGAAGGACACACACTATAAGTACAAATTGTAAATACGCTAAAATGATGTCATAGAAATGCCAGGTTCTCCTTGCTTAGTGTTCATTTCATTGGGTCAATGCCAAAATACCATGTTTAACATAACCAAAGTTAACAAGATCCAAATCTTGGTATGAGCAAAATAAATGTATTAGCATCCTCTCATGTGCCTTTCTTCCTCCTTGCATTTCAACTGATGCTTACTTATTTACTGACAGCATGAGAAAACAAATACAAATCTAAAGTATACAAATCCTTTATTAAGTCATTCATGTTAGCAAAGTAGTAAAATGACAACAGTTTAGCAGTCAAATTAGTATATTAAGGATCACATTGTATTGAGTACGTATGCACATACCTATTTGCTTCAAATGGAAAAAGGACATTACGTTGCAGTGAGACAAGGTCGGAGGTTATTGGTATGGGGGTGAGATGAGAGACTCTAGACTTAATCTGGGCTTCACCACTAGCTAGGTGCATGAGTCAGCAAGTCACAGGCTAAAACAGCAACAAAACCCTAATGGTGACTTTGAACTTAGCTTCTTCAGGCTACTTGTCCTCCTTCACTTCTCTCTGCAGTATGTGAACTTGACTCTGTGTTTAGACTCTTTTGGCCCTCTAGATGTTATATTTACTCTCATGGGCTTCATGACTTTTATTTCTAGTAACTTATATAAGACTTTGTGTCTGATTTTGTGTAGCTAATGAGACATACAGAAAACTGACTATTCATGAAAATCAGGTGTCTAGCCAAGATGTTCTTGACTCTGCTGTCTACCAAGTGACTGTTTCGGGTACAGAGTAATATATTTTTCAGTTATAGTATACGTTCATTTGGAATGTAACAGTTAAGATGGATGAGATTTTGGTTCTCCATAAATAGTTATTTCTCATACAGTGCCTTTTATTTGGATTCAGGAGGAAAATCAGGATTCTTTGGCTTCTTATTTAAGTTTCTAAATAAATTTGGCCTTTTTGCCGCTCAAAATATCCATGCCATGTGGATGCTTGTAAATAGTACCAAATGGTTTGGCATAGTACAGTCATGAGCTGTTTAGGATTTGAATGGTCCTGAGGATGAAACAGCAAATATTTGAGGTCATATGTAAAGTCCTTTACAAGGACATTAAATCTTTTGCCAGGATTTCTTTCTCTAGATTTCTTCCTAAAGCCTTGTATTGTACAACTGAAGAAGCTTTAACAAAGTATAAAAAATGCAAGCAAATATAGAGTTTATGATGACCAGAAAGGTCTTTCACAGTGCTTCATTTGATTAATTTGCTGGAAGTCTGGATTTGGTTAATGTTACTATTGAAATGTCACAATGGTGAGACAAAAATCACAGAACTTATACTCTTGAGTATAGTTTATTATAATTATAAAAGAGGCAGTAACAAAACCCAAGTGGCATAATTCATACTCAATTCTAGATCCATTCTTCTAGATGATTCTACTACATAAAGAGAGAAATCAAGAGAAACTATTGGTAAATGAGACATTGGGTATGTTAGGAGGCCCAAAGTCTTATGGCTGCACAGGGGTGTGACAGGACTGGTACATGATCATATTGTTCAACCCTATTCCCAAATGTTATTTCCATCCTTCATTGATATGATCCCAGGGAAAACTATCAACAGCCATCAATTTCCTGTTTGGGTAGAGAAGCTCACACACACTGTTGATATTGTGCTTTCTCTCAGGATCTATAGGCCTATCTAGTCAGCCACTGTACAATTGTGAGAGTGTGAGCCTTTCAGGGAACAAGAATTAAAGACATGACCACACGGCCTATGACATCCTCACAGGGTAGATGTGCTTACAACATTTATTATTCGTGTGCCCCTATAAAGTTTATATTTTTTAGCTTTATGGAGACTCAGTTTTGTTGTCTGTAAAAACAGTGTTATAACTGCTCTGTTTTTCTCTAAAATGTTGTGAAGAATAATTAAGATGGTGCATAAGAAATTATTAAATTTAAAACTAATATTCAATTGTAAAGGATTACAAAGGTTTAAGTAGAAGACATAGCAGATGAATTTAAGGACATAGAAATTAATAAAGAAAACAAAACCAATATTCATTCGGTCATTCACTTATTAATTCACTTTTATGTTCAACATATATTTATTAGGATCCTACAATGTGCCTAGAACCAGTCTAGGTACTGAGGATAGAATAATAAATAAGACAACCAATGTCAGAGTTCTCCTAGAGCTTCTAGTGAGTTTGCTTGGAGAAGTTAAACAAAGAAACAAACAATTTTGGTTATTGCTAGAAAAAGGAAATCAAGATAATATGACAGAGTAGATGAAGTGGGCTCGAAAGAGCTGGAGACTGCTGCAGATGAAGAGGTCAGGGACCCTCTTTGTGGAGGCCCTGTTTGGCCAGAACAGAGTATTGAAAGGGGGTCAAATGCGAACTGAGGAAAGATGGCCAGAAAAACAAAACAAATGCAAATGAGTTATACAAAATTAGAGATTCAGATGATCAAGTTTGGAAGAGATCAAAGTCAGATAGGTTTTGTCCTTAAAGAGTCCATAGAGGAGACTTTGAGTTTGTTGAAGAAGTGTTTTTAAAATAGTAATGCTGAGCTCCCACCTGATTTAATTTGTCTGCAATAAGGCCTGGGCATCATGGGTTTTAAAAGCTCCCTAGTGTTTCTACCCGGCACTCACATTAAGAATCACTGCTCTGCAGGCTTGTGTAATGGGCATAGTCGTGCAGCAGAAAGACTAAGCAGAAAACACTTTCGTTTTTGCCCTACTTCCCACAAAGCAAAGCGGGCTTCAGGGAGTGCTTAAGAGTTGCAGAAAAATTACTGTCTTGTGAGGTCTTTTCCAGATGTTCTGTTGAATAGGTGGGAAAACGATGAGGTGGGGTTGACGGGTTGAAGGGAAGGATGATCTTGGAAAAGGGGAAAATAATTTCCAAAACAAGAAATCGCATCAGGAGGCACAGAAATATGAAAAAATATAGTATATTTGTTTAGGGAATTGTTCCATCCCAGTTTTTATATATCTGAGGTGGGAGTGAGAATCTGTACTTTTAAATAGATCTCCAGTGTAATTATGAAGCGTTTGGGTATGAATGCTGGGGGTATATCTCTTTTACAAAAATGTCCTTCCACGATCCTCAATTGCTCAGAAACCTTAAACCTGCTTTCAACCTTCATGGTTTTCTGAGAACTAATCTGTGAAGTGTTTCCTGACCAGAATAATTTGTATTGTAATGAGGAATTCCTAGAATTCTATAGCTCTAGGAATTCTTAACCTGGAATTCATGCAAATCTGGAGGTTTATGGTTGGGTATCAGGGCAATAAGAACCTCTTAAAATGGCACAAATATAGTATATGTACCTTTTAATTTATATTTTTATGAAGAGAGGGTTCACTGCTTCTTTACCAAATTCTAAAAGGGCTACATAATATTGACAAAAGGTAACAGCGATTTAGAGACCACTGCATAAAACCCAAAAAAACAGTTAAGGAGATGTTGCAGAAGATTACTAAGAAACATATTTTGAACTAAATGTGACTTAACTATACACTGCATAGTTTAATAATTAAATTAGTAAATTATCCGAATAGTAATCGAATACACAAATACTTTGTGATACCTAGTTATATATGGAACTTAAGATTTAGCTTCTTTTTTAAAATAATGTGCTTGCAAGATTCAAGTTTGGAATAAAAATATGGACCAAGCCCAACACCATTTTATTCAGTCATTGAAGTTTCTTTCTAGGATAGCTAGAAACACAGGCAAAAGTTAAAGCAGAGGAAAAAAATCCATTCTTGTTTTTCTCTCAGAACAGAATATTTCTTTTGTAATGATTTAGGCTTTAGTCTGTACCCACAAGAGGTGTCCATTCTAATAAATAAATTTTAAAGTACTATATACTCATAGGAGTATAACTTGGCATTCTAGAAATAGCAGTAATATAGGAACAAGAACAGAAGGAAATTTAATTTGAATGCTAATCAAGTTTCATTTGGAATTGTTTTAAGGAGACCCATCTCATTAAGTAAAAATAGTCTTTTACAAAAAAAATATAAAAATTTACTAAGAAAATATAATTGGTGTTTTGCAATTCCTACATGGCTCTAAACTAAGATTTAGCTATAAACTTATTTCCAATTAACATTCAGCCATATTATTTTAGTTTTAACTGTGGCTATGTAAGGTCCATATACATCTTGGAAATGTGTGGGATAGAGCTAAATTATCAAAGAAAATTTCAAGCAGTGTGGCAGAGTACATAACCTGAGAAAACAGTAGAGAAGACAGACAAACAGGTCACGAAGCAGCAAGCAATAACTGTTGATTATTAACATTGAATGATACTGGGCCTACGCCCTGGGTTTATCACTGTTCATTATACATCCATTTATTTATTCATTTACTATTCAATCAATTAATTACATTAGCAATATAACATGACAAGGAAGATCTTCATAATATTTACTTTAATGAAATAATTTGTGTAGCTGTTATTTTACCTTTTTTATGTTGCTTAAGCTTCTGCTGCAATCCAAGGGCTTTATTTCTGTGATATAAACTGGTTACACTGAGGGAAATTACATTTAGTGAGAATATTTGCTCTTGTTTTTTCAATGTACATATAGAAAGTGTTCAAGAAACCACGGTTGTTTCCTCTTCTGGATCAAAGATTCTCAGTAACAGAAAGGTATGGTATTACTGCTACCAGATCACACTTAACAGCAATCCTCAGTCTGGGATTTATAAAGAGTTGTTTGGTTTTTATGTGCTGAAAGAACTCTAGCTTTCTTGATTATGTTTTTAATTTCTTTGTCATTAATTACAGTACTGAGGATATAACAGCATTACACAGCATCTATTTTAATTAAGAGTCATTTGGATGCAAATGGCAGAATCCCAATTCAATTAGAATCAACAAATGAGTTATGTTCTCACATAACCAAGAAGGACAGAGGGTAAAGATGACCTTTAGAATGACTGGAAAAGGAACTTAGACAACCTTACATCTGTCTCTTTCCTATTCTTTCTCTCAATCATGCTCAAATGCATGCGTACACATGCACACACATATGTACATATTCACACTCACCTGCCCCCAGGAGACACATTTCTGCTTTCATCAGTGGTTTAATCTCAATCTTGTCTACTACAGAGTGATTTTCTTCATTCAGAAAAAACGTGGATTTTAGTATCATCTAACATTATATTTTTACTGTACCCTGACCAAGGAGGATGAAAGAGTCTTTCTTCACTAGCAGTTCAAGGGAGAACAAAATCTAAGGAAAAACTCTGATTAGCTTAGCTTGGAACAATGATAAATTTTGAATCAATCAGAGGGATGATGGAGTATTAAACTTGGTCCACCTTTGGGCAATGCTGCAGTAAGGAAATACAAATGATAAGATTTCAAAGAATCTTTATGAGCAGACAAAATGATTTTTACTGACAATAACTACATTTCAGATTGGTATTGATCTTGAGAACATTTGATTACATATTGTGACTTCTTGGTGATGATATATAGCATATTTTCAGATTTATAACCAAGAGACAGCACCACAGGACAAGGCAATCTATTAATGATTGTGGGAGGCAAAAATAAAATGGCCCCCAAAGATACTCATTTCCTGATCCCTAGAAGCTATGAATATGTTAGATATGTAATCAAAGAGAAAAACTGTCTGAGAAATTAAGATTGCTAATCAGGAGATTGCAGTGGATTATCTGGGTGGGCTGATATAATCTCTGGGGTCCTTATGAGTAAAAAAGAAGACTGAAGAGGAGTCAGAATCAGAGTGATTCAATATGAGAAAAACTTAATCTTCTTTTCCTGATTTTGAAAATGGAAGAATGGGATCAAGAGCTAAAGACTAAATTTGGCCTCTAGAAACTTGAGAAAACAAGGAAATAGATTGCTCCTAGAGCCGGCAGAAGGAATGCAGTCCTGCTGATACCTTGATTTTAGCCTAGTGAAATCCATACAGATTTCTGTTCTCCAAAATTATAAAGTAATATATATGCACTTAGCCACAAAATTTGCAGTAATTTGTTTCAGTAGTGATCTATGGAAGTATTCTTTGGCATAGTCGCTAGAATTGCATCAGAAGCTGTTTATGAGTGACTTATATATTCCATAAATTATTAAAGTCTTTTTTACAGACTATTTGAAAAGTAATAATGTTAAAATGCTATTTCTTTCACTTTTAGTACTCTAACTATAGGCATAAATACAAAGGTATAATTTCCACGTTGACTTTCCCCCTGCATTATTTTAAATTAATGGAAACTAGTATTTCAACATACTAGTTTCACACTTTTTGCATTTATATGAAATCTTACAAATTATTCTATGTTGAAATATAGTCCAGATACATTGGTTCTAAAAGCTAATACTATTAAGGTATTTTGACCAAGCATAATATGCATCTTTATTCTATAATTCAATTCATTATTCTACTTAAATGGCCCATGAATATAATTATGAGACATTAATATGATGGCTTGAATTTTTTCCTGTTTCTACATTGTAATTCTGCCTTATAATTCTGACTACATGTCATTATCTAGATGGATAAGTAGATCCAAGTTTTTCAGGACCTACATTTTGAGAGCCCTTTTTAATAAAGTGAATTCAAAATAGCAAGTATAAAATTAGTTATGGTTAATGTTTATTTAGGAATAAAAGAAAATCAACATAAATTACATTTTTAAACCATGCAAATACCACAGACATCACAAAATTCAGAATATGACATAATTATAATTTCATGAATCTATTGTAAATGGCTCTGTATACTTCAAAACTTATTTTTTCTCAGCTTCTCAAATGCAGGCTGCGCATTATAGAATGTATTCAATATTATGACTTGATCTCAGGCATTACATTGTCATGACCTAGAAGGTTTTTGGAGTATTCCTAGAAGCTATTCCTTTACCTTAAAAAGTCATGGAAATGACTATACCCAGCCATGCTAATCCTAAAGTAAACACATCCTCCATTCAACTTCCTTTTAACTGAATCCCAAAAGTGCTTGGAATCATTCCAGTGCCATCTGACCTGAGGAAAGTATGGCTGAGTGGAAATTGGAATAGAAAGACAAAGTGGTTTTAATCAATTAAGTTAAAATTTCTTATTTTATAAAAATTTTTTAAAAATTATATGTCCACTATTGTCTGGGATCTCCCCAGCACTGTGGAAGGGATCTCCACAAATCAAAAAATCTGAGGATCAATTGCCATTAGCTCTATGGTCAATGTGCTTCTGACTCTTTGATGGTTGACACTGAAGAAATGCACTCAAAATAGAGAACGCTGAGTTTCTACAACCTGCCATTGACTTCCGAAGTTTTCCTCTCCAAAAAAAGTGATAAGCAAGTCTTTTGCAAAAGTGAAACACTTGCTGCAGCCTCAGCTGTTCTTAATATCACCTTAAAAAGGTGAAGTCTCTGTGTTAATTGTTTATGATGATCCCCCAAGGGGACTGTTGAAACTTTTGTAGCTGGCAGCTGTTTCATGATGTTAATAATCATAAACATTCTTCTGAACTGTTAACAAGAAAGTATCTATTTAGAGTTTTGTTACATTCTGGTACCTCCAGCCCAGGCATCATTTTATTCCTGGAATGTGCAATATTAGAAATATTTGTCATCTTATCAGCTTCCAAATATTTCTTTTTAAACTGGAGGTATACAGCTTGGAGTTTCTATTTTTATTCCTTTATCATACAGAATGTCACTTTTCACCTGAATTCCTCGCAGACATCAAGCTCTTCCAGCACACTGTAAGACGATCTTGAGTCTTAATTTCATGGTCCACAAAAAGCTCAGTTTTTGGTGATAGAAATTCAGAGTTGGAGCCCTCACTTAAAAAGAGATAAGGAAGCTGATCCATCCCAGATTGATGCTAAGCCTAAAATGAGCTTTGCATACACATTGAAAAGTGTTCTCTCACTCTAGAGTTTTTATTACACCGTATAAAATGCTGTTGTTCATCTCTTCATAAGACTTTAGAAACAGGAGATTTTCAGAGTCTTAATGCACTGATATGAAGATAACACAAAAAGAAAGTTGTTTAAAACTCCAACTCTTGGGGGAAAAGCAGAACTTTATCTTTGTCAAAAGGGAATAAAACTGATGGCATGGCAAATTAAGGTTTGAGTGGATAATTGAAATAAGGAAGTGGAGAAGTTTGGCACACTATCCCCAGAGACTGCATCAGACAAGGAAATAAACCAGAGAGAACAGAGATTTGTGAAGATGTGTACCCTCAGGACAAGGTCCTGGGCTGGTTGAGAGCAAAAAGAAATGGGAGGAAATGTCTTAATAGAATGAAGACAGTAGTGTGTATATAGGCAGGGCTTTTGTAGGCAAAGGTTATGTTCTCTACTTTTTTTTGTTTCCTTTGCCTGACATTGTTGATTGAATTAACCTTTCTCAATATGTAAAAATCTATATGATTAAGCTTTTTTTTCTTATGCAATACTACTAATACTGGATTAAAAATTGAATGAGTAATTGTCGTTAACATTTAATGAGTATTTATGTGCTAGGTACTGTGCTAAGTGCTTGGTACGCGTATCTCAATAAATATTGACCTCCTAATAGTGGTATCGCTATTGTCCCTACATAGCTTATAACAACATCTGTCTCTCTTTACCTGTGTGTGTAAATTCTGTTGTTTGTATTTCCATACACACTGTTCTAGTCCAGGTTCTTGTATGTATCCTTCTCTCTACCTAGGTGTCATACTGACACCTTTTAAGCTGACGTAAATCAAACTTCACGTGTAGATGTAATCATATTTTTCTCCATGTTATAGATAAACCTGTGTACACTTTTATTTTTGCATATACACTGCTATAATTGCTTTATAATGTTGGTCTCTTCTATTGTTGGCTCCATGAGTGGTACTGTTTTGCTTTCTAGATTCTAGCATCAAGTAAGTACTTGGCTGAGAGTAAAGAGCAATGATTGTGAAATAAATGATAAACTGAAAGCACAGATGACTCTAATATTTCCTATTTAAAAGAAATGATCATATACAAATAATTAAAGAACTGATTCTAAACATGGGTTCCTAAGTAGTTAGAGACATGTAAGTGGAAAAATCTTGATTTCAGTGATTACAGGGCCTCTGTCCCAGGGGTTTAGTTCTGTATTCCTTAGCAGTCAGTGGTCTAGAAAAGAAAAGGAAGATTAAATCTGGAATGAGGCTGGAGTGTGTGTATATGTGTGTGTGTATTCTCCGGTACTTGTGACTTAATTCCAAAGTCATTTAATCATAACATGGAAATTTTCCATTATTCTGTTTTTCCCTCTAATTAAAAGTAGATTATATTTTGCAGAGGTGAACAAAACTTCAATTCATTGATAATATGCAATTTCTATAAATTAGTGGCACTTGTTAACATTAATAGGGATTTTTTCCTCATTTAAACTATGTATTAATCTTTCCTATTAAAATAATTCACAAGGTTGAAGAAAACTTTAAATATTAATACAATAATGAAAATTGTTTATTAATTGAGCTCGATCTTGTGATAATGTGATCTAATATTTAATATGTGATCAACAACCTGGAAAAAATTAGTTAGAGGTTACCACTTAAGTTATTCTAGAGTGAAAACTACTGTTTCCTCTAAAAGTCAAAAAAAGTTTTTAAAGGAATCAAGTCTCATACTGTCTTATATTGAAATTGTTTTCTTATTTCTACCCAAATACCTAAGATATAGTTTTGTTTTTCATTGCACAGAGACATCATGTCATTATTTTTATAAAAGGCATATAACTATATTTAGTTTCTCTCTCATATGGTTCCATACAGATTCCTGACAAGAGGATTATGTAAAATTTGAATATCTAAGTCTCCTGTTGACATTCATCTGAGGACAGATAATGAGTTCACCTGTGAGTCATTGTAAGTTAGTTACAAAGATATAAAGAAACCTCTTGCAATCACACTTAACCTTCACATAGCATGGATTGAAGGGGGAAGGTGGTGATGCAAGATTTAAAAATGGACAATTGACATAAAAACTTTCTCATTCACATTGGAAGAGATCATCAGGGCAGTCTAGTGAATAGTCTGAATATAGAACATTTTAAAGAAATTAAATTTTTTTTTGAATATACATGCTAGCCTTTTGAGCCTGTTTTAAATCTCATTTCAAACATAAAACAACTAAAGGAACAAATTTCATAAATACTCCACTAGACTGGTTTAACATGACCCTTTGCGGTCTATTTAAAATAGCAATATATATAGTCCCCTGTATTCATTCAGAGTAGTGATCTGTGCAGGGTGACCCAGAGCCTCCAGGATTCCTAGAGATATTCTAGAGCGGTTACTTTGGAGAGAGAAAAATCTGGATCTGTTGTGCTTTGCCCACTGCTACCCAGGTATATTTCACTTATATACTTTATTTAGAAAAGTTCTTTTAATGGTTTCACTTGGAATAAATTGTTTATGCTATTTTCTTCTTGCTGTTGCTGCTCAAATGTGACAACTTTTGCTTTTGTGAATCACATCTTTCTGAATCACATCTGCACTCTAGACATTTACATTCTATCTTCCAATAACTACAAATCTTTTAATTTTCCCTGTTCTGAACCTTTAAGTGTTCATCTGAAAGTATTTAAAAATAGTCCGTCACTCAAAAGGAAATGAAGAAGTAAGTAACCATAAAAAAGGGGTGGGGAGGTCTCAGGATTATAGATTTACCTGGGCTTGTTCATGAATTGAAACCGAAAGCAAAGCCAAGGTAGAGTAAAATCGAAGGAAGAAGAATGAGCATTGGTGCTTTCTCTTTGTCCAGTACTGACACATAGCTTGCAGCCACTTTGCATTTTATTCCTGTTAAATCAGTGACTTTACTGAGAAGCAGGCAGGAGAACCCAGCATCAAGGCTTTCCTCTTCTTTCGAGTCCTTGTCGCTGCAGCCAGCTGGAGCCACCCACAGATTCCTTTGTTGATAAGTGGTTCGGGAAGATAAGGGAAACCTTCCCTAGCTGGCTGCAGGTGAACAGAACTGCAGTCCAGTTCAAGACATGGTTAATATTTACCCTCATTTTTGTAGGGGGTGGAAAAGATTTTTTTTTAATAGTAATAAGGTGCAATCTGTGAATCCTGCCATATACCAAATTAAAAGAGCTTCTGCTGGTACAGCAGTCCAGGGAGAGGGGAAGCAGGTAATTATTCAGAGATAATGCTCTGGAACAGAATGTTGTCACCGCATAATGGTCCCCTGCTGATAGATAAATGTAGAGGCAAAGGCAGTGTACTTATTTTTTTAAAGCAAGGGACATTTTGTCGGTGACACAATTGCAGCTCTTGCGATTACCTTTCCTCTTTTACCAAATGAAAGGTTGTAGATTTAATCATCATGCTGGATGGAGGACTGATGTCACAAAGTGACAGAAGTAAACCCTGTGACAATAGCCTGCTGTGTACATATCGACTTAGTAGCACTTTTGGCACAGACTTTAGCCATTGAAGAACTATTTAGTTATAAATAAATAGATTCTTGATTATGTATCTTCTCAAATTAAAATTAGTTATATTCCTGCCAGTTAAGACTTAACATGTCTTTTCTTTGTCAATGAAAAGTCAGCTAGCCAGTAAAATATGAGATGACAGATTTAATTTTATTTTCGGGATGACGTTTCATACATAGGCTGAGAGCTTTGTATAGTGGCTATATAGTTCTATAACCACACTGTACTGCAACAGCTCATCTGGTTCAACTTAGTGTTTATATCCAGTAATAGTAATAGCTAACTTTTATTGAGCACTTACAATATGTTAGACACTGTTCTAAGAATTTCACATAAATTTTTCATGAATTCTATAACATATTAAAAATTTACAGTGTCTTATGCAGGTAAGTACATGGAAGAAGGTTAGCATTATGTTCAGGGATGTGATGCGAAGCTGATCATGCAGGGCTAGGTTCTGTTAAGGAGGTTTAGCTGTTACTTTGAGTGACTGGAGAAGCCATTTAAAAGTTGTGAGCATGAGTGACATGTACTTAGTTTTAGCAGTCCATACTGGCTATTATGTAGACAAAACAGAAGAATGGCAAAGAGAAGACAAGTATGCCAGTTAGGAATCTACTGCAATACTCCAAGCCAGAGATAACTGTGGTTTGAAATAATCTTATGGCATTTGGGGTGATGAGGACGTGTTGGGGTCTAGACATTTTTCTGAAAATAATGCCAATAGGATTTTCTGACAGAATGTGGATGGGATATGAAATAAAGAAACAAGTCAAGAATAGATCAATATTTTGATGTAAGGTTCTAAATAAATTGAAAATGAAATTATAACTGAAAAAATGTAATAGATATTCTTATATTACTCAAGAAGAAAGTAGAACTCAGGAGAATGATTTGTGCACAATCTCAGCTACATTAAACACCAATATCAGTCTATTTAACCATCATATCTTTGCTGTTCCAAGAATGGTCGGGTATCAACATTGCATCATCTGGGAGCTCGTTAGAAATGCAGAATTTCGGACCCCATTCCAGACTTACTTAATCAGAATCTTCATTCCAATACCATTTTGGGTGATTGGTATTTACCATGAGATTTAAAAAGGATCCTTCTTTTATTACATGTTTGCCAACATGTTTTGCTTCTATTTCTGAGAGAAAGGGTTTTGAATGCCTGGGTTATTTATAATGTCTTCTTTAGGGGATGTGTGAAAAATCATAACAATGCCTAAATGTTGAGACTCTTCTCTGAGTATGGTGGAGAATACGATACTTCTAGTTTCAATGACAAGCGGCAAAAGAGATCCCTGGGAAGTATCTTTATGAAATCCCAAAAGAAAATAATAAATTCAGAAAAAGATTTTGAGGTACCCAAGCATATTTTCAAAATCATTTCTTCTTATGGCCCCACATGAAATCTTTTGATTCTTAATCACTCTATTTCATATCCTAGCACTATCCTGGAACCCACTGGAATGACATTTGTAGGATAATTATGAGGAACTTACATTTAGGTATGGTGAAGGCAAATTACCCGTAAAGGTGTGCTGGCCCGTTCCAAACTAAATGGTAAATTTTTACAGAAATTTGAAAACTGTATTTTAAAACATTAACAATGTGCTTAATCCTTCCAGTTCTGAAATGCTTTCTCGATATGCAACAAAGTAAGGTTTTATTTAAGCATTTGACAAATTAATGTTTAAAAAGGAAGTTACTTTTTTTGAAAGAGTACATTAATAATTAAAGAAGACAGGAAACGTATTTTAAATGTTTTTCCATCATTGGGTAGCACTTCAACTTAGTATTTTGAACAAACCCTAGAAGAAACATAACAATGCATAGTCTTAAATATCAGAAACTAAAAGCAATAAGTGCAAAAGCAGTAAATAAGCCTAGTTATTTTTATCATATATTTTATTATAATATTTCATAATATTAGCTTTGTTGTTAACTTTAATTATTTGAACACTGAGTAGAAATGAAACATATCTCAAGTTCTATGTTGTTGTCAGTTTTAATATTACTATCCTAATAAAAAAAAAATTGGAGTTGGAGTATTCAGTGAAATTAACCACAGATTGAAACTTTAAAAATAGGTGAAAATGGATGAATATTCAAAGTCTTTTCTGAAGACAATTGTTTAGAACAGGACTGTAGTGGTCCACAAAAGGTGTAAGATCCAGCTATGCCTAGCATAACGCATTTTCTAGATTTAAGACATTCAATGATAAAGCATACCAATGATTGGAAATACTTAAATAACTGATTCAAGAGTAGAAATGTTGTATAAAAGGTCCACATTAAAAAATTAAAAATAGCAAATATGTATTATTATTGACAATAAAATAAAATTTAATTTAAGCCTTCTTCATAGACAGTGTCTGCAAATTTCTCAGAAACTTTTTGCTTCTTTAAAACATGCATCACTTTTTGCTTCTTTAAAACATGCATCAATATACATTTTTATAGCCTTTCTCATAATCCTTGATCTATTATACATTTTGAAAATGACACTATAACTTACTGGTACAAAAAGAATAACCGAGTTTTGTGGGCATTTCAATTTTTTTAAAAAATGAAATTGTAAATGAATGACAATTTTCTCTAAGATAAGCTTTTTACCTTAAAAGTTAGTGTCACTGTTGATGTTAGTCCTTGGGTGATGTGTCTTTTGAAGAATCAATCACAGCTCTTTCTCAGCTTTAAAAAGTACCATCTACTCCAGGAAACCTGGAAGTTTCTATTACCTTTAAGTGCATTGATTTTTGTTTTGCCTGTGATAGCTTTTTGCAGGTACAAAACTTTCTTGTGTTTCAATGCTTTGAATATTTTCCAAATACACATAAAAAATTGAATTCAAATTAAAATAAAAATGCTTACATTCTTTTTAATATTAATAATTCAAATGAGGGGAAATCTAATCAGTAGATATTTTCTATTGAGTTAGTTTGCCTATTCTCAGGAAGTGAAACTACATAATTTTTTTGGAAATAATTTTAAGATTCATCCTAATTCTAGAAATCTTTTAAAAAAATGAAAAAAAATTAAGAATCAAGGGATTGGCTACTTAATGCTTTCTAATTATGATCTTAGTTATTCAACAGAGAGCCAGATATCTTGAAAATGGCCCTGGCATTGGAGACAAAATCAGGGTTGAAGTCTTGCATCAGCCACTTTCAGGCTGTATGACTTTGCAGAGATCACTTAACTTTTCTGAATTTCCTTTATATTTTTTACAAATACAAATAAAACTCTAGTTAGAATTAAGTAAGAATTAATTTGTGGAGTTTTATCTCCTGTTTTACTAATCTCTGTGACGTTTATGTTTTAATTTCATTTTCACTACTCAAAATGTAGGATTTCTCTTTCATTTACATTTGTTTTTGGTCATTTCTTTCTAGTTTTATGGTATTATGATCACAGAATATAGCTTATAGAAATCATATTTTGGACTATTTCAATGATTTTTTAATGTGATATAAATAACCAATTTTGGTAAATGTTCTATGATAGTTCAAAGAAAGTTGGCAGTTAATAAATTAGCCCTGTTGATTATTTTGTTCAATCCTATATGATCCTATTTTAATTTAATCTATCTAACATGGAAAGAAGAGTACTAAATTTTTCCATAGCAATAATCATTTTCTCATTTTGTTTCTAGCAGTTTTTATGTCATATGTATCAATAATGCATGATATGGACAAAAAATTATGACTTCAAATAGTTACTAACATTGAAATTATAAAAGAACAAATTCATATGACCTTGTTTAGTTTACTTGTTTAATATTAAATTCTACTGGGTCTGGTATTTATGTTACCATCTGGTTTTTTCCTATATACTTGATAAATCTTTGTCAACCCTTTCACTTTTCTTCCTCTTTTGCGTCAAATTTGTCTCTTGTGAGCATGACACACTTAGATTTATGATTCTGTTTGTTCCTTATCTAATCTGTGAATTTTATCCCTAAAAGGGTGGGTTTTAAACCATTTGAGTTTATTATTATAAATGCTATATTTGATTTTATTCCTGCCAACTTATTTTATCCTTCATGCCATTTCTTAATTTTTGTGCTTTGTTTCAATTCCTGTATGAAGCACATTTTGTAGGTTTTAATCTCCAATGCTTTGCAAGTAAATATGTGTTTTTATTTCTCCCAATAGTTACCTCGTATTATTTAAAAAACTTTGTTAGTATTGATTTTTGCAGTTAACAATGTTGCAAATTGAATAATATAATTTGTCTTTCATCTATTTAAAATAAAAGATATATTTATTTTTCTCTCATGTTTACTCACTGGAATTATCAATGTAACTTTGGATTTTAGCAATAGATATGTAAAATTAAGTTATGACATTTCATAGTACTTCTGTCTCAAGGACTATTTTTGACTTTTTCATTCACCCATGCAACCCTATTATAATGGCCATAAAATCTAACTACTATAGGTCATGATTACAGTGCTTATAACCAGTCAGATTTTTCACTTCTTCCATATTTTTGAGTCCTTTTATTCACATTTCTCTGTTATGCATTTTAAAGTAAATTTTTAGAGAACTTTATTTGGGCAATTTATTTTCCAAAATCTTGAATATCCAAGATTATTTTTTTCTGTTGTCTCCAAACCTGAACATCAATTTATCTTTGGAAACCATTGTCTTGAATCATCATTTTTTACCTCTAAATGCACATCTTATTCTGATGTTTTAATTATAATAACATCTGATACTTTATGGGTGATCTACACTGAATTCCCAACTAGATATTTAAATTTGTCATTATGTGAATTTCTTTTAATTGATCTTTGCATAGAGCGTGGTAAATTTTTTTCAGCTTTATACTGAGATCTGGTTTAGGCACAAAATGTATTCTTTAATAATTTATGCAATATCATTCTGGTACTTTTGTGCTTGATTCTCTCTAGGGAAGAGCTATGATTCTTAGATTGTATAGTTCTACATATAACATCATCTTCTAATAATTTTGTCTTTATTCATTAGCTCTGTATTTTTAAAAATATTGTTGTTTGTATGGCAAATAACAGATTAAATTTACACCCCTTGTAAGTGCTGTTCTTTGTTGTTTTTATTGAATAATTTAATGTTACAGATATTCTTTACTTTCTTTGTTCTTCTCCTTTTTTCATCCTGCTCCTTTTTAATATTACTTGGCTCTCCTGTATGGCTTTTTATTAAAATTGAAGTCATTTTTTATTGCAATCAATAGACAAAAAAAAAAATCTTGAAGTGCTAAAACAGTTTGTAGAAGCATGCGTTTTCTTGACTTTGACTTGTTTTGCTTGTTCTGTAGTTACTTCTACCCTCTCTATGTTGATCACTCTGTCCCATTCTTAGGCATAACAAATACAATCAGTTTGTTGAAAGCAGCAATACATCCTGAAGTAAGTAAACTCTTTAATTCTGTCCCAACCAATATCTCTTAAAACTTATGGATCCTAGAACTTTTCTCCCCATGAAACACCTCATAGAACAAGTGTTTCATGAAATTATATTTGACCATAAATGGCTATAAAAATGTTATTTTATAATCTATAAATATGAGAGTTTTTTTATTGCTATAATTACCCACTATTACTCATTTTCACTTTAAGGCCAATTTATTATGGTTTTATACTGTTAACAGTTTATTTACAAATGAAAAAAAGTGATGCAGAGTTTCTCAATGTTTTTTCTCATTATGTAAAAATAATGTAGATGTTAAGTACATATCTTATAATTCTTTAAATGAGAAGAAAAATCATTTAAGGAAATTTTTATAAACATATTTTCAGACACCACACAGAGAAACTGCAGAAGAAAATTGCAAACACTTATTGCACATGTTGTACTATCATAGATCACATTTATTGTAAAATAGTGGTAAAAGATGTCAAAACAGCTAATTACAGGATGTGAACTTATATTTTTTGCCTAAATTTGCCAGTTGGAGAACTTGATGGATGGAGAGGGATTATTGCAAAGTGTCAATGACTTATTTTTTATGTATCAAAAAGTTATGCTCTATTATTTAAAGCTACAGAGAATATGAAAGATGTTGCACAAAGATGTATAAAAAAAATGAAAGTGAAGAAGGAGGCACAGCTAGCCACCAAGCTAAGCCAATGAGGATGGGAAACCTTTTCAAAAAATGGTGCTGGAACAATAAAATAAAAGAACAGACCCCTACTACAATCATACTCAACCAAATGTAAAAGCTAAACAATAAAGTTTCTAAAAGAAAATATGAGACATATTTCCACAATCTTGAGTTAAGCTGAGATTTTTATAGGGAACACAAGAAGTACAAACCATAAAATAAATATTAATAAATTGAACTGTCTCATAATAAAAACAATAAACTAGTTATCAATGGACATTATTAATAAAGCAACAAGGAGAGTTGCACATAGGATAAAAAATATATGTATATACAACAATAACTGGTACCTAAAATATTATTGGCATGACCCTATGGACAGGTACTCAATGTCATTATCAGGGAAATATAAATGAAAAACTCAGTGAGTTACCTTTACACGACTACTATAATGAACAAAGATAAAGAGCCTAGAAACACCAGAAGTCTGTGAGGATGTGAAGCCGGGAACTTTCAAACATTGTCATTGGGAATATAATGCAACACCTACTTTGGCAAAAAATATGCCATATTCTATAACTCAGTAATGCCACTTAGGTGTTAACTCAAGGAAAATGTCTGCAAAAAATAATTATGAGTAAGTAAATGATGGTAATTTGTAAAATGGAATATCACTCAGCAATAAAAGGGAATATGCAACATACTCAAAATGTAGATTTTGTTTATACAGAAATTTGAGTATGTGTCAATAAAATATTGTTTTGTTTAAAACAAAAACAAAAACAAAACAAAACAAAACAAAGCTCTGAAAAGAGCCTTTGGATGCAATGAAACCTCATACCAAGTGCACAGTAATATGAATCTATTTATACAACTTTTTTTTATCTCCACTCATCAAAAAATAATTTAGGGAGTAAGATACATTATATTTTTTATTTATCTGAGTTTTTCTTAGAAGATACTATCAGGTTTTTAAATTTGGAAATAAGAATGCTGCTTTTCCAAAAAATCGATTCAGAGGGGCGGAAATTCTGAGTCACAGACTAAGTTAAGCCCTCAATTTAATTTCACTTGGTAATATTGCTTTTAGTTGATAATAACTGTTAATGCTAAAGGAGTGGTTCTCAAACCATAATGTACATCAGAATCACTTGGAGTTTCAGATTCAGTAAATATTGGGCGAATCCTAAGAAGTTTCTTTTCTGTTATTTAAATTTTCTTACTCTAATTTTGGGGAAGTAAATAATGTTTACAAAGAGTTAACCGCACTAATTGGTAAAAGATTTTTTTTCAATTATTATGCCATGGTATAGAATGTATAAAAAGGTGAAATATATGTAAATAAGCCAATGAAGTTTATTAAGAAATATTCTTAAACTTTCTAATCTTATTATTTTAATCAATGGGCAGAGTTGATGCAACTATGGAAAATAGCAGAACCTACTCTACTTTCTCAAATGTTTCATTCACTCCTTTTAAAATATATATTTATTTCTTCAATTAAATATATTAGAGTAACATTGGTTAATAAAATTATTTACATCTCTATGTTTTGACCCCCTTTTACCCTTTTCTACCTCCCTCTCCCCTCTTTTCTCTTGTAACTACTAAACTTGTCTTTGTCTATGAGGTTTTGTTTGTTTGTTTGTTGCTTTCAGTTTTATATCCCATATGTGAGTGAAATAAATATTTATAGTGCACCTGCTCTCTGCCAAGTGTGTTATGTGTGGGTTATTTGCAGTAAATAGGAAATAAACCTGCTCTCAGAGATCTTTTACATACCAGTGGGAGAAACAAACAGAAAGAATAATCTTTTGGAAATCATAAATGCAATGAAGAGAATGATAAAGGAAGAGATTAAGTGTGACTATTTGCCGGCAGCGTGGTATTTGCAGGAGAGGCAGATGAGGTAAGCAGAAAAGAACACTGATGAGAACCTGATGTTTGAGCTGAGATCTAAATGAACTAATAAAGCCAATTATACTAGTTTGGAGGGAGAGTTACCAGCAAGGAGCAATGCCTTAAGGCAGCAATGAGGTCTTTATGTTCCATAATGTTACCAAGGTCAGTTTTCCTATTTAAAAGGATCTTTATCTAAATCTATTTATAACATAGATATAGACATAGATGATATAGATAGATATAGATAGATATAGATATAGATATAGATATAGATGATATAGATATAGATATAGATAGATATAGATATAGATATAGATAGATATAGATATAGATATAGATATATAGATATAGATAGATATAGATATAGATATAGATAGATATAGATATAGATATAGATATAGATATAGATATAGATATAGATATAGATATAGATATAGATGATATAGATATAGATATAGATATAGATAGATATAGATATAGATATAGATAGATATAGATATAGATATAGATAGATATAGATATAGATAGATATAGATGATTTAGATAAAGATAGAGATAGAGATAGAGATAGAGATAGATAGATATAGATATAGATATCAAAATAGGTATAGATATATAGCCTTTTGAATACAAGAATGTGTGCGCGTGTGTGTGTGTGTGTGTGTGTTTCCTTTGTTGGGCTCTTCTTAAATAATTAGTTTTGTAAGTAAAATGCTCAATTTCTAATTTCAATTTTTAATTTTTTCTTTTAGTTTTATGGGCATGTCTTAATGGTAATAGTTGTATCGAGAATGTGTTAAATTGTATATTATATAGTCAAAAAGATAATAACAATGTACAATTATTTGGGAAGTTTCATATCATTCATACAGACTTTTTGAATAATAATTTTGATTGCCTAAATTATCTGTGCTGACTCTGCAAATAAGAGTTTCTCAAGCTCTTGTGGTGCAAGATTGTCTATGAAGCAAAAAAGTTAGTCATTGGGCTCTTCCCACTCCTGATCTCTTTCCAAAAAAAATCTCAAACCAAAGAAAATAAAATACTTGTTATAAATCTGGTTAAATAAACCAAATAAGAGAACCAAAAGTAACATCTATATCAGTAGAATGGATAAGAATATCATCTCTTTGAAATAAACCCCAATTAAATCACAAGCAAATTACGTATAAGTTACAATAGTATTCCATATTATATAGTTATATTCAGTAAAAAAAAATCTGTCTCAAAGTTTATTAAAGGGACTATAATTGTCTTATTTGCTTAAAGGGTTAGAAATTCATAAAATGTGGCCCCGTTTCAGTTAGTGCTGTTGTATAAATATTTCTCTAGTGCCCTTGGTGAGGACAGAGACACATCCCTTAATCTGAATGCAGCCAGGTGGAAAAGATTAAATGTGTAGCTCTTTGTGTATTTGAACTAGCTCCAAATAACTAATGTAAACTGAACTATATAGATGATAGTGATTAAATATGAATAAAGATGGGCATATTAACCCTTTCTAAATACTCTAGACAACCCCTAGGTTAATTTTTCACTTTCATATGAAAATAAAACTGTATTAAGTCCAGACTATAAAACACTTTACCATTTATAGTCATCGGAGTTTAATTTTGGCATAATTCGACCAGTAACTAAAGAAAACAGAGGAAACAGTTATTGTTTATCTAACCATCATCACCAAAAAAAAAAAAGCTATTTTTGTTTTAAGAGATATTTTCCAATGAACTATTAAAAAATATATAGAGAGAGCATGTAAAACTCTTAAGAATTAATAATTTATTTGGTGATTAGATAGAATGTTTTTTTCAATGGGCAAGAGACCACATTTTGATACTATTTCTTGAATTCTATTCTTTTATGTAATACATTTCAATTTTCAGAATGTGTAGTATCCTTTTCAGCTTTTTCCTAATGTTAGCCAAGAGATGCCCAATGGCAATTCAGAATAGAAGAACATTTGAATCTAGAAATATAATTTTAGGCATCAGAAACCTTTTGCAGATGATTTTCTTTACAGAGAGAAATTAGCCAGGAGCAAATCCACCTGCTCTTCTAATCATCAAATATATATCTGGTTAGTGGGAAAGTTACTTTAGTTTATTATCATTTAATCTTATGATTCATTTTCAAGTTGAGTGAATCAGACACTTGCATGACCTGTTGTTTAATGAAGGGCTAACAGAGGAACTAGCACATAGTACTCTCCATATTATAGAACATTCACATTTGATTAGATTGTACTATGAATGTTCAAACATTTATAGATTATAGGCTTATAAATATATTACTTAAATTTCCTCATTATTTTTAATAAAAGGAACCTATTTTAAAATTAATTGGAACCTTTTCATTGACTTTCTTTAGAGACACTGGGTTCTAGTCTTAATTTAGCAGAGTATTTTTAAGTGCATTGAACTACTTAAAAATAGTTTTAGCTTGAGCTCTGCAGAGGTTGGAAGGAGAAGCTATAGCAAATAATTATTCTTCACTTCCACTAGTAATGAACTGGTCATGACAATTTTTAATACTTCAGTGTGTTCAAGCATTTCCAAATTTTCTAGTCTTGATATAGGTGTACCTTATACTGGAAGTATCATGTCGTATTATTTATTTGGATGCCAAAGATTCAGCCTATTACTTTGACAGATTTTGTCCTCTTTCATTACATCAAATGTACTTTATAAAGATTTAATTATAGTAATTTTATATATGAAATAAATGACCACATCTAACTTAATTCTGAAATTAACTTCACTGAGGTTATGGTTTGAATTTACTGAATCTAGACAATTCCATGTGTAGTAATTAGAAAATTTCTTTTTTGTAGTCATAAAGAGTTTTATGTGTTTATCAATAGAAATAACATAATGAGAAGATGCATCAAAAATTGTTTAGAGCAGGTATTGCTAAACCTGAATTTTCAATACACATTGGCCTTTTCAATGATTTAGAGCTAATATTTTCAAATAAAATCATTTAAAAATACTTCGGTGTGTGTTGCATACCTACATAAAGATGCATATATATGTAAACATATGTGTATATACATGCATTGGTTTTAAAATCAGATCAATGATGGGGAAAGCAAAGCAAAATCAAAATGATTGGAACAATAATTTTAAGATCATCAATATTTGTCATATTGGCTGCATCATACAAAAATACTGCCATTACTATATGCCAAGCACCTCTTCTACCCTTGGTTCACATGGAAATCTGACTATAGAGAAATACATTTTCTAGAAATCAGTAGTACATTTTCCCACTGTCCAACACTACTAGCACTTAAATTAATCCAACGTCATTTAGCAGCTCATGACTGAGTTGAATTGATTTTGTGCAGTAAGGATTAGTTCTATAACAAACACAAATCCCCACTTGCTTGTGTTGCCCCATTTAATTAGTACTAAACAAAAACTTTTATTAAAATGAAATAAAGCCTTATTAAAAAGAAGATTACTAATATACCACAAAATATATTATCAAGCATTACTGTAAGGTTAGTAGAAAGGAAGTATCTGTAATGAAAATTTACCACAAAAGGTTTTTACGTGATGTAACACAATTTCCAGATGTTTTCAGAACTTCCAATAAAAGTATAGTGCTCATCTTTGGAAGCTCAACTTCCCCTTTTCAAAGAAAGCCAATGGCATTATTTTCTAGACAATTTGGTAGGAATGAAATGTAATTTAATGCCTTATAAAAGCAAAAGCATCATATTTGCAATTGCTACATAGTGTGTGTATTACAAGTTGCTGCTGCCCTCAAGGGACAGCTATTGAAGTACAAAGAGAAGAGAATGCTGTGTGATTTGAGGATTAAATGAGCTAAACACATCCCTTGGCACGCATCTGGCTTTCAATATCTGCTTATTTTCTTTCTCAAAAATTCAGCCATTGTTTGGGACAATTATTATGAAATTCAAAATGAGATAGAGCTGAAAATCTTTCACAGTGATTTCTTTTGGAGTAAAAAAAGTACTTTTATCTTTCAGTAATGAATAGTCATAGTGATACATGTTTTACTTAATGTTTGCATTCATAATTTTCAAAACTTTAGAAAAACCTAACCAACCAGGGAAAAAAAGATGAGAAGTGAACACAGGGCTATATGCAAGTAGATGATCTGGTTCAGATATATGGTTTTCTTTCTAAGGAACTACTGCTAGGAGCCCACATGTAAGGATCAACCTTTCTTTCCTGAAGTCAAGACCTAAAATAATGTTTACATTTGGAAGATAGAATTATATGTATTCTGTTTAAATGCCTTATCTTGAAATAGAAAAAACAACATTTTTTAAAGTTCAGATATCTCAGATTTTCTATACCATATTTTCAACTCATGGACAATGTTGCTGTAAGAAAAAATTTTCTTTTGTTCTGAGATTTATGAGATAAAACTGCTTGAATAAGTGATATTTAAAGGTACTGATGAATGAAGCAAACATATATATATTTTATTGTCACTGGGAGTTGGGTAAATTGTCTTCAAATTATTTCACATTAAATATAATCAAATCAATTATTTAAAGTACAGCCTACAGATATTGCTAAAATTACTATCTTTCAAATATATTTAAAAAGTAATTATGTTTACTTTAATATTTATGCTAAAACTAAATATTTAACCACATTGAATAGATGCAAGATTTCAATTTAGGTTTTTAGGTATAAGGAGGGCTTTTCTCCCTGGCTTTTGATTTTAAATTTTACTAAAATACGCCTTTGTTATTCTGTATTTTAGGTACAATATTTGTGCATTTCTAATTACTAGACATTAGATTCTTTCAGCCATTTACAACATTTTGTTTTTGTTTTTGAACTATTTTGTGGTTGCCTCCTCTCTAAAATGCATTAATGCAATTTTATTTAAACTTCAGATCATCCTATTATCATAATAGCACTTTGTAGACAACACATGAAGAAATGAGTCATTCACCCATTTCCCATCTTTTGTTTTCTTTCCTGATTGAAGGGTTCAATAAATTGCTTTGGCTCATAAAGACTATGAAAGTTAAATACTATTTTTAACCATTCAGCTGGATTTTAAATACAGCATGTGGACCCATCATTCTGTCATGGGCAGAAGCTCTGGCAATCCTTGACAGCTTATAATCTTCCCTTCTCATATTCACAAGTGAAAATGATTATACTTAAAAGCAGGACTTTACACACTAATTTTTGAATCAATTTTCAAAAAAGGCAACAAGCCCATGAAAATCAGTGGTACTCTATTGCTTTTGAGAAAGTTCTGGTCTTGGAGAACAAAGCACTCAGGGTTTAAGGGTTAAATTTATTACTTATTGGTCATCATTTAAAGAATAAAATATGTGAAATTTAATTATTTGTGATAACACTTTTGATTTACTTATATGTAAATGTTCTGAGATTACAGTTAAGTTAAAACATTCAGGTGTCTATTCAGTAGAAAACATTTTCCTATTAGGAGAAATATACAAGATTCTGGCCCACTCAATCTAATCTAAATCTCACCAAGCCCTCTCATTCTTTATCCCATATCCTGGTATATAATTTTATAGCATTTTTTACTACCTGAAATCTATATATTTTTGTTTCCTTGTCGAAGTCTATTTCAACCATTAGAGTAGAAATTACAGAAGAGTGTGTTCTTTTTTTATTTACCTCTGTGGTCTTTAGCTTTAGACTAGTACTTGGCACATCAAGAACTGTGGTGTCCCAATAAATAGCTGATAACTGACTGACTGACAGACTGACAGACTGACTGACTAACAGACTAACTCACTGACTCACTGACTCACTGAATGACTGACTGAATAGATGAAATATCCATTACTTTGTTTATTCAGTAAGAGTGTACATTTTGCTACCAAGTACTTTTCATACACAGCATCTGTGAACAAAGGTTTTAAAATCGTCATTGCAGGACTTCACCATGAGTCTTCATGTCAGTCAGTATATTTTCTTATGCCTTTATCTGCATGTCATTATTTCTTAGTTTATATATACACACATATGTGTGTGTATAAATTTTATAAATTAGAATAGAAATATGCCAAAGACAGGAACATGCAATATCTTCTAAATGATTAATATATGTCTAAATACCTGGTGGGTGTCATATGCTGGTTGTTGAATAAATGCTTCAGTTCAATAACAACTGGACAGTTCATGAACAAAGTAAAACTCTGTCTTTACTTTCTCCATGTGTATATGTGTATATATAGACATACGTATATACATATATTCATTCATAAAAAGTTTTTAAATTTCTTTGTATATTTTTCTTTACTTCCTTTTTGTCTGCATAAGAAAGGAGTTAAAATAGATGCTTTCTAAACCCCCTTCAATTTTTTTCATCATCTATTTATGTAATTCTGGTTTTTATTCTCAATTCTGAACAGAACTCCTTCATAACTTTATGTGTACTTCTCTGTTCCATTGCCATGTCATTAAAGTCCAAGTTTCATTTTCATTTTTTTATTTTACCTCTTGTTTTCTTTTTTTAATAATTTTTAAAATTTTTCTGTTACAATTGGCATATAAAATTAGTTTCATGTGTACAACATAGGGATTAGACAGTTATATAATTTACAAAGTGATCACTCCAAAGTCTAGTACCCATCTGACACCATTCATATTAATTACAATATTGTTTACTATATTTCTTATGTGATACTTTACATCTCTATGACTATGTTGTAACTACCGATTTATATTTCTTAATCCCTTCCCTTTTTTCACCCACCCTTCCAACCTTCCTCCCAACTGGCAACCATCAAAACATTTTCTGTATCTATGTTTTTTTCTATATTGTTTGTTTGTTTATTTTATTCTTTAGATTCCACATGTAAGTGAAATCATATAATTTTTGTCTTTCTCTGTCTGACTTACTCCATTCAGCACAGTATTCTCTATGTCTATCTATGTTGTTGCAGATGGCAAGTTTTTGTTTATTTCTATGGCTGAGTAATATTCCGTTGTATATATGTACCACCTTTTCTTTATCCATTTATCCACTGATGGACACCCAGGTTGCCTCTGTATCTTGTCTGTTGTAAATAGTGCTTCAATGAACATATGAATTCACATATTTCTTCAAAGTAATGTTTTGGGTTTCTTCAAATAAATACCCAGAAGTGGGATTACTGGGTCTTTTTTTTTTTTTTTTTTTTTTTGTCCGTTGGTATAGCAAGGCTTCATTTTTCCACATGTGAGTTTTAGTCCCCAGTGAGAATAAATTTTTATTATTCCAACTTCTTGGCACAGCATAACAGGAGGCTCTTTGAGAGCCAGCTAGGTCTATAATACAGCTTGGGAGAGTCACTGGATCTCTTCAGGCCTCTATTCCTCACCTAAAAATCAGAGACATCAATGTCACCTAATTCCTCATACTCAGAAGGGTGTGCTTGGTCTACTCTCATTGTTGAAATTCTTAATACTTTTTTTAAACATGGACCTTACATTTTTGTTTTGCACAGGAACCTGCAAATTACGCAACGTTTCCCTTCAGCATGTTGTAATGATTAAATTAAATAATATAATATTATAAAATATTTAGAATAGTACTTCATTAACAAATTCTCTCTTCTCACTTATTTCCTTCTTTCCTTCCTAAAATGTATAGATTCGTTCATTTCTACAGAATATTCAATAATCCAATGACCAATAATTATGTAAAGAAATAAATACCAATATGTATATGCATTTCTAAATGAATTAGATAGCTTTCAATGTGAAAAGACAGCACTCTCATATAATTTAGTTAGGTACTTAGAGTTTTGCAAAGGACCAGTTTTTTTCTATTGTATATAAGTAAAGAAATCATAAAAAAATATATTTAACTTTTTTTTTAGGGTGATGACTAGTTCATTGGGCCATTTCTTTGTTTTCTGTATCTATTTGTATATTCATATTAAATATTATGTTACATAATATATTATGTTACATTATATTATAATTATATAATTATGTAAAATAAATGGCAAATATAACATGATACTATAAAAAACATTAATAGCCAAGTCTGTTTTTCATATTAAAATAATTTATAAATTAAATAGAAAGAAATATGTATTTATAAAATAAATATTTAGTTTATATTAAGCAAAACAAAAATTTAAAAAGACACAAATTAAGTGATAAATAAACATAAATAATTAAGTAAATAAAATACAAAATTTAAAGTGTATAGTAGCTATGTAATGAATAAAACAGAACAGACAAATATAAGAAAAATTAATCCAAACTGAGAAATATTAATTGCCAATAATATAAATAAGTAATTCAAATACTCTAATAATCATGGAGAGCTTTGCTCTTGTAGTACCACAAAAGATGATGTACATCAGGATCTGAGCAAATCCCAAGCTTCACACAGTCTTCAGAGGATCTCTGAGCCAGGATGCTTCAGCTGTCTCATGGGCTTTGGACTTGATTGGCCTCTTTTGTCTTTCGGGTCTTGCCAAGGGTCCCTGGGAGCTGCACTCCTCCAAGGGGTGTGGGGTACAGATGACTCTCGGGTTGGGATTATGTGTTCATCACTTCTGGTTTAGCAGTGAGAAATGCTGTAACTTCTTAATAAATACCAAGTTTTTCTCCTCTTCCTGGGGTTGCAACCCAGTAATCCTTCAGATGTTGATCAAAATTAGGATCAACATCTAGATTTCTTAAAACTCTTGAAAAAGAAGATCTAGCAACATTGGCCCAGGTGTCTGGCCACAAGACTTCAACTCATTAAGACTATATGACTGTATGCTTTCCTCTTTGGCTCTAATACTCCTTGTTGCTTTGTCACCTGAATCTTAGTGGCAGCTGCCAGATGTCTTCATACCTTTTAGTACAGTCAAGCAGAGAATAAAATATTTATTCTGTGCTTTCACTCACATATTTTATAGCCTCTGTCACTTTAGCTTTTGAATTAGTCTTTCCTCGCCAGAGAGAAAAACAATGTTCTATGTGTAAATTAGAGGGAAATGGTAAAAGTTTAATTCTCTCCTTTTCACTGCATTTGGAGGCTGAATGATATTTATGGAGAGAACAAGGAGATTAAATATTGAGAGTAGTGTCTAATAGTTACTACAGATAGTAGTAGTAGCAAATGATTGTGATAGATAAATAAATAGATAGATGATAGATAGATAGATGATAGATAGATAGATAGATAGATAGATAGATACTGATGTAGCACAAAGGTATTAAGTAGGATATCTTTAGATTTCTAACTACTCTATAACCACTATGAGATTTCATTTGGAAAAGTAAAACTCACCAAGCCCACAATGAAAAAAAAATTTAAAACAAAATCTGGCAGATATAGATTTAAATTTTCTTTAGGGATTCCGCAATTTCTTAGAAATCAAAGTCATCTTTGTATGTAAATTGTAGTAGTAGGTAAACACAAGCTAATAATTTATAAAAATCTCAGTTACTCTTATGTCTTCCACATTTCTTCTTGATTATATCACTAATTTATTCTATAGGTGTTTTTTTTTCCATTTCTGAATTAACCATGCCTTTGATTTTCTGTTTATTAAAAATCCGGTAACTCATCTTTTTCAGATGAGTAATAAGTATTTACTCATTTATGTAAATAAGCAATTGCCAATAAAGGAACAAATTAGATGATGTGAAGTACCTGATGAAAATATTATACTGTATAAGTAAGAAAGATTTCTAAGTCATGTGATATGTTAAGCACTAGATTCTGGGTGAGAGTATTTAGTTAGCTGCAGTAGGAAGGATACTGGAAGAAAAACGTAATCAAAATAAAGAAGCAGCAGAAGAAAACTTAGATGCCTTGAGTGAGTACTTAGAGAATTGTGTCAATCAGGAATAACTTTTGGCTCTGATTAACAGATACCCCTACTCCCAAATAGTAGCTTAAACAAATTTTGGAGGAGGTCTCATTTTAAAGAAATCTGAGTGTAGGCAGTGCGTTCAGTATGACACTATCCAGGATGAAAACTCTACAATGTCATTAGGGGCTCAGGCTTGCTTTGGCTTTTATGGTAGGACCACCTTTGTCCATATACTTTCAAGTTATCTGTTGAGACTCCGGACATCATGCCTTTTCTCAGGAAGAATGAAAGTGAAATGCCGAGGGCAAAAAATGTTTCTTGCCAACTTAACTTTTTTAAAGGCACTTTCTGAGGAGCTTACTACCCAATGGATTATATGCTTGTATCTCATTCTATTATATTTCATTGACTTATATTTCTTTAGAAGGACACTAGCCATGCTTAGATACAAATGACCCTTGGAATAGAGCTTTTTTAATTAGACACATTGTAAACATAAATAAAATAAGAGATTTACCAGTAAGATATTAGGGGACCAGTATATTGTATAGACCACCAGCATTATGTCACATTTCTTTCATTCAGGAAACTGTAGTATAATAATACTTTGATGCATAGTTGGCAGGAACCTTAAGGTTCTTTGCAGGAACCTTATCTGGTTTGAGCCTGGCAATAGCCATGTGAGTTACTCAGGACACAGGCCCTTAGGGAAGAAAGTGAAAAGTTTAGGGATGGGTTATAGCATGGCCATCTCAATATTTGGATACTGGAACTGCCTCATTGTCTTTCCTGATATGCATATAAGGACACTAACTTTTAGTAAGTGTATTTTATAAGTGAATCTTTCATTTCTCATCTTTAATTTGCTGTAATAGTTTCTTTTCATTTTTGAAAATTAAATGGGAGGAAATCCTCATATTTAGCTTTTGATATTAAAGTTTTCTCTTTTCCTCCAACTGAACTTTTCCATCTGACTTCAGAAGCAGTGTATAATTTTGCTGCAGGAGCAATATAATGCTGTTCTAATGAAAGTAGCTCATAATGATTAATACTAATGCATGTGTAGTGGGAGGAACAGAAGTGTTGGATATTGTCCTCAACTGTCCATTAGATTGATGTGTCTCCATTGGCTTTAAACCTCTATTTCCTTACATCCACAACAGTGTGAATTTAAAGCACCATATTGAGAATAATATGCCTTTTGTTGTAGGGTATCATTTTAGCATGTATCCTACCACTCCATTGAGTTTCTCCAGTGAATGAAGCATGGCTATGGTAAGTGGTATGGTTACTTTTGACAGTTGAAGTTTAGTAGAAAAAAAAGTTATTCTTAATATGAAAAAGCCTAAATATTATATAAAAAATGCAAATTACACAAAAAATTGTGGTCAAAGGACTTAAACAACTTACTCAAGGAAAAAAAATATATACATAAAAGTTTCTTTAAATTGAAAATTAAACTTTTTTTACATGTAAATTAGAGGCATATTTTTATGGTATTCAGTGTTGATGAGTACTTACTATGAGGAATATACTCTTTGGCTTAAAGTGTTTTAGAGTAAATAGCCAGTGTGAATTAAAAAGCCTTAAAAATCTATACCCCTAGACCCAATAGTTTTATTTCAAAGAATTTACCTAAGAAAATTACCCCAAACGCAAAGATTTGCATATGGAAAAAGTCTTTGCAATTGTATTTCTATAGTGGAAGAAAGGAAAAGTACCCAAATATCATAATATGATTAAATTATTAAATGCAATAGAACAGAATGTGGGATCATACTAAAAAAAAAAAAAAAGGTTTTCAAAGGATACTTGAAAGACATGAACAATAGTCATGATATAAGTAAAATAAGCAGATTAAAAAATTAATTCTTAAGTTTTTAAACAGAATATATACACTATATTACAAATATTACATATAGTATATATGTTCTGTTTAAAAGAAAGAATGAAAATAAATTGACCAAATATAAAAGTGATAAACTCTGAGTGCTATACTTATAAATAATTTTTTTCTCTTTTCCAAATTTAAATTCATTTAGTCATTAAAGTATGTGTAAATGTCTTCATTAATATGATATTCATTATTCATTTAACTAAGACAAGTGATAACAAAAATGCCACATAATTATGGAGATAGTTTTTGAGATCCTTATTTGCCAAAACTATACAAATCAATTAACATCAAGCAAGTAATTCAGCATAATATAGTTACCTAAATTAATATTTTACATTTTTAAAATCATCTGTGATAAAAAAGTATTTGTTATAATTTATTTGTAATAAAATATAAGATTTTGTGTGAAACAAATTCATTATAAACACATTTTTAAAATTAATAAATGTTTCTATTTCTCACTGTGATGAAAAAGTTTTAATAGAGCAATGCTATGGCCAAAGATGAGAAAAGTCAGAAAATACACATAAAAAATTCTTTTTGAAGGAATTTAAATTCTATTGAGATAGCCAGAGCTTCAGAAGCCAAGATCTCAATGAGAAGAGAAGCTAATTTAGGTGTAAACCTGATATTCTGTGCAGCGCTTTCCCCTCAGATCATTTGCATATTTCTATTTTGTGCAGAAAAAGAGGGTGAGAAACCAGCAGAGGACTTAGATGTAAGAAGAGAAGGTATTTGAACTTTCTGAAATCTTAAAGGGATGGTGACTAAATACATACGGTTGAAGCTATCAAGACTGCCAGGACTTGAGGCGTCATGATTTTGGAGATAAGAGTGGTGCAAAAAAGTGAGCCATATTCTCCACTCTAGTTTTCTCTCTAGGGCATTTGCCAGTTTATGAGCAGTACAAGATTAGAGACTAAGATTCCAGAAAGAAGGTAACTAACTAGTTTATTAGAACTTCAGAGAATTATGTGGTGCTTGGGATACAAACATTGAATTTCAAGACCCACTAAGAATATGGATCTCATATTCTCAATAGAACCTTCGAAAAGTGTTGGCAAATTGGAGACAGATCAAACCCAGCAGGGACAGTAACCAAACTGGAGTCAGCTTAGTCCCTGACTGGATTGGGGAGATTGGCCTCTAATTTTGATGCCTGTCAGAAAATAAGTAAAATTATCTCTTTAGTGTCCTACATTCAAAAAAAATATTGAACAAATGAAAACAAATGAAAAAATAACAACCAACTAGGACCATTTGGAAATACAGACAGTAGAAACAGACTGATAGGTGATGCTGGAATAGTGGATATGAAAGGAGATGAAGAATCTGTAGAATTTTAATATATATTTAAAATCAATATAAGAATACACTTACTAATAGTGAGTGCTCAAATGGACTTAACAGAAGATTGGGCATAACAGAAGAGAGGATTAATCAAAAAGAATGGAAAACATATTTAATGGTGAAATGATTAAAGCTTTTTTTCCTGAGATTGGGAACAAGACAAGGATTCCTGATAGTATTAATGTATTCATCATTGTTTTGGTAAATCTAATTAGTACTTAAAGGCAAGAAAATTATGAAAAGATATTAGAAACAAAAAGATATAATTATAAAACTATAATTATTAACCAATGACATGAATATATCTATACCTAGATATAGTTATCCAAAATAATTTTAGGAAAAACATTTAAATTATTAAATGAATTTGGAAAGTTCCTAGAAAATAAGAATGTGAAAAAGTCAGTTGTATAACTTTATCACAAAAATAATACTGAATATAAGAGAATATTCTGTATGATTCTATTACATAAATTTAAAAAAAAACTGATCTATGATAATAGGAACTAAATTCATGGTTATGTTTAGAGGCTGAGAGGGCTAGAAGAGGAACATCTGGAGTTGTAGCTAATATAATATTTCTTCCTTTGGGTGTTACATGGGTCTGTTCACTTTATGAAAATTCATTGAGTCATACACTCATAAAGTTATTATAATATATTATAATAACTTTAAAATTAATACACTACAAATGAGACACCTACATAAGATTTTAAAGACTGAAAAAAGCCATAATTAAAATGATGATTAACATATTTTTCCTCTTAATAAAGAGAAGTATACATATGAATCAGGACATAGATAATTTTAGTTTTAGAATCTTGTTGGCTTTTGAACATCTGTTCACTTTTGTTGTTCACAAGTTTTTAATTTTCATTGAAATTCAAATGTGAAAACACATCTGTTTCTCTGATTCATATTTTTATGGTGAACTCTGAAATGAGACAATTGTTTTGAACAAAAAAAAATTCAAAACACAACAAATGTGTCCTCACATTATTTATGAGGAAGAAGTATATAATAAGGTACTAAAATCAGTAACTTGTATGGCTGGCTTATTTAAATAAAAATATATATTAATATTTATTTTATTCTTGTATATTTTTGCATTTTTCCAATTGGCAAAATGTAAGTAGGGTTCCTAAATAAATAATTGGAAAAAAATGAAATGTTGGATACCTGGTTATTTTAATAACTTTGCCTGGCGACAGGTGATTACTAGACTTAGTGTGGTGAGCACATTTTAAGATATATAAGTATTGAATCACAATATCATACACTTGAAACTAATTTCATACTGTCTACAAACAATATTTAAAATAAGTAAATAAATAAATAAAATTTTGAAAATATTTTTGAGATAGCAGCCCAAAGATAATATTTCTTATGGGAAGTTTCTATTTGTTCAGATATTCTTCTTTTAATCAAATGAAGAAATATATTCTCTACACACCTTTGTTGTAAACTTAGCAAAGATCATCATCTCTCCATGTATTCTAAGAACCTGTCACCTGGTTCTTCTATTACTTGTTTTGTGCACTTTGATTTATGTTTTCTCCATACTGCTGTCAAGGTAATATTGCCAAAAATCCAATATGACTTTCTAATTTTCCAGCTTAAAGTGTATTAAGAATTAAGGAAAAGTCTAGACTCCTTTCCTCTCCCACACCCACTCCGGCTAACCTTAGAATTTAATGCAGTCGTCACCTTGTCCAAGAAGCTCTGCAGATCTCTGTGTTCCCTCAGCTATTTGTATCACATTCTTTTCATACTGTGCTGTAATATATAGGCTTCCTTGTCTGCTCTTTCCAATAAGGTGTAAGATGTCTGAAGAGTACTGAGAATGGGAATGAGAGGAAGATAGAGACTGAGAAATACAGTTTTCCTACAAATGCATGACTTGTAGGTTCACAGTCCTCTCAGTTCTCAGTTTTCTCATTAGATCCTCAAATGCTCAACAGATTTTTGATTATGTAACTATAATTGATGTCCCATACCATAGTTTTATACCTTGTCACTTATAATATATACTAATAGCATTAGAAGATGTGCCTTACTTTCTTTAAGAAGCAGTAGGGTAGTTTGTTTTTAAAGTAAACAAACTAGTTTACAAATGCATTTGAAAGGAGATAATATAAAGGTTTTTTTTTTCCTATACCTGATAGTAGATAGTTGGATATTTGCATTAGACATTTTCCTTGTATTTAGAGTAACTTTTCTATCATGACTCTTACTTTATTTTGAAAAGCAAGAAGTACATTTTATGCTAACCGATAATATTAATTACTTACCTTTGGTATTTGCCTGAAATAACTATAACCTAATGATTTAAAATATGTTTTTGAATAAGCCAGATATTGGACTGAATCCTGGCTCTGTCACTGTTGGGGTTAATAGGAGTTTGGTGTCTCCCCGACGGTAGTGGGGAGGGAAAGAGATAACAATGGTGCAGACGTGTAGTTAGCATTTTCTCTCTGTTCTTCTTCAAATGATGGCAGTGAAGAATCACAGGTCATTGAGATTTAATAGTTTTATTAAAAGTATATTTTAGAAAGACAAAGTATGCCCCAAGGAGGCACAAAAAGGCCACACACACACACACACACACACACACACACACACACACACTCACACTCACACACACACAAAATAGAGAACCCAGAAGGGCAAAAGGACCCAGAAACTGAAATGTTTGCTTTATATTCGGGCTGTGATGGGTGGTTCCAAAGGCCTTCCTAGGTGATTGGCAATTGAGGTCATTTTGGTTGACACCTGGCTGCTATATAACTCTACCTCGTGTGCATGTGTATACCTAGAATTCTAATACCATTGGGATATACTTTGGGAGGTCTCTAGTCCGGTCCCGTATTCCGTCACTCATGTCTGACTAGCTACCTAACAGCTCCATCATTTACTGACTACGTGACTTTGAGTAAACTGCCTAAACCTCGTTAAGTCCATATGCTTCATCTCCAAAATGGATACAAAATCAGGACCTTCTTCCATAGGGTCATGGTGGAGAAGAAATCATACAAGTACAGGGAGTATTTAATTTAGTGCCAGGAATTTTGAAATTTATAGTCATACAACTGCAGCAGGTAGTTTTCAACCTCAGAACTGATATGTGGAAAATCCAAATTCATTATCTAAGGACAATGAAGGTCTCAGTGAATGTCTACTCTCTTACAAATTCTTTGTTACAATTATTTAAACACATCGACTTCTACATGGGGAAAAGTAGGAGAGGGTTTAGGAAGTGTTGCCTCAGAAACATATAGAGTGCAAGAGAAGGAAATGGATACACCAAAATTACCTCTTTGATTGATGGCCTAGAATAGGTGTTTGGTTAATCTTATCTATTTTCCTATGTGGGAGGAATGGACATATTGCAAAAAGCAGTTGTTAGACATGCATATTTAAATGTAGTGAAAAGGGATGTGGTAGACAAGATAAATTTAGTCCAATTAATGCACTAATAATTTATCCTCAGAAAATGAAAACCTCTGTTGTAGTTCTATTCTTAACAAGTGTAATTAAAGCATAAATAACTTGGGGAAACCAGAGAACTGGAATTGAGAGCAACCTTTTGTGTAAGAAAAGAAGTGTTGGCAATTGCATTTTAAGTTCCTCTTTTTTCTGTTTCTTAACTAATATTTCTATATCTGTAAACTCACTTTTCACTTCCTCTTTCAATGAAGCTAATCACTAGATCTTATCTCTTTACCTATATTTAAAACATTTACTATTATCTCTAAAATTTATTTGTTAAATCAGATGGTCACTTCCCACTGATATGCCACGCTGTGGTACATGAGCTGACTGCTTCTAGTTACAGCAGCCATTCCTTTTCTCATTAGTTGCCAGAAGGGATCATTGTCAATGCCCTTAACATAAGCAGTTGCAAGCCTTCATATCCAGAGAATGTGATGTAAATTAAAGGTCATGGACTTAACACCCTAGTTTTCTAAATGCACTCATTTTCTAATTTGTTTGAAATTCTTGGCAATATTTTCTTTACTCTTGTAAATAAGTAACCCTTACCTTTATTGAACATGTTTTTTGAGAATAGTTTAATATTTTTGTTGCAGCTTCAAGTCTACATAATCTACTTTCACGTATTCCTTATTTATTTTTTTGTGTGAATAAAATACATCTTAGATATATATTCAGTCACCTCTTTTGTTCAAATAGTGTTGATTAAGTTGATTAGATTATGTTCTCAGTATTGCTTCTGATGGAAAGCCAGCCCAGACGCAGAAAACAAAGTGCATAGACTTGACCTTAAACATAATGAAGCTTTTACAGTGTTCATTGTGTTTTAAATTTAAATGTAAATGTAGTTGCCATATTTATTGTATTAAATTAGTGAGCTTTCTAAATTACTTTTAACGCTGTATATCTTCCATTTTTAATTCAAATTGCATAAAAATTTATTTTTTTGTTTAATATTATTTATTATTAACATTTTATTTAATTCATTGTTTTAAGCCTTTATCAAACATGTGCCCTATCTGTTGATCTGATGATATACTGACCCTGAGGAAAAGGTCTAATCTAACCATACACCAAGTCAATAAACAAAGCCTAAAACATACACCAAATGTGTAATTCTACCTTCCTCCTCATCAGCCCATTACTCATAAAATTAAAAAAAAAAAAAGTAAAGCATCTTATGATACATTCTTATCCTCATTATGCATGCTACTTTGGGTCCCTTTCTTTTGTTTTGATTTGCTTTATTATATATGACTTCCCATTAGCTAAATCTGCCCAAACCATAGTAGTGGTTTTCTTTACAGTAACTTCAAAATATTTTGAAGTCAGTTTTCTCTCTGTGGAAATTGGAATTCATATTAAAGGGTAGCTTTCTCTTTCTTGGAGACATCAACCTTCATAGGCTCATCTGTTTGATTTAGATTTAGATTTTAGACACTCTCCCTTTTTATTCTGTACAATACCTAGAATTCTATCCACATGGTTGAATATTAATGATTGTCTCGACAGATAATGAAGCAGAGAACAAATTGTTCTCTGTTAATAATCTACATTAGAATAATCCTGAATAAAGGGAGCAAAGTAGAGTTTCCATGAACCTTAATTCTCTTCTTATTCTTGGATAGCACACAAGACAAAGAAGCTCATTTGTGAGTTCATGGACAATTTTAAAAGAATAGTGTAGAAAGATATTTTTTTTTTCTCTTGGAGAGAGCTTACTTACAGATTTAAGTAACTAAATCTGCATTCTCTCTACACTAGGAGTGAATGGCCAATTAGTTAAGCTTTAAGTAAATTAATCTACACTTGAAATTCTATCAGCAGGAGAAATTCAAATGTGTGTAGCAGAGGTTTGGGCTGGTACCATGTACTCTGCTGCTTTAAAAAAGTAACACCATACTTTGGGATTAAGTCCAATCACAGTTCAGGTCATGAAAAAGGATACCGGAAGAATGATTTTAATTAAAATGAATCCTTTTTAAAGTTCTCTTAATATACTTATGTTATAATTTTAGATACAGCTATATTGTGTCATTTACTCACATATGTAAAAATAGGCATAGATCAAAGTCTAGAATGAAATTGCAACATTAACAGTAATTGTCCCTGGAGCTGAGTTAATAGGGAATTTCCTGACTTACACATATGTATTTTCTTTTTATTTCCATTGATCTTGTATTAATTTATGATTACTATATATTGTTTATACGATAATATATTTATATCAGTTAAATTATAATTTAAAAAGTAAAAGGGACTCAGTATTTTAGTACATGTATATGTATGTATATTATATAACATTTTAAAATCTTGATTTAAAACTATGGAAGTGATTTTTTAAAATTTAATTTTATTAGTTTCAACTATACAGTACATTGGTTAGACATTTATATAGTTTATAAAATGATCCCCCTAATTGTTCTTTCTCTTTCCTCTGTCTCTTCACCTAACCATTAAATTAATACTAACTGCGTTCCTTATGCCATGCTCCCCAATCCTGTGACCATCTATCAACTACTTATTTGTATTTCTTTAACCCTTCACCCCTTTCTCCCAGCTCTGCAATCCCTTTCCCCTCTGTCACCAAATTGTCCTCTATATGTGTGAGTCTGTTTTTGATGAGTTTGTTCTTTTTGTTAGGGAAGTGATTTTTGATAAGAGTAGTAGAGGTATACATTCAAAAATATAGTGAATAGGAGTCTTAGGAAATGGCATAAAAGTGCTAATGGCTTGTATAGCACTGAATGCAAGATGCAAAAGAGCTTAGATTAAAAAATTATAAAACAAACTTCTACACTGTGGAGCACATTTCAGATCAATCGATATTTAACTGTTAGAGCACTACAAGGATTTCAGGCCTTAAATGGTGACTGAGTATGGGGGTTGAGGGATTGGTAGGCAATGTTTCTTATAGGAGATGAAAATGAAGTCTTAAAGGATGAAGTGTAGACTTCTGTGAAGTAATTTTCATGTATATGTGCATGTGTATGTGTGTGCATGAATGCAGATGCCAGTGTTTTCAAACTTCTTAGAAAAAGGGAAGGTAAACAAGGGATAAATGCAACTCAGCTACACCCCTGCCCCGTGAGTTCAATCACTAATTGGATTAAGGTGATCTGCCTTCACTTATTTTAGGATTTCTCAGTAGCAGCACAACATTTTGGACTGAATAATTCTTTGTCGTGGGGGGCTCTCCTGTGTTTTATAGGATGTTTAGCAGCATCCCTGGCCTCTACTCACTAGATGTGACACACTCTCACCAGTAACGCCTTCAACCTGTCGTTACTCTAAAAAATGTCTCCTGATATTTCCAAATGTCCCCTGGGGTCAAAATTTCCCTGCGAGCAGACACAGTGTTCTCTCTGCTTATAAGAGGTGAACTATTTCTGGGGAAAAGATTGTCATCCAAAGACTCCGTAATCTTTTCATATACCATTTCTGACATTTAATAGAGTAAACAAGAATTAAGACCAAGGAAATAATAACAGACAATAGAAAGAGAAGGTTAAGTGACTCAGTTATCGGGGTTCTCAGATACAGATATTAGAATAACAATAACAAATATATTTAAGAAAAAAATGGCAAGATGGGTAATTAGACAATATTCATAGCACAGAATTAAAAAATGGTTTTTTTCTGAGTTTCACTCAAGGTGGTTTGTTTCTTTATGAGTACATTTATCTGTCTTTTATTGTGAGCATATATGTGATTTATCCCAAATTCTGGAAAATTTGGAATACTAAATTCAGGATACTTCTCTTCAGCAAGCATTTCTTTAATTTCTCTCAGGATATTACTGATCTTGGGTCCCTTTAGCCCTTTTTTCCCTATTACTCAAGGAGTCTGAGTTTCAACTTCTTTACTTTCTTTGCTTAAAGTTCTAATATAGATTTTTACCCTCAGGATCCCTTTCATGGGAGCTTATGGTGAATGCTCTCATTCTAGCTCAATAGTTTTTGTTTGGGAATATTTGGAGAATTGCATTACTTCTCATAAGCTTAGCAATAGAACAAACATTTTATTTTAGGTATGATATACTATTTGCTCTTCATATTGCTAGAACTTAAAGGCCATATACTGTGTACTTCATTGTAATATAGCTTTTGTAATGCTATTTCAAAACGTAGAAACTAATGAAAACATTTAGAATTACATGTCTCCACCAGAAAATAAATAAAGTTGAAAATTAAGTGGAGGATAAACAAGAAATTAGGTTTGTAAGGGAATAAGTTTAGTATATTTAGTATATTTAGTATAGTAACTATACTAAAATCTGGTATAATTCTTCCACAGTGCTTTGGCTATTCTTATCCCTTTGCATCTACATACCATTAATGATACCTGAATACCTAGGGATACGTTAAATCTATAAATTAATTGTTGGAGAATTACCAGTATTAGGGTTCTATTTTATAAACATGGTATACCCTTTTTTCTATACTTCCCATGAAGCACTAGTCATTTTCTAGCAAAAAAAAAGAAAAGAAAAGAAAAGAAATATGTAAATTTAAATTCTCAGTGGAATTAATGTAATGTCTTACCACATAACACATCATGGACAAGCAATCAATCCTTGGACTCTCAGGCAATCAGATGTATTTAAGCAAAAGATGAATCAAGACAAAAGTAATCAGGGTTTCTCCAACACTGTTTTTTGTGTGCTGTAGAGCTTATCATTGTTTAAAGCATATAATCGCTTAGCCTTTCTTCGTTCTCTTTTATTGCCTCATTTCATTCCCTGAATAGCTTGTGCAGTAGTGATGTTAACTATTATTGCTAGGAATGATTGAATAATTTATTTCTTTTGATACATCAGGTGAAAGTAAAAGTCATTTACTGCAGAGCTGAAATTGCAATTTCCTGTTACTTCAAAGAAGACATTGCTTTTCAAATAATGGCATAAAAGTTTTTGACAATTAGCAATTATATGTGTTTTTGTTTTGTTTTGTTTTTATATTCTGCATTCACTTCTTTGATTTTATTGATGAATTGAATGAGAGAGACACATAAGCACAGTTTAACTCATAATGTGAAGGGACCCAAAGTAAGCTCAGGTTTTATTTCAAAAAAAGGACAGTTATCCTACTTTTTCTATACTCAGAAAAATATGAAGTCTTGCATAAACAACCTGTATTTCAAATACTTCTATTTCCAGACTTATTTTTAATGACCAATATAGACAGATAATCACATGTAATTGAACATTCTTTTTCTTTCAACACCCTTCTCTTTCTCTTTTACTTAAAATTGAAAGCGTATTTCCCTCTCTACACTGCCCCTTTGATATTCTTATCAAAATAGAATTTGTTCTCTTATTCAGTAGAGTCCAAAGAAGGTGGAACACCCTCATTTATTTTGTCATCATATAGTTTTTCTAGTTAGTTAAGTTTAGCAATAAAAGAGTTTATAGTATTTCCTATAGCTAATATTGAAATAGTAAAAAAGATATTCAAAGAATTTTTTTCATATGTTTTTCCACAGTCTTTGAAATTTTCCATGACTATTAACTACTCTCTTTTGTTTTTACAGGCAATATTCATTATGATATAATTTGAGAATATCTGTATTTCCATAGATCTGAATCACTTATGGCCCCAGTAAGTTATATCACTTGGCACTGCATTTCTGTACTTAATTACTTTTACGTTGTAGCCAATGGCAGGAAGTATTTCTCTATCTTGGATTCTGTAGAAAAAAAACTGATATGAAGGGAATCATAAACAGTTGCCTTTTATTTGTAATGGAAGGCAACAATTTTAATAAATATTAGTCAAATCAACTAGTATGATTTTAAAATGTGTGTTGCATAGTAATAGTCTTTGAGAAAAAATTACAAGTAATACCGTAGTTGCCATTGGAATCTAACATATTATACAACTTGACCAGACATATTTGGAATATTTAACTAGAAACAGAACTGGTAGCTGTAATTTGTACAGGTTTTTTAATCTAATTCTTTGATTTTATCTGAGGCATTTAGCCTAATCGCTTTGCATAAGAATAAGAAATGAATCTATGAAAAACAAAAGTGACTAGTCCAGGGTTGAACCATATATTGAAAAATCAGCCTTTCCCCAGTGCACTACAATGTCATCTCTCTCATAAATCAAATGGTCTTATATCTTATGGGTTTCTTTTTCCAGTGTTTCTATTCTGTTCTATTTGTCTCTTTGGTCTTTTAACAGCATTACACTCTTAAATACTATAGCTTTATAGCATGTCTTAAAATCTACTACTGTAATTTCTCCACCCATTTTTCTTCCACAATGCTTTGGCTATATTTATCCCTTTGTATTTACATACCATTAATGATACATAAATCTATAAATCAATTGTTGAAGAGTTAACAGTATTATGGTTCTAATTTGTAAACATGGTACACCTTTTCTTTTATTTATATATTCTTGAATTTTACTTAATAATTTATAGTTTTCTATATAGGGGTCTTGACATTTTTCATGAATATTACTATTTTATGTTTCTTTGTGTGTGTGTTGTTAAAAATAAATCATTAAAAATGTTATGTTTGTTCCTGTTTATAAAACTATGACTAAAATTTTTAATATTAACCATGTGTGTTTTATGATCTTGCTAAATTTACTGTTTAACTTCAATAGTTTATATGTAGTTTTTTTAAATTATTTCTACCAACATAATTATGCTATATGTAAATAATAACAGTGCCTCCTTTCTTTAGGCTGCTTTTTATTTCTTTATCTTGCCTTAAAGCACTAGATAAGATGTGTGTATAATGTGAATTAGAAATAGAGATAGTGGACATTCTTGTCTTGCTTATTTTTGCCCTCAATCTTTTGGTTTTCTATGAGTCAGTCTGTATATTTTCTACTGAATTATCTTCCAGTTTACTAATCCTCTCTTCTCCTGTATTTTATCTACCATTAAACATCTTTATTCAGTTTTTAATTTCAGTTACTGCATTTTTAAATTCAGGATTTTCATTTGATTTTTTTACAGATAATTCTGTGGCAAATTTATTTATTTAGCAATATAGTTTTTAAATGTATTACTTAGTTATTTTAAAATTGATTACTGAACATTCTAACTTGGTCAACTATATCATTTTTGAATATCTTTTTATTGTTAACGTTTCATCTTATTGTTTGGTCATTCTGTTCTGTTTCTTGACATACCGATTATTGTCTTATTAAGATTAAATACTGTTTAATGAAATTGGTAGAATTTTATAAATGATATTATCTTTCTTGAAGAGATAATTCCCTTTTTTCTCTGCAGATACATGTGCAAAAATGGATAACCTCAATTTAATCAGGGGGTTGAAATTATTTCTAAAGTTAGAACCTGTGTTGTTTATGTGATGTTCATCAGTGTCCAACTTCTCAAAGGTCTCTGAATTCCAATTATTGTCTTTCTAGCCAGATAAAAAAAAACTAAGAGCTCTCTTTAGTTATTAATCTTTTACATGTTGCTTTCTGCTTGATATCTCAGTCTTTTGCCCTAAAACATTTCAGACCTGACAAATGCATGAAGGGGATTATTTATATCAAGGACAGAATTCACTTCCCTATGGTATCTTTTTCTTTAGGATCTTGACCGCTTAAACCCAGGCTGCCTTAGGAGTCTTTGACTTACTTAATCTTATATACTGGAGTTTTGCTAGTTAAAAATTATTTCTGAGGCTAGTAACAATATGGAGATAGGACTTTTAGCTGCAATATAAACTTGTTGAAAAATAATATCGGTATAAAGTACCTTTTAAAGAAATAGCATTACTTAATGTAGAAAGTAATGTTTCCTGAAAAATATTGTTGGCATAGAGAAAAAAAAAGAAAGTGGAAGTTCATACTGAAGGAGAAACATATTAGCTGTGAAAAAATACTATACTATTTCAAATTATATCAAAATATATAAAATTATATGTGGATCTATTCATAAAAACTTTTACCCTTTAAGTTATCTATTAATATTTCCAGTGTTTCAACACTGTGCTACAAACAAATATCACAGTGGTATTTGTTAGGAAATCCAAACAGTAATACTTAAAATGTAAATTTTGATTTTGGTCTCTTTTAACATTTTTATTGGGTAGGTATTCTTAATTTTAAAAAATTTTAAATAGAGAAGTTTAATTATATCTGAAGATTATGGATCATATAAGATGCACATATTAAATTATGCTTTTAGTCTTTTTAAATCCAGAGCATAAACTCTTAACACATGTTAAAGACTACCTTCTTGGCTTCAGTTTCTTCAGTGATGGGAGCTTAGTTCCTAGCATGGCAGTACCTTCCATTATGGACTACTCAAAAGGGTAGAATGTTATTTATTGCAGTATATTAAACTGTTACCCTATAACCCTTAATTATTAATCATGATTGTGGTGACCATGCTATAAAATGGCAAAGTTAGAGCAAGTTTGCTATATCTTTAAACAATTTAAATTTAATAAATAAATTTAATATTGAATTTCTGGCACTTTGGCTACATAATTCCCAGGCCCTGCATACATTTGACATAACTTTACTGAAAAAAAAGTTGGCTGAAATTCTAAATATGATGTTAGAGAATGTTCTTCAAAATTGAATGTAAAATAAAATCTTATCAATAATTATATATATATAATTATATATGTATATATACATATAAAATTATATATGTGTATATACATATATAATTATATATATGTATATATAATTATACATAATTAAATAAGATTTTATTTAAAAAAACATTTAGCTACATAGATAAATTATGTCATTTTACTTATATATTTAAATATTTTTAAATATTTTTATTTTGAAATAATGTCAAACTTAGAAGAATTAAGAATAGTACAGAGCTTTTAATACATGAATAATTTTAGAATGAGTTACTCACAGGAAGTTCCATCACCTTCAAATTTAAATATACACATGCATGTATATTCTCATGTGTGTGTGTATATATACACGCACGCACACACAATGTTCTTTCTAATATTTTATGATTTGGGAAAATCAATATAGGTAAATTCAGAAACAAAGAATAATAAAGTTATTGGTAGAAATACTGCTTTATGAAGTAATTTTTCTTACTTTTAAAAGATTAGGTTGTTAATGAAAAATTTGTTATTTACTGTTACATGGATTTCATTGTTTAAATAACAATTTAAAAAATATACTGGTTAATTATTCTTGATGTGGGGAGAAAACCTATACCTGTTTCAAATTAATTTGATAAGCACTTTTGAATGTTTATTAAGGAAGTGATATATAATCATTCACACTTTGGAATTTTTTAAAGTCATAAAAACCAAGAATTTAAAAGTGACTAGGGCCTGATTTCACCCCACCCCGCTATTGCCCAAATAAAGTTCATCTTTAAGAAACTTTTTCTAGAAACATCTCTCTGATTATATCAACTAGAATACTATCTTTCACTGGTGAATAGTATGTGTTCCCTCTGTTTATCCTTTGGCATTTATCCCATAGAGTCCCTCAGGGTGAAATATAGTTGCATGTCTCTATGACCTATAATGGAATTGTTAAAATCAATCCTTAACCTCAGTCATTCACTGACTTTTTAAATTTGGACCTGTCACTTAGTTTCTGAATTATATTGATAAATGAATGTGATATTGCTACCCACATTTACCTAATTTATAGTTAGAAAGAAATGGATGGAGAAATTTAGTTTTTGTTTTGGAAACCACCTTAAGCTAAATGAGATCATCTCAGTTAGAGGTCTAATAGACAGACCTCCTCTGTGATATTGTGCTCAATACTTTGGAAAACCTTTAGAGGCAAGTGAGGCCTGGTATTCCCATTTTCCATCTTCAGTTTTAGACACTGTAAGGTAGACAACAAAAAATTATACTAGTACCTTTGCTTAAATGTCTTATTTCCTCACATAGTTCATGATTGATTATGTCGATTTTTTTTTTTCTAAGAAAGCACAAGCAGAAGGATTGACATTTATATGTGTTTTAAAAAGTCATGATCAACACTTCTTTGGCTAGCAATTTTATTGTTAACATGGCTTTAATTTTAAGAAGTCTCACTTCTCATTTGAAATGGAAGGTGAAAGATACCTCTTGACTTTTAAATATCTGATGGAAGATTATTTTATTCTCACAAAAAATATTTGTGCTCAGATAAAACGGTACAGAATATTATAGTTCTCAAGTGTTCAATTTCTTCTCATAGAAATTTCAAGGGAACTTAGGATGCATTTGGCAGGAGCTTTTTCTAGTGCAATCAGGTTGCTATGGTAAACCTATTATTTTAGGCAAAGTATAACTGTGTTAGTAAAGTGCTAATCTCTTTTCTGTTTTATGTGAGACTCTAATTACTCTCCAACTATTGAGCATGTACTACAAGTGTGGTTTTACCATTTTAAAAAGTGAAAGAAAATAAGGTCATAGGGAGTGTGCCTGCTTTTACAATGCTGGCAGGTGCATTTGATGATATAGTGCACTTTTAAACAATTTCATTTTGAATCAGAAATTACAGGGTTGTTTTATCATTTTCCTTTTTATTTTAGAAAAGTAGAATGAGAAAGAAGAATGAATTTCATGCAATTAAAATTCAAGCCTCCCAACATGTTTGTATTATAAATAATACTATCTATTTTTTTATTGAACATTTATTATGTGTCAGGTCCTGTCCTGTTCTTAATATGTATTACAATATTTAACCTTTGCAATAATCCTATGCTATTATTATTTTTATTATGCCCATCATGCAACCATGATAAATGAGGTGTAACTTACTTTTTCAAGAAATCACATTTAACACTGGATGCGTCAAGATTAAAATCCAGATTAATTAAAAGTCAGAGCTTGTGCGTTTATTTGCATCTGTGCCATAGAATTTATTTTTCTTCCTCTTTGTCTAACTGACATTTAACAAACATTTTAAGACTCACTCCCATGCTACCTTTGCCAGAGAACTTCTGTAACCCTATAGAGTGTATATATTCATGTATTTTTACCTTTAATCGCTCTACTATAAAACATCGTTCAATGTTCTAATTAATTTTGTATCTTCAGCATCTTGCACAATACTTAACCCATAGCTGGTATTCAAAAAGTGTTTGTTAAATGAATGACTGAGGGAGTGATCAAATAAATACAATTTTTCAAAGTTAATAAGCCTTATTGAATCTATTCTTCAGAAAGAACACATATGTGTTCTCTGTGTGGTGTAGTTTAAAGGAGGTCAGAATAATTTTCCAACTAAACACTTCAAATGTGAGCATATAGGATCAAAATGATTTCTGAGTGTGTGTGTGAGTATGTGTTGTGTTTTAAGTTATGGCTTCTGGAAATGATTTCAGTCTTAGTTATTTTTCAGGTCCAAACATCTACTCTGTGGTGTCTGAACATTCTAGATTTTCCCTCTTTCACAATTGCTCAATGATATTACTGGTGGTAATGGAGAAGAGAAGATTCAGTTGGTCATTAACACTTAATAAGGTATGAGAGTTTACTCAATTAGCTAATCAAAGGACTCTCTCCTGATTGTTAATCCATGAGATTAAGAGGTAGTGTCCTTTTTGTTTATCTCTGTATCTACACATCTAGCATATAGTAATTAGTCATTGCTGAATTGAAGGATCTACCCTATGGAAATGAGACATTAAGAAAATAAGTTTGAAGAGAATAAGGGAAGAAGGCAAAGTCTAAAGACTGAGAGATTAGTCATGGTTAAAATTGTGCAAAAAGAGGAATCCAAGAAGAAAGTAAAAACTTGGAAGAAATAGAAAGGGAGAGAGGAGTGTGTGTCTGTGTGTGTGAGAGAGAGACAGAGATGAGGGAGAGACAGAGAGAGAGAGAGAGAGAGAGAGAGAGAGAGAGAGAGAGAGAGAGAGAGGAGGTTGATTAGGGGCCAAGAGAAGAATAAGGAGGGAAAGAAAGAAGAAAAGGAGAAAGAGATATACAGCCTGAAAAACAAATGTCATCTTCACAATTTCATATAGTTGGCCCTATCCCAGTGTTAAAAAATTAGCCTCTACCAGAGATAAACACCTTTTCTTCAGGCAATGCTTCAAGATATCTCTCCATTTTCATTAAGAAAGAGTCACCCAACATTCTTAACTATTAAAAAGGACAAGCAACAATAGCTATAGAATTGACTGAGGAGTGAGAGATGACCTTTTCATTCCCTTGTTCACTATGTGACCTTGAGAGACAGCCTTTGGATCCCTTGTTCACAGTGTGACCTTAAGCAAGTCACATATCTCACTCTCAGAACTTCATTTTTCTCCTCTTCAAAATCATGGTACTAGTTGGTTGAACTTGATCATCTTTCATGACTTTTCCATCTCTAATCGTCTCTAATTTTGTGAAATAATTAAATGATTATTTCTACCATAACTGCACTGTAGCAGTTAATAAGGATGAATACTAGTGAAATTACTAAATACATCTTTGATCATTCAGTTTCTAAAAATGAAAACGTGGCAATCTGCATTTTATAAAAGTCTTAAGCCATTCTTTTTATCTCATCTTATAATTTAGCGATATGTAGAATAAAAATTCTGCTTTCTCTTGCTTCAGTATTAAAATAATGATATTTTATGTGCATATACCTTACAGCATCTTGTGAGCAAATTCCCAAAGAACAAAAAAACAAAAACCTATTAATGTGAGTTTCTTCTGGGCTATATCAGGTAAAACCTTAGTAGCTTAAAGATTTCAGAAATGTCAACTATTTTTATGAACCAGGTGACTTCTCAAGAAAGTATAAGTACTTTAAATTTGCAGTTTATTTCCATGGGATTTACTAGAATATATAAATAATATACTATTAATAATGATCATCATGTATTATTTCTATTATGAATGATCCATTTTTGTTCTTGGTCTATTTTTCTTTTAGGTGTACATTATTTGTTATTTATATATGAGCTCTTATATACAGTAAGTTTTACTTGTCCTCCTTATTCATGCTAATACTTTATCTTGGTTTATGTTTCAGTCATGTTATTTGTTGCTTGAAATAAATTAAATATTATATATTTTATAGTCAAATTTATCAATTTTTTTGATGTTTCTGATGTTGTCATGTTTAGAATAGTCTTTCCCACCTGAAGGTTATGAAAATTCCCAACTATATTCCTTTCTAGTATTTTATGTTTTAAATTTTACATCAAAATATTGACTCTCTTGGGAACTTATTTAGTTGTAATGAGTTAAGTAAAGGAACAGATTTCTTTTTGCAACATGGCCAATCATTTCTACCAGCCTTGTTTTTTGAATAATCCATTATTCCCGAAAATCATATAGCATATTAATTTATAGCATTATGAATCCTTAAGTAATCACACACCAAACCGTGACTCAGAAATAAAATAATGCCAAAATCCCAAGATCTCTCTCTTACTCCTTCTTAAATATCTTCTCCCCTGGAAAAGGTAACCATTATTCTCACTTTCTTGATAATTGCCTCTACCCGTTTCTTTAAAATTTTTCACCTAAGTATGTATTCCCAAACACTGAGGTGTTTAGATGTGCTTGTTTTGAAGTTATGCCATCAAACTATATGTGTTTTATTATTATTGCTGACTTCCTGCACTATACATTATGTTTTTCAGATTCAAGCATGATATGCAAGCAGTGGTACTTCCTTCATTTTTATTGTTGCACAGTGTTCAGTTTATAACTGAATATATGTACCACAGCTTCTTTAGCCAATCATCTCTCATAGTACACTTCAGTTGCTTCCATGACCTGGCCACCATGAGTAATGTTGTTATGAACATCGGTGTGCAAATATCTTTTCAGATATGGGTTTTTCAAGTCTTTGGAGTAAATACCCAGGAGAGGGATTGCTGGATCATATGGTAGATCACTTAGTTTTTTGAGAAACCTCCATACTGTTTTCCATAGCAGCTATACTTCAATTTGCAGTCCCAACAGTAGTGTATGAAGGTTCCTTTTTCTCTGCATCCTCTCCAGCATTTATTACTTGTCCTGTTGATTATAGCCATTCTAACAGGTGTGAGATGGCATCTCATTGTGGTTTTAATTTGTATTTCTCTAATAGCTAGCAATGTTGAGCATCGTTTCATGTTTTTTGGCGATTTGTATGTCCTCTGGGGAGAAGTGTCTGTTTAGATCCTCTGCCCATTTTTTGATTAAATTGCTTGTTTTTTGTTATTGAGTCATATGAGTTATTTGTATATTTTGGATATTAGGTACATATATACAATGGAATATTACTCAGCCATAAGAAGAGATGAAATACAGCCATTTGTGACAACATGGACGGAACTTGAGATAATCATGCTAAGTGAAATAAGCCAGACAGAAAAGGTTGAAAATCACATGATATTACTTATATGTGAGATATAAACCTAAAAGCAACAAAGGAACAGGACAAACAAACAAAGACTCATGGAATGGACCAGAGGGTAGGGGGTAGGGGAATGAGGTAGGTAGATGGGGTAAAATGGTCAAATATAGGGGAATAGGGGGAGGGTGAAGTGGGTAAAGGGAATCAAATATATAGTAGCTGAAAGAAACTGGACTTTGGGTGGTAAACACACAATAGAATATACAGATGTTAAATTATAATGTACACCTGAAAATTATATGATTGCATTAACTTGTTACCCCAATTTAACTTAATTTAAAAAATAAATAAAAGTATATTTGTATAACTAGAAAAAAAATAGAATATAACTGATATTCTTTATCCACCCTTTTACTGATGAACATTGGGAACTTTCTCCTTTGATACTATTAGGAATTGTGTTGCTATGATTGTTCTGGAACATCTCCTGGTACTAATGTGAACACTTTTCTTCAGGGAATATAACCAAGAATGAAATTGCTGGTTCATAGATTGTTATTGTCAGTACTCAAATGCTTGTTTGGGATAGAATATCACTGTAATTTTAGTTTGCAGTTCTTATATGATTAAGAGAGAGCTTCTTTTCATTTCTCCTGGTAGTGTGAACTTTCCATTAATACAAATATTTAAAATTTTTGACCTTTCGATAACCTTTTTATTTAAATTTTTTATTATAAAAAGAGGTCAGTAATGTTGCTCAAAACAATTAAGTATTTGATATTTGGAAATATTATAGTTGAACATTTTTATCTGAAATTAATTCTTAGTGGAATTAAACAAGTTATATAAATTAGCAGAAATTATAGACTTACATATCTCTTGTTTCACATTATACTCCCATATCTATTTTAATATAGTACTTATGGAAAGTGTAATCTAAGGCACATCTTTGAAAGAAGATGTTTAGTTATCTTCATGATTATGAAAAAATTTAAAAAGATTTAAATTAAGTAAGATATATCTTATTTATTAAAATGAATAGTTAAGCATAGAGCTCTAAATGGTGCCTTTTGTAAATGTCATGACTTAAAGTTTTTTCTGTAGTTTATAAAAAGTTAAGTGCCCAATTTAAAATGTTTATGTAAAATTTCGATCAGAACTTCTAGATATTTTCTTATTTCATTACTCTTCTTTGCTAGTATACAATCAGCCTTAAAATATAATTCATAAAGTTTACAATTCCTTATATAATGATATCATTGGACTTTTCATATGTGCTTAAAGATTATCTATTTTATTAAAATTTTATAGGAGTAGGCAGACTCAGCATAAATTTAGATAAGCTTCGGTTGGACGATATTGATGACGTTGACTAAATTAATTTTTTCTCAGTTATTTCTACCCTTTCTGTCCATCTTTGAATGGCATTTTAAAAAATTATTTGGTTTCTTTTTATTTCTTTTTTTATTACATTTATTGGGGTGACATTGGTTAATAAGATTATATAGGTTTCAAGTATACAATTCTAGAATACATTTTCTGTATATTGAATTGTGTACTCACCACCCAAGTTAAATTTCCTTCTATCATCATATATTTGATTCCCTTTACTCTTACCTACCTCCTGCCTTGGCCTTCCCTGTATGGAAACAACCAAAATGCCTTTCAATAGACAACTGAATAAAGAAGATGTGGTACAAGTATACAATGTGATATTTTTATTTTTTTGAGTATATCTTCCTTTAGATTTTTTTCTCAACATACTATATAAAATAGCACTTATTAGTGTTAGACATACAAACTTCCATTAAACTTTGTCTTATAAGAATATTAATTTGATAATTATTGAAACACCATAGTTATAGCTCCATAACATTAAAATAATAATTAAAGTAATAATGTCAATAATAATGTAATTTAATAAATAAAGGAAAAAGATTGGACTCAAATTTTTGTTTAAACAATGTAAAAACAATCTGTATGTCAGTGTTTCCCATGACCTCGACAGAACTTTGCTGGCTAACAGGATACAAATCTCACTGTCAGCCTAAACCATAAAGCACTCATCATTTATGATAGGGTTCTGGCATGTACTTACCTAATATATAATTTGCATTCACTGATCTACTAGTGGTGTGAATAAAGTGCTATGAGATCAGAGAAGGGGATCAGTTCTGCCAGGCAACCAAATAAGAATGGCAAAGAAGTTTTCATAGAGGAGATTAGATTTGAGCTGGCTATTGAACACTAGGTAGAATTTTGTAATGCACAACAGAGGGATGAAGTGGAGCACATAAGCAAAGTTTCTGAACATGACTGCACTATGAACATTAGATATACGACTGGAAAGTTGAGTTGAACTAAGTATGGAAAGCTCTGTTGAGAAATTTGATCTCTGTCTTGAATGTTATCTGAGACCATCATGTGAAAGAAAAGTACATAATTATAGGTATATTTTAAGAAAGTGGACTTTATGAAATTTCAAATCGAAGGGAGAAGAATAATAATTAATAAAAGGAAGGAATTAAATGTCATCAAGATTTTTTAAGATTTGGTGACAGATTAGATCTAGGAGATGGTGATCTTTTCCTAGATAAAAGAACCCAGGAAGAGAAGTAGGTTTGTGAATAAAGATGATGAATTTGCTATGGGAGTTTCCAGTGATGTAACTGTGTGAAAACCAAAGAAGGTTTTCAGGCAATTGTAAATGTGTATGTATTCTGGGAGAGGCATCCTATCGAAATTCATTCAAGTTCTACCACCAAAGCTCATGCACTGTTGAATATTACTAAAATATCTACATATGATTATTGTTTTGTGTATTCTTTTCATAAATATTATTTCAAATATTGTTAGGGCACATGAGTGATACTGTTAATTGTGCTGTGTTTTTGAAGGTACATGAGTAGGAGGGTGCAAGTATCATGGATTTGGTTAAATTTACTTTGGATCTTAAAGGATGAGTGGAAATTTACCTGGAAGGTATATATCTTGGTACTGACTGGACTGAAATTGTGAACTGAGACAGCAAAATAATGAATGCACTCTAAAATGTAGACTACGTGAAGAATTTACTCTACCTTTCTATCTGTAATAAATTAATCCTTCTTGATTTGTGATTTTTTTGTTTTTCAGAAGATATAACCTATAAACTATATCAGAGCTATATCTATAAAGTTAATTCACTCAATGATTGCCTTAATGTATCTTTTTAAAACTCCAACAAAAGATTACAAAATGGTTCATTATTCTCTGATATTTGAAAAAGATACATGTATCATAACCCATTAAGAAAAATGTACTTAGAACTGAATATTAACACTATCCAACTTTATAGAAGAAATATAAGACAGAAACTATTTATAATGAAAACAACGAAATGAGATATTGGACCCATATGCCAGTATTTAGCTTATCCTTTCCAGAGAAGTGTAGATGCCAATAATATATATTGAAGAAATTTCCCATATGCCTTGAAACATTAATAAATTGTCAACATAAATACATTTACCTTCAAATTAAAAAAAATTATGTTGTCTTGGTAACTGGGACTGTTTTACTTCTCAGGAATAAGGTGTTTGATGTTTCTGACATCTGTCCATGAAGGACTAGTTAACCATACCCAACCATTCTGCTGATGGTCCTTATAGTTTGTCTCTTTCTCTTCACAGTCTGGATTATTTTGTCATTTTCACATCCACCCATGATGAGGCCTAGTGTGTTTATGCACACCAGAAGGTAACTGAGGCTCAGAAATCTGGGTTCTAGCACCAACATTATGAATGTCTATTTCTCTGGCCTTAGGCAATTCACTTTGCTTCAGCATGCTTGAGTTTCCTCAACTATTAATTAAATTGCAGTAACTTGGTATCTTTCTGACATTTTACAATAAATAAATGTGTGCTAATATATTTTTTTCAGGGAGAGATCTAGGTCCTATCCATTAAAGTTCTTGACTGCAAACAACAAAAATCAACTTCATTACTAAGATGAAAAAAGGATTTTATTAGAAGGGTTTAGGTTCAGAATGCAAGGTTGAACAATCAACTCACGCAGCACCTCGGGGAAGCAAGGTGCTGCCGAGAACCAGCCCCTGCTGCCATCACTTTTGAACTCTACCATTCCTGGACACTAACTGCTATGCTGTTACACTTGCCATTTTGTGCTTTTACTGTCACCCTCAAAAATCAAAGCCCTGCCAAGAGTGTCTGATGTGTCTCTGTTCTGTCCACAAGGGCATAGGAAGAGGGAATATCACTGTGGGAGAAGTAGAGCTCTGCCTTCTGCTGAACTTGGAACTGCCTCCAAGTAGAAAGAGAGACTGGTTGAAAGGCAGCCAGAACAACAGTATCTATTGCCATATCTTTCACCAGATTTGCAAAGGGATCATGACCCCAGCACTTCTGCCAAAAAAGGTTATGAATCACTGCATTAGATTATCTTTAATTACAGCTCCGAAATTATATGATTCTAAATACTAATTTTCCCTTCTTCCATCATCTACCAACTCAGAATTTCTTTAAGACACAAATGCAGTAACAGAATGACTAACAACATTTCAGGGTCAGCCCTGAAACATCATATGATCATTTCAGTGGGTGTGTAATTATGATGGTCGGGCTAATGACAGAGAGTAACAGATGTCTCAGAGTAGTCACCCAGCTGAATTTCTGCCAAATCACTACCAATTCCTCAAACAAAATAAATTTACTTTCTCTTATAGTCTTCTAGTGCTGTGTTATGAATATATTAAGATTCAATACAGCTTAATGGTTAGGTGTACAAACTTTAAGTTTAATGTGAATGGATATAGATTTTGAATCTATCCTTATGAGCTAGGTCATCATGTAAAGAAACTTGGCCTCATTATGTCTCTGTTTCCTGTTTAGTAAAATGATAGTGATAATGCTAGTCGATGTGTGGTATTACGAAAAAAAATGATAGAATTCATAGAACTATAGTGTTTGACACATAGTTTCAGCTCAAGAAATAATGTTGAAAGTCATAATTATAAGTTAAGGAATTCCCAGCTATAAATCAAACTCATTTCAAAAAAATGTTTATACAATTAAATTTTAAGTTAAGAATAATAAACATATTTAGGTCATGTGTGACACATGTTTCATGTTAAAATGAGTTTTGTTAGCTGTAAAAAATGATGCCAAAATATCACATTGAAATATACCTATGAACATTTTTTTCTTATGTAGCAGACTCTAAATAAAAATATTTTTTAAAATAACCACATTATGCTAAATTATGTCAAAATATATAAAATTGATTCAGTTACATTAAATAGTATCATCAAACTAAGTTGAATATGAAATACCAAAGTAATGACTGATTTATTCTTCAAAGATGAATGAAACTAAAAGTAGAAAGTAGTAAATATGAATGACTTCTGAACCAGCAATTATCACTTCCGATATCAACATCCTTGGCATTTCTGATTGACCTTTTGCTTGCCTTAAGGTGGGTAAGAAAAGTTATTTGCTGAACTATAAACAGATGCAGCCTAGAACTGGTCCAGAAGGTCTGGGTTTAATAGTATGCTTGTTTCTTTTTGAAGCCTTTCTGATTCTGTGAATCTCCTAATGAAAATGCTTTGTGCTTTGCAGGTAGATGTGAATGTGGCAAATGCACTTGCTACCCGCCAGGAGATCTCAGGGTGTACGGCAAGTTGTGCGAGTGTGATGATCGCCGCTGCGAAGACGTCGATGGTGTGGTCTGTGGAGGTGAACAGTTCTCACAGCCTTCTGCTGCTGCATGCAACTTGCTCCACCTGCCTTTCTTATTCTACTTATCTATCTGTCTATCTATCTATCTATCTATCTATCTATCTATCTATTTAATAATTCTGTTAAAAAGATGTAGACAAAAACTAATATACAATTAGATCTAAAAGCAATATACAGTTAGGTTTGTAATGACTTATATTCTTGGACTCTTGATTTAGGAGTAAGTAAAGTACACAATGTGCTATCAAGAAAAGATTATTGAGACTAAACTAAATTCTATAGAGATAGTGAAAGGCTTTGTTGCCATTGAATAGTGTAAAATGATTTTTATTACTCTATTCATAAAAACTGATGGGGGCAAGTAAGTATCACCTACAAACTTGGAAAAAAAGAAGATAACTCCCTAAGTTTAATTACAAAAGTCCCATGATGGCTCTACGACCTAAATAAAAGTTTACCAAAAGTAAGAAACAGTGAAAATAAGGAATGAGGCAAATAGAGGGTGGTCAACAAAGGTAATCAGAGGTGGTCAACATAAGAGATTCTGAGAGTCCCAGAGGGAGCGTGTCAACAGCATCTGCTTGAGCTTTCTCCAGGGAAGAGAATGGGAGTCGACATTATTCTCTTATTTCAGTCTTGCAAAACTAGAGATGATGCTTGCTGATTACAGCTCCTTCCAGGGTTTCAGTACAATTGAAATGAAGCAAACATGGACTCATACTAAAAGAATATAACTATCTCTTCAATACAATTAACACAATGCAACTGGACACTATTATTAGTAAAAAAACAAAATGCAGGCACTACTTATGAAAGGCAGGGACATTATCACTATCATCCTTCTAATGTCCATGTATATCGATGTGTTTTCTCTCTAATCAACCATAAAAATTTCAGTTTGACCAAAAATTTCTTTCTCTTCTTTTTGAGCCAAAAGTCCTTTTAAACAACTGTTGTGCCCGTTAGTTTATCTCATGCAGTCATGACAGCCACCTTAAGTAATTATTCCTGCTTTCTTCACCTTATAAAAGGAAAAGTGAGTGATGTTTAAGGGGTTAATGTCCCCTAACTAAAAAGTGGCAAGCCCAGAATTTGAGCGCTGACGTTCAGTTCACAGATCTGTCCCTATATTACATTTTTCCCAAGAGTGACATCAGACTGTTTTGACTTTATCTCAATATTACTTTTAGTTTAGATTGTCCCTTCACTGGTATTAGTTACCAGAAATATCTATGCAGATTATAGCCCTTTTTGCTAAGTATATTATGTACTACTCATTTAATTCATACACACACACACACACACACACACACACTCTTCGCACCTAGAAAGTACCATATACATGTCTTGCCCTCATTATCATTGCCGTTTTCTCTGACGTGCAGTGCCTCTACCTCACATAGGTCTCCTTGCCCATCTGCTTTGGTGACTTGGTTGAAATGGTTAATATTGTAGAAACCTGTTACAACTGCATCTCCTTTACACATTTCAGTGAGTACATTTTTTGCTTTCCTTGCTATTCACTTCTTCATCTTTACTCTTATGATGGTCATTTTTATTGCTTGGAGAGGAATAGTTCAGGAATAGAGAGGCAAAGATGTACCCATCAATGGCCTATTTATGTTTACCCTATGTAACATAAAGCAGAAAAGTTACATATAATTTACAATCCACATAGATACTCTGTTAGTGTACCTCAACAAGGGAAGTCAAAGATACAGTCCATTTTTGTTATTCATGGTAGTTATGGTCTATAAAGTCACAGTGAACACTGAATTAGTGAATACTGAATCATTGCACCTAAGGAAATACAGAGCTAATTTCACAGCATTTTCATCAACTGATCAATACATAACCTTGTTTTATGTGTGTTTCTGTTTAAAGACACATTGTTGACACTGAACCCGTGGCCAACAGCCCTGTAACTCATGCTTGAACAAAGATTATATAACACACATATTTTCTCTGTAAGGCACATTACAGACTTTTCGTACTTAGGAACCTTAGATAGTACTTCAGCACTATACTTAGGGGCCATCTCAAACATTGAAATCATCAACAAAAAAGTCCCCACATGTGAAAAGTGTGGCATTAAATATACTGCAGAAAAGATACAAGTTTACAGTATAAGAACTGAAAAAAGAAGTCAGGCCTTAGCAAGAAATGTGAACCTCAGGCAGCTCTCTCTCTCTTTTTTTTGCCATTCTGCCTGTGTTCTCAAATGACCTTTAAAGCTTCATGAGTGTTGATGTGGTAACTACAAATAAATTTTAGTGAGTAGAAGAATTCTCTAATATGGGATCTGCAAAAAATGAAAATCCACTGTAATTCACATGAAACCTTGCCAGAAACATGACCTCTCACTTTAGATTTGCACTTGGCCTCAAATTGTGATTTCTTTATAATAGCTTCTATAGGTACTTTGATTTTTAATTCTAGTTTGTAGGCATTGTTTCATAGAAGGAATCATATGAGCCTTAACCATTATAGTTTGTATTTTGTGTATGTCTCTGTAAGAAAAATAAATACAAGAGACATGCTGTTAATTAACACATTTGAAACCTATAGTAATTTTAGTACTATACAACATAGTAAATTAATTACTAAGAAGATTGCAAGTTCCCATACCTTTCATAAACATTTATGTAAATGTACTTTAACATTTAGAAATATAAATGACAATAGAGTACAGACTATAGACTAAAGAGAAGTTTTCTTGGTTCCAACCCTGGCTGTTCCACTTACTACCTATATGACTTAAAGCAATTTACATAACTCCTATTTCTCATCTTTAAAATGATGATCATGTTGATAGCTACCTAGTATATATATGTATGTATGTTAGATAATATTATCATTATTATTATGTACATACAGAGAGAGTGGCAGACATAACCAATTCAGGCAGAAATTTATGTACACTCTATGGGATATGTAACAGAGGTTCCTGATTGCTTGTTAATCCCTTTTGTAACAACAATTTATTAGAATCTGTGACTGGTCTTCAATTTTAGATGGCATGCATGATTTCTCCTTTCTGTTCTTTTTGCATAAAGCAGTCTTTCTCCTCACACTTGACACTGACCTATTAAATCAAAGTGGCTGTCATTCATCTCATAAGTATTTTTAGTGTCTATTACACAGTAATGCACCTTCTGTGGGGTAGCTTCACATGAACTTGCCCAAGCATGCAGCACAATTAAAAAGACAGTAGCCATTAGAGTTCTTCAAGCTACAAATATGCATTGTCAAACTTTCTGTATTTCTCAGTCTATCTAAAAATACCCATTATCATAAGGAAAACTCTCTTATTATTTAGTAATAGCCTAACACATATACAGCAAATAATAATTAAATCAGCAAATACTCATTTCATGTTTATTGCAGGTAAAACTCTGCACCGCCCCTCAAACACACTCATGCCCCTAAATATTTTTTATCTCTGTGATGTCATGATCCTTGATCTGTATGCTTGCATTCTTCTTGGTTCAATCTTAAATCCATGGAAACTTGCTCTGTCTCCAGCTATTCCACATAACTGACTTTTCTTGGGTTTATTAATAATTCTTAGTTGCCCAAATCCTGGGTTATTTCCAGTTATCATTCTACACGACCATTTTTTGGCATAAAATTGTAGTTACTCTGCTCTGAAAACCCTGTGATACATGGTCTCCTCCCTGGGCCTGAGAAACACCTTTCCTACCCATTTCTTCTCTAACTTCTCTCTTAACTACTTAATTTCTTTTTCTTTCTCATCTTCCAGAGCTTCCTAATAACTCTTACCTTCCCTTTGAAATGGCTTTGGATGTCTTTTCTGCGTACTGTTGTCTTCAAATAATCTCAGCCTCTTCTGTTTTCATCACTAGGTCAGTGTTTCTCAGGATGATTTCTTAACATCGTTCCCCCCTAACCTCAGTCTCTTCTTTTCAAATTGTAATTAAATATTTTTATATAAAAATTCCTCTAAATTCTGCATTGTTAAAGCTGAAGTAATTATTTATTTCTTTATTAATTCAACAAATATTTATTGAGTCCCCACTATTTGCCAGCAGTAGAGATTCAGTGGTGCATCTATTGAAGCTTATAATTAAGCTCGAAGGGTGGACATTGACAAAGGAATGACAATGAGGTAAATGCTCTGAAAAGAGAAGCAGTAGTTTAACAGGAATATACATAATAGGGAAATTTAACATAGACTGGAAGCTAAGGAAGGCTTCTCTAATGCCTTCATATCTGGATAATAACTGTATGATGTATAGTATCTGCCTAACATGTATTAAAAAGCTAAGCATCACAACAACCATACTTGGATGCCAGGTGAGGGGAGGTGGATACAACACAGCAGTCACAGAGAACAGTGAGCACCAAGGCATGTGGAGGAATGGGAGAGTGACATGTTTGAGGAACATCTGAGAACCAGAGAAAAACCCTGTATGATTGGAGATTAGAAGGTAAATGAGAAAAGGGTGCAACATGTTTTATAAACCATGTTAATGATTTGAGGCTTTCCTCAAAGGATAATAGGAAGCCATAGATGGGGTTTAAATGAGGCAGTAACATGATCACTCTATTTAGGAAGTGCCTCTGGCTGCTAGGTGAAGTATGATTTGTTGGGAAGAGTATGAGTTTGTGAGGTTCGCAGGTGAATATGGATGTTGGGAGATAAGTCCTGGTGAGGCATGAAGGTGGTTTAACTAGATGCAGGGCAGTAGAGATGGAAAAACTTTAATGTATTAGAAACAATGTGGACAACATGCTAACGAAACACTTTACCTTACTACAGCAGACTCTGACCCTCTGTTAAACAACTAGCTCCAGTTCCCTGGAAATAAATGAAGATGGTATATGCCAAGTCAGCAGACAACATTGCTCATAGTAATAGGGAACTTTGAATGATACATTTCAACTAGACAGAAAGGGACTATGAATGAACTATGAATGTCTGATTGAAATGCCAATCTTTTGGCATCCATGATGCCATGGCTCTGCCAATAGGCACGTCACTTGCAGGATTTCTGGAAGCTATACTTAGGGAATTGTTAGAAAAGATTTTGGCTTCAGTGGAGCATAAAGCTTCTTCTAAACCAGAGAAGCTACAACAATTGTGCAATATGGATCTTATTTCTGGGCATCTGGGCTCTGTTATCTGAAGAGAAAAAAATCCCCAGACCACTATATCGAACTCTCGCATTCAAGACCTGCTGCAAGGGCTCCCATGGAGAAGAAAGCCTGATACTGTCCTGTTGCAGAATGTGATTCCTCTCCCATATCTTTCTAAGGATACTAGTGCCAACTGTCAATCTAAATGCTTAGTTGAACTTAAGAGTCCCCCCTGCCCCTGCAACCACCATCACTGCCTTTGGAATACAAACAGCTTTTATAGAAATTCATGATTGAATGATGTGAGTGAGGGGCAGGGTAGAATCAGGGATGAATCTCAAGTTTCTGGTTGCAGCAATTGGATGGATGGAGGAGGCTATACTCTAGTTATACCAATTGTCTCCATTTATTAAAAAATGATTTTTTTCATAGAAGGTAATTAGAGATGAAGAAATTTAAATATATTATGATTTTGTTCCTTTTACTTGTCATTTCATTCTTTATTTTTGCTTCTTCTGAATAAGTTCTTATCATTTTCCCATTCTTCCATCGTTCTTCCAAATCATGTCTAGAAAGCCTTTCTGAAATTATTTTGTGCTTCGTCTATACTGCAGTACCTCCATAACAACATCATGATCTTTTACTGTAAGTGTTCTTGGGTCTCTTTTGTTCAAGTCTATATAATTTTCATGAATATAATCAAACTTTCTCTCAGAAAAATTATTGTAACCTCCAACTTAGGATACATGTTGATGCTGAAGAACTTTTTTGAATAAATTATAAATTGAAGGAGTCACAAATAAGGGGAATGGGGGAGTGCACACAATACTGTTTCTAGTTTTGGATCAGAGAATTCTTCAAGTTGGAATTAATATGGGTCTTGAATAGCTAATATTTAGAGGTGGTAAAATTGGATGTGAACATTTTAGGCCTGGGAAAACTAAGCAAAGGCACAGAAGTGAAAAAATATTTGACATGTTGAAGGAACATATTTATTTCATTTTCTTACATTGAGTTCTTTCTCAGCTGCTGTTGAATCTACCTTAGGGAAAGATTTTTTTCAAACTATTTACTCATTTAGCATTTATAATAGATGTTATTTTATTTATTTTACTTTGCTCATCTTTAGATATAAGGAAATTTTAAAATACTTTTAAATTAACATTTTTATTTTTAACACTTAAAATGAGTAATAATATAAAGAAAAACATAAACAAGAAAATAAAAATAACCTGTAAATCCAAATTCATCATCTAAAAATAATATATAATAAAATTTCAATGTATTCTTTTTTATTTTTTATTTTTTAATTTTTGAGGGTTAGAACTTTTTCTTTTTTAGAACCTAGATTCATGAATCTTCTTCTTTGTGTATTTTAATATTTTGTCTAGAAGAAAGTCCACATTCTATGGTGTATTCAATTGCTTTAGTGTGTGTATGTGTATACACTCACTACATTTTTTATACAAGATTTAAGTGAGTAAAAGTAACCATTTTCTTTTAAGCTAAGTAAGGCAGTACCATGCAACAAGATGAATATGAACCTCATATTCTGACAAATCAACATTTGGATTCTAGCTGCTTGTTGTAGTAACTTGGATTGGTTGTTTGGTCTTTTTACCTTGGTTTACTCATGTAAACAGTAAGGTTAATTATGTCTACCTATTGACTTTGTGCCTGGTACTATGTGCCAAGTGGACATTCGATGAATATCTTATATATGTAGTGGAAAGTAAAAGACAAAAGTGTCCATCTTCATAACAGGACAAAACAACACATTTGTCTTAGGTATCTCGGGGCACTCGCTACAGGGTGTTTTGGAAATAAGTTGGCATCACACAAATCAGCAGTTCTGTGTGTTGGGAAGGAATGGCAAGTCGTTTGTTCAAAGTATTTAGTCTCTTCATCATGTGGCAGCCAGTCATGAATAGATCTTACTACTATGAGTGTTTAGAACTCACTAACAACATCCTTCTGGTGTGGTTTCAGAAGAGAACAAAATTAAGAATCGCTAATTTGGGTTATTTTCTCAGTTTATCTCCAAACATTGAGCTATAGTTTCTGTAGACTTTCAGATGAAGGGATAAACTAGAACCCTGTGTATTCACTGTGAGGTCAGAGAGAAAAATGCAGGTCTCTAACTCTAAAACAGCGACTACCCGAGTATTTTAGTAAACAACAAATAAATAAAACCAAAAACATCCATAAACCTACCTACTCAGCAGGCACATGAGAATTAACGACCAATGTTGTTTATCTGCCTTACTTACAATAACACTAAAGATGATTAAACCAATTCTGGAAGACTGTGATAAATTAGCAATTGTACATGAAGGTGAATGTAAGTAATTACATAATTATAAGCAGTTCCGTTTTGATTATACCAAAATTACACCTGAAAATGAAAGTCATGAAAATGATTGGCAAAAAGAAAATTATTATGAAGTAAGGCCATTCTCCATTTGATTAACTTATTGGTGAATCATGTTCAATGATAATAGATCAAATGTGGACCATCTCAAAACATCTTTCTTAACATTAAAAATTTTATGCAACCTATAAATGCTGATTTTTTAAATCAGATAAGTCACTATTGAAAAAATACGCTTTGTTCACAGTGATAGCCCCAAGATGTATTCATTGTTTAGTGGTACGTGATTTTAAGATTTCACAAAAAACATACTGTGTACATGCTGGCTCTTGTGTGTTTAATTGGTTTAGCCTAAAATAAGCTTAATCAGAGCCTTCTCTCCTGTATTGCATATACTCAAGGTGAGAAAAAGAAATGGGCTGCTTATTCTTTTTCTTCTTTCTTCTGTGTTCCTGGAATAGCTGCCCATAAGTCCAATTTAGAAAACAAGAGGGGACAATGAAGAGCCACCTTTTAATTACACAATCAGTTTACATTTCTTCAGGGAGTTCTTTAGTTTATGGCTGCAATTTGGAGGAGATCATGCATCCTGAGATGAGTGCAGTGACCCCTGGCACTGCTGGGTTTCTCATATTAAGGAAGGCCTCAAGCCACTCACTCAGGCCAAGTCTTTTTTAGCTGGACAACATAGTCAGTTGTGGAACTGTCTCCAAATTACATCTTAAAATCACAAACATCTTTCCTGACTTTGTAAGTGTACCAGTTAGGACTGCCGTTGGATGAAGTTAATTGACACAGATAAGTGTGCTAGATGTTGCTTTGGAGATGGATGTTGAGGTGACTGAGAGCTGTCAATGTCTCACTCTTCTACCTTCACTTCCACTCTGCCTTTCCAGTATGACTTTTATCATCATGCTCATAGAAAACCTCCGGTTGTGTCCATTTCCCAGGAAAGAAGAAAGAGGAAGGAAAAAGGGCAAAGGACAAAGGACATACACTGACTGAGCCTGTCTCATTTCCATTGGAAGACAATCACTTTCTTGGCAACCTCACCCAGGAGATTTCTCTTTATATCTCGTTTATTAGAGCTCTATCCTTGGGGTGCCTCTAGGCCAAAAGGAGCCTGAGAAATCAAACATATTCCAGATAGACATAGTATCACTTCTTTGAAAAAGAAAAAGAAAAACAAAAACAAGCGTTCTAATATTAACAAGAGGAGAAAAATACTGGGCAGATAATATGTCATATCTTATACAGTTAAAATCTATTCATGGCTCAGTTTCCTAATTGAGAAGCATCATTGCAATGTTTTAAGGAAATGTGTCTCTGACCAATGAATTTCATTGGATAAAGTTATTGTCTAGAGCAGTTGTATCCAACAGAACTTTCAGAGATGATGAGAATGTTCTAAATCTGCATTATTCAACACAGCAGGCATTTATTACATTTGGCTACTGAGCATTTGAAATGTAACTAGTGTGACTGAATTAAAATTTTTATTTAACTCAATAAAGTTAAACTAGACAACACAGGTCTAGAGTACTGGCAAAAATTTTGTTGTATGGGATGGAATAAGAATAGGAACAAAAATCACTGATGGGAGTACCAGATCCAAGGAGGTAAGTATCTAGGAGAGGATGAATGATACTGAAAATAGAGATGAAATTGAAAGCTACTTGCCTATGTAAGAACCTGAAAAGTCAAGTGAAGGCAGATTTAATATGCTTCGAATAATTCATTATGCTAGCTCTCTTTACAAGTTCATTCTAGAATGATCGCTTGTATACTTATGTGAAAATAACATCACTGGAATCTATTACCAAGCAGATATTGTCCTCACTTAATTTTATACATATATTTCAACGATTCTGCCACTTTAGGTGTTCTAGTCATAGGCCTGGGTGGCAACAGAGTAGGGCTGGTGCAGCAAAAGCTGACCAAACTACTCTTATAGTCTCATTTTTTTTTTTAATTCCAAGTTTCAGGAACATTCCACTTGGTAAGACTCCTTTAAGGTCTCCTTTCTCACTTTATGAGACAACTAACTCAATCATCTTATTTTTCTTCTTCTATACTGAATGGTCCTACTTGTCTGGCTCCTCCTCATCTACCTTAACCCTACATATTGGAGTTTCCCAACACTTACTTTTCCATAGGTGGGCTTATTCATTTCCAAAATTTTAAATGCCATCTACTGTTTGAAACTACAGTATGGACACTCCTAGCCCTAACCTGCCCTCAATACTAGGCTCATGTCAACTGCTTCTTTGACTTTTCCACTTGGTTGTCTTAAGAGAAAAGTAAAATAAAACAAAACATAAATAAAATGACAAAATAAAATGCAACCACTGCAAATGCCAACTACTGGTGAGTATGGAAAACAAGTGGAAAACATTATTGTGTGTGTTACTTGTCACAGCCACTTTCAGAAGCTCTTTGGTAGTATCTACTAGGGTTGGACGCACACATGCTCTAAGATTCCAAAATTCTACTCTTATGTGAATGCCCAATAAAAAAAATCTACAAAAAAATGAGCAAATCCAACACAAGAGGCTCAAAACAGCTGATTTATTGCTCTCAACCTCCCCATCCTGCAGCTTCCATAGTTAATAAATAACATTATTACTTACAATATTTCTCTATCCAGAACACTCGTTCTTTTTTTCTTTTGTCTGCCACATCCAATTCAACAAGTCTCACAGGCACCACCACCAAAATAGATTTCTCTTCACATCTCTTTTTTGCAATGCCACCATCCTACTCTAAGCTTCAATCACCTTTCACTTGGACTACTACAATACTGTCTCGCTTTTCCCATACTCAATTCCCAGCACAACTTAATCTCTCCCATTTAGTTGACAAAATAAATTTGTAAATTATAAATTATATCACATTGTTCTTTCTTAACACTCTTCTATGATTTCGTTTTTCTATTATAATAAAATTTAAATTCCTTACCAAGAATAAAGTTTTCTATGTTCTCATTCTTGAATATTTTTCCTACTTTATTATTTATTCCATTTTTCTTACTCATTATTTTTGAACACATTGCCCTTTTTTTCACTGCCTGTAAGATGCCAAGTTCTTTCTTATTCCCAGAACTTTTCATTAGCTTTCCTAGAACATTGCCTCTCTGGCTCCTTTTCATCCCCTGGGTGTCACAGAGCCTGCCCTTCCCTGACTACTCCAGTTAACAGTGTTCTCACTGTTGAATATACTAGCACCCTTTTAAATTCTTACACAGCTCAAGTGCATTTGTTCACTCGTTGTTACTTCTTTTCTTCCCTGGTAGATGATAAGCACCACAAGGGTAGTTCTAGTACGATGCCTGGTGCACATTAATAGCTCTTGAATAAATGACTAAAATTACAATAGTTTATAAAGAAGATGTTATTGAAAACTTAAAAAAAACACAACTTTTCTAACTAAAGGGAAGTCATGCAAATGGCAAATCAACACATGTAAATACCTGTGCATTTTGACCGTGCGTCATATGGCTAGATGCCAACTTAACATTGTAGAAAGATAAATGAAGTAATAAATAAAAATAATTACCTATCATTGAATATATGAAAGGGGAGAAGAGGAGAGAGAAAGGCTGGAAAAATAGCTTGGGATTCTATTTCAGGAACCTAAAACATAAGGAAGTCTGAAGTAGCTAAATTTCATTCCATAAACAGTGGGGAGTTATATAGCACTAGATCTCAAGACTGATGTGAGTAGTGTGGTGCTACAGGAAGCTGTGAGCAAGAATATTGGAGAAAGGCGTAATAGGAAGGTTTTTCAAAGTTTTATGATGGTGATATGAGTAGATATTTTGGAGGTAGATTAACGGTATCTGGGAACTCTTTAGATGAGGAGAGTAAGGGAAATTCAAAAGTGATACAAAACATTTTGATCTGGTTGACTGGAAGGAAAGTTGTATCGTTAAAACAAAGTTGTATCGTTAAAATAAAACTACTCTTCTAGATAATACAGAAGAGTGGTTTTAGAAAGAAACTTATATGCAAATCTAGAAGTATTAATTTTGGATGCTAGTAGAACACAAAGTATGGAATCAGAGGAATGAAATTTGTGAGAGATTTAGGGGTTGGTGGTATAGCCCTATGATAATTATGGTTATCTGAAATCCTGTGATGTGATAAATTTTTCAAAGAAGAGATTACAAAGAGATAAAAGAAGACTATTATAGATAGACAATCAGGGGATACCTACATTAATCAGTTCAGAAAAAAAAATGGACTAAATAGAAAAGGACTATTGAAAGGTTAGGAAAAGTCTAATATAAAAAAAGCCAATATAGGAGAAAATTTTAAGAAACTTCCCATAAATGTCAAATATATGCAGCAGCTAAAAAATATAGGAATTAAGAAAAGGCTTCTAGATGTCTCAAATTCATCATCTTTATTTCCCAAAATGAAATATAGAGGCAAAGTGACACATTAGAGAGAGTGGACATTGACATCAGAGAAACTGGAGTCAAGTTCTGATTTTGTGTGGTTGAGCTATATGATAAGGGGTAAAATTACTTTCTCTCTGAGCTTCAGTTGCTTGACTATAAGATCAGGATAATAGCTGACTCAAAGGGCTGTGAGATTAAATTCAGTAAATCAACATATGGATAAAAAGAGGCTCTTGTAAATAGGTCTATTAATCCAGGTTCCTTTTGGGTTTGCCTCCCAATAACTTTGGTTTTCATTAACTTCCAGATAATCATGTGTTATGTAAAAACCTTACCTGGGTTTCTGGGAGGTTAAGTTAATCATAACAATGAATTGCAAAGAATTAAGCATTGGCCATTAATCCCACCTTGTGCAAAGCTGAGTGTAGGAAGAGGCAGATGGAATTGGTTTACTTTCAAAGGTTCTGCCAGAGCAAATTGTCAAAACAATGGTGCCAACAGATCCAGAGGGGCTGATCAGTTTGAATGATGATTTCCTGTGTCTGTGGACAATTGTGTCCATAATGTCTGATTTTGTATATCCTGGTGCTTAGCAAAATGCTTTGTTTGTAATAGATACTCGGTAACATTTTGTCAAATAGTTGCTTTGTTTGTTCTATTTGGAGCTATCTGGTTGTAATGTAGTGCACATATAGGAAAAAGAATAAGGTGTTGATTGGAGACAAATTTAAATGGAAGTTAATACAATCTAATGAGATGTTGGTGGCAAGCAACTAGACAAATGTATATGCTGGTGAATAATTGTCACAAATAAAATATTATGTATATTACCAAAAGATAGACTTCCCAAAATATAGGAGCCAATGAGAAAAACAAAAGGAAAAAAAGTTAAAGTTATGAATCTAAGACTCAGGATGGTTATAACGTCTATGCAATAATAGACACCATTACTTAAACTTTTGTCTATTCTTATTCGTAAGTAGAAAGTTACATAGATAGAGAAATGTAATACTGGATGCCATTCTTACAGAAATTAACCCTTTATTTTTTATTAGTAAACAATAGAAAAGCAAACAATAAATGCTCAAGCAACGGTCACTTGACTAGCTTTGCCCATTGGTCTGAATGTCATGACATGAACAAAGATGAAAAGCACGAACACTCTATACTGATAAAAATACAAATGAAGTATTCTGTATCAAGAATGGATGGTAAAATTCCATTTTAAATTGTTTCAAAATTTCTTTCTCTCTGGAGTCCATCTCCTCAGATACATTGAAGAAATGTATTATATAAAGCAAGAATTCTGTTGTGAAATTCTTTTTAAAAATTACATGGCCAATTGACTATGCATAAAGAAAAAGTGTGTTTGCTTGAAGAAAAGTATGTTTGCATGAAAGCCTATGGTTTATATATTTCTTTCTTAAAAACTGTGATTTGGCTGGATATTTGCCCATCTCCTTCCCTTACCCCACCCTGTGATTGCTTTGCAGGCCACGGCACGTGCTCCTGTGGTCGCTGCATTTGTGAGAGAGGATGGTTTGGAAAGCTCTGCCAACATCCCAGGAAGTGTAACATGACGGAGGAACAGAGTAAGAGTTTGTGTGAATCAGCAGATGGCATATTGTGCTCAGGAAAGGGTGAGTATCTCTGCCGGAGCTTGGACTGGATCCTTATTGTGACACATGGTTTGCGCAGCAGCCGTAGCAACTTTTTCAGACTGCACTTTGTGTGAATGAAAACCACTCTTTCCTCTGCTTACACCAGACTGTAAGCTTGAAAGTTAATCACATGAAGTTCAGTATTTGAGAATATAAAATGCGTAAGATAGGTTTCATGAGAAAAGATCTTCAGCCACTTGTAGTAGACAACCTTGCTGCTGAATGAAATAGAACTAATAATTGTTTAAAGAAGAAACAATTATTCAATACTGAATAGACCAAAAAAAAAAAAAAGGTAAAAGATAGTTCTTGAGTCCACCTGTGAAAGAGCAGAGCCCATAAATGCAGAAATTCACAGGATTTTCACTAAATGTTTGGGAGCCGCCCTGCCTAGAACTAAATGTTATGGAGCTTCCCAGCTCTTTTCTTCAGCTCAGCTGCCTCCTTGCAGAACAGGCTACCCCCTTTTCAGACAAAGCGCAGCTATAGCTAAAGCTGCATTTACCCTTAAACTTTCCCTGGGTAAGAAGTGGCACATCAATATCTTTCTGAAGAAGACACAGTGAAGCAAAGTGGATCCACTGATTAGTCATGGAGGAGGCCTCAGAAGCAGGATGCACCATGTGGATGTACCCACAAAAAGTGGCTTTTTGCTTTACCTATCACTCAAGGCCAATGCTATCCAGTTGAAGGAGGCATCTTGACATAATTGCAAAGATAAAACCAGATGGATGTTGTGACCACATATGGTGCCAGGAAGAAGGCTGAAAATTGATGAAAACATGCTCATTTCAATAGACAACCATGTCCTTGGTTTCCAGGAATTCTTTGTTTGTGACTGGTGTTTATAGTGTTCTGGCAAGGAGGTCATGCCTTCAACCTAATGCAATTACAGCAGCCAGGTGGCACTTATATGAATTTAAAGCAATCACTTTGTTCCCATTTGTTATATTAAATTCATTCTAATTCCAAGTCCCAAACAAATCTCACACCAGCTTAGTCCTTAGGGGCTTTCAACTCGTGGAAACACTTGCTTTAGGTTCAAGGTCTATTGGGAGAACCAAAAAGGAGGAAGGAGAGGTTAAAAGGAAGAGGAAAAGGGAAGGATTTTCAGAGGAAGAGATTAACAAAGAGAGCATGAAAGGGGCTAGGAATAAAATTAATCTTCAAGGGGGAAGCAGAAGGGAAAAAATACATGTGATCAAATTGGAAGGGAGTGTTCTCCCTATAGAAAAGTTGTGAGAATGATTAACTTGTCTGAATTAGATTTTTATTTCTGAATATAGCTCCAAATACAGAGCCCTAAAGTTTAAATACTGTTTCATTGTTTTTCAAAATGGTGTTATCCTTGGAATAAGGATATTAACTTTTCACAGAAACTTTACTGAATGATGAAATCCATTGTATTATAATATTACTGTGCTTGTTTGTATATGTTTATTTTAAAAATCAGCCATTTTGTGTGTGTACATGCATATGCATGTGTGTAAATCAAACACGCAATCAAATCATTAACATTGTTCACAAGCAGGTCTTTGCTAAGTCATGTCCAATTTCAGGTACAGGAAGAGAACACAAAGCCATGCTCACCAGTGTAGTGAATTCCAGTCTGTAATTTCCTAAACTGAATTTCATACAAAAAGAGGAGTAGCTCCTTTTCAAGAAGTAAACGTTCTTATTGAAGTCACTAAATTCTGAGGAGAGATTTTCATTTTTAGCATCATAAATGTAGAAAATACAAAAAAAATGGTTTGACTAAATATTGAGCTAAAAGGCATTTCTCAAAACAAAACAAGAAAATCTCTCTAGTTAATGCCTTTTCGAATTATTGGCTTTGGGCAATGGAACTGTATCTAGAGATCAATGAATGATTAAACACATATATTCTAAATAATTTGTTTATTCTTCAATGGGTAGAGAGTTTTCAGTCTTTAAACTTAAAAGGGAATGCAAAAGCTGCCTCAAGCCCACATATTTTGAGGCCAGTGTTAGTGATGATTGTGGCCACCCCGTTGTTGGCAGCCACTACCGTTCTGTTTCTTTCATTCCTCTTATTCTGAAGACATCAGTGCTGGATTATAAAATAAAGTGACTAAAACTGAGATCATGGAACTGTGTTGTTTTGTAGGCATGAAAAATAGTGGGGATGCAGCAGTTGTTCTTGTCCCCATGGAGGGTACCACTCCACCCTTCACCTCAAGAACCACAGAAAAAGTAACATGAAATTGACTAAGAATCTAAAATGTGGTAGCAGAAAAGGAACATGTTTTAAGTTATTTGTCTGGGGCCATGAATTTCTTGATAGATTGCATGAATTTGCCAGAATTCCATATACTTTTTCTTAACTTTGTCAATAAAAATTCCATTCTCTGACTATGGGACAAATATGAGTGGTGGGCCTGAGATCACAATAGCACACAGCAATTAGTAGCCTGTACCCAACTAAATGTTTCCACCCGCAAGACAGATCCCAAACATGAGCTTCAATGAGCTGTGAATAAAGCCCGTCACCTCAGGAGACGATGAAGAAATAGCATTTTATTTCTTTACAAATTTATAGCCAAGACAATAAATCACTCCATAGAAAAATTTAAAACAAGATACATTGTTGTGACCTTCATAACAGATGGAGTAGTTAGTACAATAGTGAAAACTGCCTGCTGGGATGTCAGGTTGCAGCATTTTGTCAGGCTCGATGAATGGGGCAGCTAACAAAGATGCCTTGCCCCTAGACTCAAATTATTTTTGTGAATAACCAGAGAGATGAGCTTAGAGCCAGGTATCCCCTAAGTTTAACTACCTTTGCAGAACACATGATATAATTCATAGGCTGTTTGTTTGGGCATTTATTTATTTATATCCAAGAATACATAATAACCTTTTAACCTGGGTAATTTCAAGCTAGATCCAAAACCATCATCTCTAATATTCTTAATGATATTGCATGACAGTGGCTATCACTGCATGTCACTAAATGTCTCCTTAGACTCTCACAATGATACTGTTGACTCTTATATCTGAATAAGTCTGCAGTACACCCACCCACTCACCCACTATCCCTCACCTCCACTCAACTCTGTGGTTCATTCTCCATGCCCAAAAAGAGACAGGGTAAAAGGTAAAAGTTATGCCTCAGAAAATGGCCTTAGACAAGTGTTCTCACTGCCTCACCCAATATAGCTGTCATTCTGATTAGCAAGAATGCACAACCTATTTTTTGAAACTATATGAAAGTTCTTCTTGTAAAAGGGATCATAGATAAGCAGATAGGTAGATAGGAGAGTAGATTGAATTGGATTAAAATCTTAGGTTAACTATTATAGATGGCCCTGGGCAATTCTCCCAGTCCTCTCTGTACTTCCATTTTCTCATCTGTAAAGGCAGAAGAATTTCATTTCTTTCCCCTTCTTAAGCCCAAAGGATGCTCTGAAGACAATTGAGAAAATGTGGCAGATTCCCCAGGAATAGAAGCCTGCAAACACAGAAGGGAGATTGGAGCATTCTTAAGGGTCCTTATACTGAGAAAGAAAATAAACGGATTAGTGGTGTTGTGGTCATGAATTTACCACTCTAGAGATCTAGCCAAGACGGGCCAGCTACTCCCTATGGTGGTCTGAGTCTTATGGACGTGACTGGGTCACATCCAGCTAAGCGGAATAACTGGTCACCTCTTGGCAGTCTTGTGGCTTATATCTGTCTGACAGAATCCTCTCCCTAAGTTTTTCCTTTTTCAGAGATGGGCAATTTGACCCCGAGTTATTGATGAAAAGAGCCAGAGCACTCTATAACAAAGACACTATATGTCATCTTAATAACTATCATACTGTGTTATTATTACAAGCTATGCTATTTCTAGTTTCACAAGCAGTAGAAGAATTTCCTACCTCTAAGATGTACTGAGAATTGACAAACAGGAAAGAACAACACAGCTGGGGAAAATGTTGACTGAGAAAAGCTAGTTTTTCATAGCACATACAAAAATCAATCCCCATTTTTCATTCTAAGTATTTCAGTGACTAGTAGAATTTTGGAAGTGGATTTTACTTGTCAAATGGTCTATCAGTGTGTACCATATTAACTTAGCTGAGCTTACCAGTTTTAGAAAAATACTTTGTTATGGTCTGAAGCGAAGCATTCAAGAAGCAAGAGTGGTGATAAATAATTCCAGAGTTTTAGGATAAGTTTAAAGATGAAATGTCAGGTCTTTTCCTGAATTGGGGGCGGTGTGAGCCGGGGGAAGACATCCTAGGTGTAACACATGAATACCATGGACATATCAAATCATTTACTTCTGCTTCTGTGGTAGAAAAAATTTTGCAATGTAAGGGTGATATACTATTTTAGAAACAATTAAAAACGGTCAACTTCTTCAAAGAATATTCCTCCACTTACAGAAATAAAGCACCAAACATGCCTTCTGAGGAGATATTAATAAAAGGTCAATAAAATGCCCCAAGTTTTTTTTTTTTGCTTGCAGATATAGTGCTAACCATTTGCAAAATGATCAGTTAAACGTTGAACATTTCTGTGCCTAGAAATTTGAAAGAAAGTCTAAAATAAATTTCTAAATAAATACTTTACCTGGATGAGACCACCAAATCTCACAGACTGACCTGGGAGGCCCAATCATGGGTCTGAAGCAATCCCAGGTTATCAGTCACTCAGAATGGAAGGTTGTCTATTTTGCTCAAGAGCATGCAAATTAACCTAGACCCTCAAAAAAGTCAAGACTAACTGAAATCATGCTGTGGTTAAGCAAGAAGTTAATAAATGTAAATAGTCTCAGCATATAAATAATTTTGACTACTCCCTTACCCTAAAAGGAGTGACAAGGAATGCCAAAGGTTTAATTTAGATGTTGGGGATTCTTGCACCCAAAATGCATACACCAGTTTTCATGATATGAAATACCACAAAGTGCTTAATGCCTGGGATATGTTTATGGGAATCCTTTTTGTGATCTCAATAATAAATATAAATTCCTTTCTCTAACCGTTTTTATTACCGAGGTGGTTAACTTATTTTTCATAGAAGCACTAATGATTGATTCCTGCCTCCTCCCAATATATTTTGAATTTACCAAGTCTGGAATTTTGTTAAATGCATCAAAATACTTTTTCTACTTCACATTCTCTTATGGCGATAGCCATCTTTAGTAAAAGGAAATCATGTTTGGGAAGAACATCCAATCCAAGGAAACAGAAAAGAGGGGAAGTCCATTCTATGAGTGTTTCTTTTTAATTTTAAAGTATTCTTTACTGCTATTGTATAAGTAATTTTGCTATGTGAAGATTTTTTAGCCTGTCATTTAAAGACATTTAGACTGAGAGAACTTTCTTCTCTTTCTGACACCATTTATCTTATATATTTTCTTTTCTTATAAATGTACTATTAGTAAAATTATTTCTCAGCAAACCAAAATACTTTTAATATCCAATGAAGAATGTTTTAATTAGGTAGGGGAAATGGATGAAGTAATGATAAATGTGGTTGGATCTAGAGCCTCATAAAAGATGAACATTTTGAGGGATTAGAACTATCCTTGATTATGGCAAGAAATCTGAGAATGAGATTTGATAAGTCAAATATACACAAATAAATGTGTGCATACTTTTAGCACTTTAATGAACCCCCTAATATGCAGGGATGTTCTTACATTGAGAAAAAGATGTAAACAAAAATTCCAAATTATAAGCACAATAATTTAGTAACTTTGAATTACAAAATGCATCCTCATTTAATAGAACTTAGTATTAATTCCTTTAAATAACAGATACAGTTAAAACTGATTCACTCAGAAAAAAAGAAAAAAATAACATTTATTTCTGAACACCTTTTTGGAAAGCCATCTATAAGAATCAGCCATATTCTGCTCTCATTGACATTTCAACCAGACTGGGCCATGAAACATTTGCTCAAGGCTAATTGCAACTGTCTAGATCCATAATGAAGCTTTTCCTGGATAACCTTTATGAATTGCAGTAAGTAAAGCTCCTTTCTGAGTAACTGGCTATTCAATAAACTTTTACCTTTGGAAGAGAGGTTAACAGAAACTTATCATCAGTGCATTGATGGTATTCTATTCTAGACAGAAACCTTTATAGTTATGTGGTGACAGCCAGTAATATCCTTTGTAATTTCAGGTTCTTGTCACTGTGGAAAATGCATTTGTTCTGCTGAAGAATGGTATATTTCCGGAGAATTCTGTGACTGTGACGACAGAGACTGTGACAAACATGATGGGCTCATTTGCACAGGTGCTATATTGGCTGACTCTAATTGATCTATGCCACAGTTTGCAATTAAAATAAATAACACCCATCTCAGGGCAGGAGAGCTTCCCTGTTCAAGGGCTAACTATTAATGTAAGGTAACTATGTAAGGGGAACTGGGCATTTGGGAATAGCACTAACATTATCCCCATGCATAGAAGAATACAAAAAAAAAAGTCAAATTATATGATTTTGGGGAAAATTCCACAAAGTAACCCCTCCAATGTACACATAGTTATATACTGAAAAAATAAAATAATTCTCTTAACAAGCATTTCACTTTGAGAATGGAACCATTATTTTATAGGTTCAAGGTCTTACTAAATAGTTCAAAGATAATTGATATGTTGGATGAGCTATTATGTATATTGGGGGGAAAAAGTTACAAAAAAAACTTAGGGGTATAATAGATACCCATTTCTTGAGTTTTAATAATTGGTTATAAAATACATTTTCTTAAAGTTGCAGGGGGACTTGAATGTATATTCATTCTTTCTGTTTGTAGCTTAAGCAAAAGGTAAATATTTGTGTGCCATTAAGCTAGACATTCACTTTCTGTTCATTTCTACTACAAGGCTCCTCTTCTAATTGATTACTCAGCCTACCTCATACTATGTCAAGAGCTTTATGTTTCTCAGCATTTATTCATTAAGTCAGATATAACTTGTTTTCTACAGAAACTGAAAATTATGATATAGAAGCCCAGCTGGAGTGATACAGAATGGTCATTATTAACTCAATATTACATAGATGATGGCACCAAATAGATGCCATTAATCGTTTGAAAGATCATATTTCTCATAGCTGTTTAATAAGAAAATAATAAGATGACCACACAATAAGAAAAGCATCAGAGATTAATGAAATAAACTGTTTCGATTATAAACAGTTATGGTTTATAATAACATATTTTGGTGCATTTCAATCATGATAACGATTCCCTTATGCATTTTGTTGCAGGGAATGGAATATGTAGCTGTGGCAACTGTGAATGCTGGGATGGATGGAATGGAAATGCATGTGAAATCTGGCTTGGCACAGAATATCCTTAACAATCACATGGGAAAAGACGGGATTCTTATTTCTCCTATGCCATTAGAATATATAAACGCAAGGGAAACCATATATAATCACCACGAGGACAGGTCAAACAGACTGTTGTATGTTTTTCTATTTCTGAATACCTGAATGAAATCTAGGTACTAATTAACACTGAGTTAAGTGAACTCTAATGTAAATAAAACCAGAAAGAATATTTCTTCCATAATTTACATCTGTGGCTCGCAACAAAAGTGACTCTGCCACCCAGAAAACATTTAGGAATGTCTACAGACAATTTTGATTGTCATACTGGGTGGGGTGGGACGGTGTGCTACAGCATCTAGTGGGTAGGGCCCAGGGATGCTGCTACAGATCTTACTGTGCAGGAGACAGCTCCCCGTGGCAAGGTATTACCTGGCTTCAAATGTGGATAGTGCTCGAGTTGAGAAATGCTGAATTACATGGTTGTTAGAAATTCCCATCCCTAAACAAGAAAGGACATTCTACAATCTAAGGAAAAGATATATCTTTACATAAATCTATCATTCATATTTTCTAGATTTCCATATCACTCAGCATTTCCATATGGGGACAATGAAGATAAACACACATGAAGTATAATCTCTGGGTGGGGAGTGGGGCAGAGGCCAGATCACCAGGGCTTTTGGAAAAAAACTGGTCATTTTTACTCATTAAGTCATTTCTCTAGTTTCAGTTTAAACTCACAAAAGAAGATTCCCTTAAGATGAAGAAAAAAATTATAAAGAATGTACAATTGAACATTTTTAATAAACAGTGACGTAGTTGTTTACATTGAGTCAATATGTATTTACCAACTGAAGTTAACAAAAAAAAAATCATTATTTAAGAATATTCATTTTCTGTTACTAGAACATTTTGAAAACTGAGCAGGAGTTACATGTTAAAGGAATCTGATTTTTCAGTATTTAAGTTACTCTATGGTAACTTGCCTTTTAAGAAGATAATCTAGTTAGCTATACGATGGACCTGAAATATGCATTCATTTCTCTTAAGACTTATGTTTAAGGATACATTACTCACTGGAAAAGTAAAGTCATGCAAAGAAGTTGAGAAGAGATACTACGATAAAATGGCACAAGTCTCAAAAGCTCAGAGGAAAAAAAAACAAAGTAGAAATAGCTTAAATAGAAATTACAAATATTTACTCAATGATAGGAACAAAATGTTTATTTTCTTAATGGTGAAATTTTGCTCTGTATGAAATTCACATTGAATTATGAAAATGTACAATAATCTGGGCTTCCCTTACATATTTGCAGTTAAATCTACTTACACACATTAGTCTAGGCAATCTTTAATTACTTAGATCTAAAAAAGACCCACTTTTTCTAAATGTGGACTGTATTTTGTAAAATCCTGGAATTATGTAACAAAATTATTTCTGTATTGTTTCTGATGGAAATTTTTACTTGGAAATTTTACATAATGTAAATATTCTAGAGTCATGGATTGGACTTTATAGGTCAAATCACTAAAAATAAGGAAAATATGCATCTTCTGAGTTACTTAAATTTTAATATTGAAAATGATATGAGATTATCTGATATGGATTTTTATAGTACTAATAGTGTTCTCATACTTTAATGGATTTACAAAATTGTTATCTTTCCTGAGATTAAGGAGTGTAACCACATTAGCTGTATCCCTATTGTTGAGTATGTCAATTAATATATTAGTTTTGTAAAATGAAGGAAATATAAGCACTTATGAAAAAAATGTAGATTATATTCTTTCTCTTCTCTTAGCATTTTAAGCCTCAAACACACTTATTATAATTGTTTAGTAGCAATATGGATGACTTCTTTAATGATGGATGCATTTGAATTTGTTATATTATCTATCCTCATAATACAAATGACATTCAGGGTCTCTGTTGCAGAGCACTGCTTTCTATGGAAAAAGACCAGATAGTAAATATGTTAGACCTTGTGGGCCACATACACCTCTGTTCTTTGTTTATTTATGTTAGATAGTTTAAAATTGTAAAAAAGAAAAAAAAAGGCCTCATTCTGAGCTTCTGGGCCATAAAAAAAAAAAAAAAAAAGCAGATTGAGAGCTGGATTGGGTGCATAGCTCTATTAGAACTGCCCTTGATTTCTTATGTCTTTTCAGATAACCCTAGGTGTTGTCTTATTTTTCTTGGAATTATATTACTAACCCTTTTCATTAACAAAAACAATTACAACAAAAGTGTTTCTCTTTTTTATATTTTAATATAAGAAAAATGTCCTCAGCATTTATGGTTTTAAAGAAAAAGTTTAGATATAGAGAAATGTTTATATTATAAATTTCAGAATGTAATTTGTCCAAACTTTAAGACAAACTGAAAATGTATTACAATCAGCTACATTCTGGGTTCATTTAGCTATAAATTATGGAGCTGAAACTGAGTCATATCACACAGTACCTAAACTCTAATGAATGCTTTTCTTTTAAACAAAAATACTTTCTTTTTACTTTTTTCCACCTGATGTAATATTTCGTGTGTGTGTGTGTGTGTGTGTGTGTGTGTGTGTGTGTGTGTGTGTGAAAGAGAGAGAGAGAAAGAGAGAGAGAGAGAGAGAGAGAGAGAGAGAGAGAGAGAGATTCTGACTCTAGCAATCAACATAAAGAAATGATAATTTTCATGTTTAAATTAGAAAAAATAAAATAAATGTAGTAACATGTAAAGACATACATCCTACTCTTTTTAAATGTGATTTGATTCTGTTACTAAGATAGAAACTATCTCTTAAAAAGGGCAGGGCAAGAACAAACTTGTAAGGAGGAGGGAAAATTTGTAAATCTCATTGGTTTGTTCAAGTTTGTCCCAAGTTACAGTGAATTAATTTCAAATGGGAAGGATGCAACAAGTTTGCAAGTGGCATTGGCACAAACACTGCTTGCTTTGCAAACCATCACTAATTTTTCCACAAGGTCTTTTCAGTAAAATTTGACTAAGATCCTAAGACCTAAGAGGATAATCATTATACTTTTTTCTCCCTGGGCTCCTTGAGCTAATCTAGGTTCCTGCAGCCCATTGAAAGGAAAGGTCTCCACCACTTAAAATGCAAACACAAACTCTGCCAGCAAACATCAGTCTTAGACTGAACAATACAGAAATCCAAGGGGGGAAAAAAAAACAACTCAGCTTTTGTCTGCAGACTCATTAAAACTTTGAACCCCTACTTAGCATTCGAGAGAGTAGAAAAACCCTGTGTGCCACCTTGTAAGTTAAAAACCTGAGCTATGAAATGTATTTTACTCTAAAGTAACAGTTCACATCTGGATTTTGATATGCCTAGATTCAGCTCAGTTGCTTTCACTGGATATAGTCTTGTTCTGAAATTAAACTGAAAATAATTTCTAAATATTTTCACTTCCTTCTAAAATGGATTTCTTAATCAATCTGGTCTCTTTTTCAATTTTAACTTTCCCCGTAATATTAGAGAAAGATTTAAATGGCATGTTTAAGTTAAAGAACAAGAAGTTTTTTTATCGTTCTGTTTTGTTTTTTTTTAAGGGAACTTAATCTGATGTTGGTCATCTGCCTGTTTTAGTGCTTTAGGCATCAATTAAGCAACTAGTCAGGTGTGATAAAGAAACTCTGCTTACTAACCAAAAGGCAAACAATTCAAAGAACTGCAGCAGGAGTTTTATGGACCCATTGTGGAGCTTCTACACGCTTATCCCCAAACACTGAGAGCAAGCAAACATTTAGAGCAAAAATCTCTAAATTCTGCAGGATTTATAATGATGTTCAGTACCATTTTACTCTTTACAGAGTGAACCATTTGCATCTCTTCTAAAATTTTTCCAAGCAAAGTTGTAGCAAAACATTTTAGAGAGCAAACTGATACAAAAATAAAAATGATGTCACTTGAAACATCAAAACCATTAACATTCCAGGCATTGTTGAAGGATGGATGAGGAAATCAGCTACTATAACCATTCAGTTGAAATAGCCCCCCCCACACCAGATATGCATGCAAAAAGAATGTGATATTAGACTCAATATAATCAAAATAAGTACATGGAGGTACAAAACACACGGTCTGTAAGAACAAATGAATTCCATCAGATTTACTATACAGAACAAGAAGACCGACATTGCACTTAATAACAGCAGACTTAATTTTAAAGGGGAAAAATGGGAGAGTGTTATCCCGGAAAAATAGCAAGAGAGGTATCATCAAAAAGCTAAAATTTTTCTTTGGCATGGTAAAAGGGGAAATTGAGTTTACCAACTTATTTACATGAGATTTCTCTATATATTTGTGGATGGTTCAATTCCATTTCATTACATAAAGTTGTTTGATGTTTTATAATATGTCTTTATACAAATATTTTATTCAATGTGTTGTATTGTGAATACAACAAATGATATTAAACACAGAAACTGTACAATGCAGACAAACTCTTTGTATGTAAATTGAGTAATACATACCAACAGTTCTTGAAACACAGGTCCTACATGCAGTTCATCAGTGTTGTCCTCATCCCATGCAATAGGTGAGACCAGACACAAAGAAAATGATTAAACTAATTTACAAATAACAAAGATCCCTCTGCAATATGTCTAAACATATATTAGAAGAAAGTATTTTGATATTCATTCATAGGGATAAATGCCCTTGTAGACAACTCATGTAAAAAAACAAAACAGGTGCATATTTACATAAATCCATCATTTAGAAAAATATTGTCTTAATTTTGACCAATAAATAGGCTTGCAGGGGGGAAGTAAAAACTGCAAGTAGGGCTAATTACCAAAAACAAATTGGTGGGGTATTTTGGTGTGTGTGTGTGTGTGTGTGTGTGTGTGTGTTGGAGTAAGCAGTGCCTATAAGCCCATCTCATTGGAATTTCAATTTAAATTATTCACAGTTTGCCACATATTATGGAATACATCTTCTCTAAATAATTGGTTAATAAAATTCAACTAGTGTATTTTAACTTATCCTGTTAAAAACAATAGGCTTCAAAACGGTTCAACAAGAAATCAAGAATGGTCAAAGGAATAATTTTGTTGTATTTGTACTTAAGCATTATCAACAACAAGTCTACTCAAACATATGCTAACTTTTTATTTATTAAAATGGAATCCAATGAAATTAAATGAAACCCAAAATGAAATAAGCATAAACAGTTAAATTTATACTAAATCTTTAATGAGCTAAGCAGGCCAATACTTTAAAATGCTGGGCAAGGGCTGTCATGGAGACTTAAAAAAGCAGTGACAAAATAATTTCCCAGTAAATACAGTAAATACAGTGCAGGGAGGGGATGGCGACTGGGTCATCCTTCCAATGGAAATAATAAAAAGAGGCCAGTATATTGATCCCATATATAGTTTTCTATAAATGAGGTTCAGTTTGGTCTCAAGTAACTCTTCTTAGGACAAAACATTGAATTTTATTAAGTATACACAGAGTTAACAAATATATTTCCAAACAATTTAGTATTAAACATTTTGAAACTCTTTATATCCAATACTGAACATTTTGTATGGTTTCTTCACTGTGTAGTCAACTATTCATGGCCTTTCTTGGTAGTTGTCTTCCCTAAGCTCTGAGTTATTGAAAAATAAATTTAAAAAGCAAATAATACGAATGCAAATCAGTTGAATGGACCAAAAACCTGATGTTTGAACATGTTGGTTTGCCTTTACTTTTATCTAGAATAATTCAACAGACTGCATTCTGAGATCATGGCAAGGCACCTCTACTCCAGCCACTGGGCGACCTGGGCCCATGAAGCTGAGTTAGAGGTATGGACTGGTGAAATACACAGTACCTGACTCAGCATGCTGAGCTCAAAAAAATATTTTTTCCTAATGTGTCCAGTTTAAAAACTTGTCATTAAACACCAAAAATATTAAAGTCTAATTTATAACTAAGGTTTGCATTGCTGCTGCAGAAAAGAACACAACAGCCGCCTTGCCCATGCTCTGCTGAGTATGAGTGGAACACAGCCAAAACCAGGGATGGCATTGAGTTCCGTTCATTAAAAACAGGAAGGATTATATCTGAAATGGATTTAGGTAGCGCAACTCTTGTAGGTTGTAATTATTGATTTTTTTTTCTTTTTTCCAAATAATGAAGATTAGTAGATGAAAAATGAACCTTAATCAGGCCTACAAGGCCTACAGAGTTCTTAGGACCCACTTTCTCAAAAACCAGTGGGTCTTGCTCGCTGGGCAAGGCAAATGTTACCATTACCAGTAAGCTTGTGATATGTATAAAACACACACACACACAAAGAAACTAAAGGGGGATGTCAAACACATATCGTAGAGAACTTCTCACGGACTGTGTTTGACCTATTTCTCACCCCGGCAACGCCAACCTCAGGAGCACAGTACCTGCTACTGACTAGAGCATATATGTGTGTTTAATTGATAGTGTGAGCCAGAGACAACACTCTTAATCTTTATAGATGCGATTTGTAATAATAGGTTTAGAAGGCTTCCTGATTCCCTGATCACTCTCTGAATTATGCCAACTGCAACGTTTAAGATTTAGAGGAACACAATCCCTGCGAAAGGTCACAGACAGTGGAGCGAGCAGCCCTGTAAAAACGGGAAGAAGGGAAATCCATAATAGCACAGGTTTACAGCTTCTAACTAGAAATTACTCAATAGTATTTGTGTGCTACAAAATTGAACTTAAACACATGGATTTCGCTGAAACAGGACTCAAAAAGGATTATGGGTAGCTGTCAGCAGGCAAGGTATCGAGTGTACTTGTGAAGTATGTCATTCACATGAAGTGTCACAGTCACAGAAAAGATATTAAAAAGGCATTCCATATCTGGTAGGGCATTCCATGGTCTGAGTTTAGCTGGTTATCCAGGTGTCTTCTTATTGTGGGGGTGCAACAGGTTGAGATTTATCCACTTGCAACCAAGAAGTTCAAGACAGCAAAGAGCAAGCATCCGCTTACTTCCAGCTGCTCCTCAGCCACGGGAGCAGAAATGTCTGGCAAGGATAAATCACTCAACTGTGCTCAGGATGAGTAAGTCACAACACCTGTGAGGATCTGGCTATGTTGTCTTACTTTTGTTGACTGGTTTGCCTCCATTCATTATTGCAGACGCACTTGTGCTTTTACTTGGCGTCACCCCCGCCTTCGGGACCGTTTCTCCAACGTCATGCAAAGATGGTTCTCGGTACATGGCAACTAGTGACAGGAAAGAGGGTGTGAAGAAAGGCGAAAAAGGAAACATTACCTGATTAGGTTCAAGCATCAATACACGCACAGACCTCAGCAGTTTGCTCAGTCCTGTTTACCCTAAGGTAAAGCAATCCCGTTGAGAAGAAGCCCTGTTTTGAAGCAGTAATTCTCCGTCCTCAAACAGAAGACATTACTTTCTTCACACTCTCTGTGTGGAGTTTGCACGTTCTCCCTATGCCTGCGCAGGTTTTCTCCAGGGACTACTGTTTACAGGTGAATATGGGTTTCCTCCCACATCCCAAACATGTGCACAATAGGTGAATTGGTGTGCCTTAATTGTCTCAGTCTGAGTGAATGTAGGCGTGAGTGTGAGTGTGCCCTGTGATGGAAGGGTATCCTGTCCGAGGTGGAGTCCTACCTTGCACCCTGAGCTGCAGGGAAAGACTCCTGCCACCTGAAATCCTGAGCTAGAATAAGTGGGTTTGAAAATAATTCTCTTATTCATTTTTATTAATCTTTCTTAAATGTATGTATAACCCATATTTATGTTAATGTCTAATATTAGAAATGTTTAGAGTCTTTATTTAGAAGTTTGGTGATATTTATGTGGCCAGAAATATGCCATAGGAATGTAACTCTTGCTAATATCAGTTAGCCTATGGTAAAATTAATTTCGTTAAATGTTTCATTTAAAGTTGCAGTTTCCAAGAATCTATTGCTGATGTTAAGTGAGGACTTACTGTATTTTACGAAGAGATCTTGTGTTTAGTTGGAAACTACCATATGCATTCTCCATGTTCAAGATGGTAGAATTTTACCTTTTGCATCAATGCATCATGTGAGTTTTCAGTGGCACACATATTTAAAAGTGCATGTGTACATCAGATCTATATTAAATGACTTGTCAGTTTAGTAAAAGGGATTAATCCAAATCCTTGAAGCACTTTCCAATCCCTCTTTCTGATACCTCACTCCAACTACTAATTTAATTGGGAGACAATAACATCGGAACATTAACCTTGATTGAAGTTATGTAAGGGATGCAAATGTCCCAGAGCATCAATAATTAATCAAGTACCAAATTTGTCCTAAAATTTTCAGTGATATAACTTACATCTTGTATGGGTCCTGAAAGTTAGAAATTAATTTTCTCTATCAATTACTTTATGTGATAACCTCTGTCATTGTAACACCTCCTTCTTTGTTTTTAAAAGTACTTTGACTGCTAATTATTTAAAAAATACTGTTTCTTTTTTCTTCCTCATATTCTATACATATACATAATATGCAAGTAAAACAGTTCAGTGTACAATTGAAATACCAAGTAATATTACACCATACTTTTAGAGTCTCAGATATTTTCTGTTGGATATATTAAATTGCTAATTTACAAATTTTGCTTCAGTTAAGACATAAAGGCCCTGTTAGTTTTCATTACATTTATGCGGATAAAAGACAAAGTTTAGAAATTTAGTCAATTCTTAATTGTCTATATTTAAAACAAAAATTAATGTAAAGAGACAAAGCAAGGTGACAATAAATAAACCAAGATTTCTTTATTGACTTAGTTTTTAAATTAGTCTCTTGCATTTGAATATTGGTGAGTCCAATGGTCCCAAAATTCATTTGAAAGAATAAAGCCAAATCATGGAGGTGTATTTTGGAAGGACAGAAAATCCTTCTAATTTCTTATTTCTATTCTAACTTTCTTTACACTTTATCATATAATGCATAATAATTCACTCATATTTCAGACTCTTATGTAATTTTTCCTGTCCTAGATAGGCCCTGGTCATTGTTTGGGTTGACTTATTATCATTTTGTGTATTGTGTATATGTATATATATACACACACACACATATAAATATATGTACCATTAATATGCATATATACATATATGTATAGTAAAGTGTACAAATCTTAAATGCACAACTTAAGTAGATACCTATGCAACAACTACCCAGATCAAGATAAAGAATATGTCTAATATTACATGAGGGTTCCTTACATCCATGGTAGAGTTATCAATGTGAAAAATAAATGTGTAATAAATCTGATAAGGATAATGCACACATAACATTTACCTTCCAATGGCTTGGGTAGAAAATGAGCTGCTGGTTTGGTTTTCTTTACTCTGTTTCCTTTCATTGCTTGCCCTTCCTTATTCAATCCCAAAAACCAGGCTCTACCAGATTCTTGTTGTCTGTACAGCATAGATGAGTAGATTACATAATAGTTTTCAAAAACAGATTCTTTAAACTTGCATTCAGGGGTAAAAAGTTCCTGTAGAAGGAAAAGGAAGAAAAGAAAGTTAGAAGAAGAAATGAGAGTTTCAATGTGGTTTCTCTTCCATCCTTCAGAAGCTCATCCATCGTGAGATGACTAGATGTAACTCTTCTTGCATACGCTTGAATACAATGAATAGAGAATAATCTGTTATTATTGGGAATATATGTATATAGCAAAAGTATAGTTGTTTTTACTTAAACAGAAAACAATTCAACTAGGGTATAACAAAGAATAGTACAACAAAAACATTATATATTCACAGTAAACAAAACAAAAAATGTATTTAAGGTATTTTCTAACCTGTTTTCAATATTTCCATAGGATTAATTATATGATACCTTAACAGTTGTCAGCTGTTCATTAGATCACTGACATTATAGACTGGTACATTTTTACCTATAAAGAGACTAATTGAAACCTCAAACTAAGACCATGACAATCAGCTGACATACTGGAGCTGAGGCCAGGTGTTGTTAGCTGTTCATAGTGACAGAGCTGAAAATAATGACATAATTCCATGGTTTGGAGCCCCACTGGAACTCTTGAAGAGAAATAGCAAAAGCTGCCCTGACTGAGATCACCCAGCATTTTTGGAAAGAGTATAGTGAGTTAAAAGCAATTACTTTCAATGCCATGATCTACATTGATTGATGAGTAACACAAAGCTTTGGCACTTTATAATTATCCCTAATAACACAAATATTCGTAGATGACTTTTACATACTTCTACAATTTAACCTACAAAGACATTTCTGATAGACCTTTATTAAAGTTAATTTAAGAATTCAACCTTCCTAGTTATAGACCATGTAAGTCACTTAACTGTATTTTATGGTTATTTAAAATAGGCTAAATATTGTGATGCTTTATATACATGAAATACAGTTGCAAAACAGAAGTTTGTTGTCATTGATCTTTTAAAAGTATCACTGTACTTAAAAACAATTTTACTTTTATGACTACAGAAATAATATCTTATTTTTTAAAAGAGTTGTTTTCTATACACATTCCACACAAACACATCTTTAAGGTATAAAAAAATAAAACTTTTAAGAATTAAATTTATGTTAACTATAAAGAATGTGGCATTATTGCCTGTAGAAACTTTCTTTCAGTATTTCTCATGAGAATGTGAATTATCAAGTGGTTTCTCTTGCAGAATATAATTTATTCAGAATGCCCCATAACTTTAACTAATTCGCTGAAAAGCTAATAGTTTTCCATAGGGAACAGGTTTTGTTAATGGCAGATGCTATTCATGACAAAGATGACATATAGTGATTAATTCGATGATTTTAAAATAGCCAAAAGACAGGCTTAGCCTCCTCCCAAAGGAATTTATGTAGACCGTCATTTCTTCTAGTTGACGCTACCTCAGGTTTGAGTAAGATCCCATCAAAATAAATGTTTCCTTCCACTAGATTCTATTTCTGCACATATCCTATTAGTTTTCTCATTAATAATTAACAGTCTCACTAAATCAATCTCCAGACCATGCCTCATAGGAAAGACTGACAAAAGCATGCTTGTTCAGACATTTGTGGTGAGAAAAATAAAAAAATAGAATGCTGTAAATCTGGCTTATCCTCAAATGACTAATAAATATAACATATTGGTTGAAAGTGCACCTTCTAGGACAAACAGCTGAGACTTTGGCATGTCACTCATTTTTTATGGAGATAGTGCAAAACATCCAAACATATTATTTACTAGTTAAAATCTATCTCAAAATCAGCTGGGAGTTGGATTGGCAAAAGCTGACCCAAACTGAGATTACTCAGGGGTCAGAGGAGCTGACACCTGCCTTCTAACACCTCAGGTCTCTTCCCAGAGCCTGGCTCACTTTATTGATAGCATCATTAGTGACTGACCTTTATTTAGAGCAAACAGGGCCTCCAGCTTTGGAAATGCAGGTCCATAAGGAAATGCAGGTCCATAAGCCAACTTTTATTCTCCTCTGATCCCCACTAGTATAATATAAGAAACATGGAAGGCACTGCTTGCATTACCATCAGCAGCTTAGGACTGTATCATCTCCACTTTAAGTTTACTCAGTTGAATGTGAAAGAGAATAAAGATCTTAATGTGGGAAAAGTCACTTATTTTCAGAGTATACTTTAAGGACATCTAACACTAAGTCTTTTTACATAAAATGTTCCACATCCTCTTTCTGTGAGTTGTGCCAATGACTTCACAAATAGGTGATTCTTTCTGTCTTCTGCAATGACAATTATTTCTTTCAGTTGCTTGTGATGGTAGAGGCTGGTTGGTACATTTTCACTCTTTATTCTTGGTTAAATAATTAATGTGTGCACGCATACTATAATCAAAGGTACTACTGTCTAATATATTTTGCTAGACTTTTTTATACTCTTCAAGAATTAAACTGCTCATCAAATACTGGAGCCCAAAAGAATCCCTGCATTCCCAGAAGAACTGATAAAACTAAAGAAAGTTAAGATTACTGGGGGAGAGGAGGAAAGAGGAAGGTAGATGGGGTAAAAGGAGTCAAAATATTTGGTGACAGAAAGAAAGCTCACTATGGGAGGTAAACACGTAATGTAAATATATATCTATATCTATAATCTATCTATCTGTGTGTGTGTGTGTGTGTGTGTGTGTGTGTGTGTGTATACGCCTTACTGTTAAAATGTACAGCTGAAACTTATAGGATTTCGTTAACTAATGTCACCATAAAAATAATTTGAAAATACATAAATAATGAAAAAAAGATTAGTTACTATTTATTTGGTTTCATACGGAACAGATATACTTTCAATATGTAAAAGAGAGGCAGGGAGTAGCAGACTATGAACACCAGCTGTGGAACCAGACCTGCTGGGTTCAAACCTAGACCATTCCTTACCAACTGGGCATCCTTGGAGAAATTACTTAATCTCTAGCCTTCAGTTTCCTCTTTTTTAAAATGGGTACCAAATCATAGAATAATAGAGTGGCTGGGAGGATTAAGTGAATTAATACATGTTATATATTTTGAAGAGAACCTGGCATATAGTAAACACTCAATTCTTATTCTAAAAACATTCCTCATTTCTTAAAGTCTAAAATATACCCTGTATCAGTTATTTCAATTCTAGTACTATTTCAGCAAACCAAAATTTGGCTTGGTTTGTAATTTAGTTAAATTAGTAAATTAGTCAATTTACTAATTTAACTAAATTAGTAAATTAGTCAATGAGCACAATTTGTGTACCAAATATTGTGCAGAGTATCAGGTATACCAAAATGAACATATTCAAAATGAACAAGGTTCTTCACTGGGAGAATTTGGTTAAAATTCATGTACATAAAAAAATGACACTACAATGTAATATTTGCCATTGTAGATTTACCTTCAAAATACTAGAGGGATTATAAATGGAATAAATGGTATTGTGAAAGACAATGCTGGGAAATGCCATGGTACATTTGGAGAACTATAATTAGTCCATTACTGAGCTTTATGGGGCAGAAGTGGATAGGAGGGTGGGTTGCAGAAATGTGATAAAAGGTTTTGGACGTGCTGATTAACAGGTTAGATTTCTTATAAGCAAGAGGTAGATATGTAGGGTTCATAAATAGGCAAGGGAATAATGGCATAGCCTGATTGGTACTATTAATACAAATCTGTTTTTAATTTGGGGGATAGTTTTGAGAAGTTAGTATATGTATTACTTACATACTGATGTGTTAAAAGTCTGACCTCTAGCAAAATGCACTTGAAAATTGTAGAACATGTGTATGTATGTGCTAACTTTAGTATTAACATAATAATCCATGATGCTTAAAGAAGAGAAATACCACGAGAATTATGACACATCATTAAATTGAGTTCTGAACTTCCTGGTAGCCAAGACAAAAAGAGAAAGGCTATATGCTATAAAATTATTGAAGAGAAAAAATCTTTTCTTTTTTCTTCCTCTCAAGAAAAAGTGACACTGAACAACATAAACAAAACGCTCTTAATAGCAATTGTACAGTTAATAAAGTCATAATTTTGTGTTTGAGTCCTACAATATGTTTTAGGGAGATAGATTCAGTAAAAAGTCCCATAGACAGGGCTTGAAATAATTATAATTGATGAAATTTCCAGTGATCATGCACCCAGCAGGGGACAGAAACTCTCACATGTCTATACTGGTCAGGCAGATATAAGAGTGAAGAAGCAAGCTGGGGTAATCATAGTATTGTTATGAGTATAAATGCCCCCTTACTCAGGCTCAGTGCTGAATAGGCAGAGAGAATAGTAGAAAGAATGGTAAAAGGAACAGCTGTTCTTTATATGTTTCTCATGCAAAAATAAAAACCTTAGATCTTTAGTACATCTGATTTTTCAAACGAAGTAAGAAATCTAGGTTTCTAGATAAAATTTCCTTTTAATGGTAGCAAGTATTTCTCTTAGTTCTTGCTTTTTTGTTTTTCTATGGAGATGAGATGGGGCCCACAAACCTCCAAATTGTGACCTCCAATGTAGAGTGTCAAGAGAAGTATAAAGAAAGAAGGAATCCTAGGTGGCTTATCGACGCAGCCCTAGGCTCACTCACAGTTTTTGTACATTTGAGTAAAATGATGATTGTGCTAGTGAAACACTCTGAACCAGGTAGTGATAATATGAGAATGCCTATTTAAATTTAAGCTTAAATATAAATTCTTTGAAACTACCATAAAGAAATAGATAAGGAATTTGATGTGTCTTTTTCTCAACTTGCCTGACTATATTTAGAACCACCAACACCACCACAATAAAATCAACAGTTGAGTTCCAGCAGAAGCTTAAATATTAATTTGTATCCTTGCCAAACTAAATCATGAAACCATAGAATAGAAAAACACAACAATTAAACAAAAATTTCATATTTTCTTTTATGTTGTGGTTGTTTTTGAAATGAAAGCACCATCTGGGGTGTACTTACTATCTTAACAGTAGCAGCAGGATTCCTCTGCTAAGAGAAATGTCTTTGTTTAGGAAAATACCCTGAAAGCCACTTGCATGTACACAGCTAAGCTTCTGGATTAAGGATGAAAGAAGAGGATGGAGGGAAGAGAGGGCCCAAGTTCCATAATTTATAACCAAGGAATTAGCCATAAACCCAGATAATTTAGCATAACCATAACCTAAGAACTAAAAGTGACCTTGAGAATTTATCTTGGTGGTTGTCAAATTATAGTTTTTGCCTACAAAGTTCATCCTACAAAGTTCAGAGGTGAGTTGTGGAGTCAGAGACTGTGTGGCCAGCAAAGCCTATAACAGTGCTGTATGATTCTTTGCCCCCAAATTTTTGCCATCCCTGATGTAAGGTTAAGGTAAATTTTGGGGGAGGGGTTTTTAATCTCATTTCAAAATTTCTAATGAGCTAACTTATTAAACTTAGAGTGCACTTATTTTCATGTATACATACGTATATGATTTGAATCAGTTTCATGCCTGGAAAAGCCTTTATTGTGTGTTATAAGCCTGTGCTTCCCATAAGAATATGCAAGTTGTATACCACAAATTCCCATTTAGGTAGTTACTGTATCATCCTTGATGTTATCTATGACTAAATGGAAATTACGTTTGGTTAATAACTGCAAGTTCGCCTGGTGCCACCGTCACCACCACTGGTTCAAAGGAAAACACATAAACAGGTATTCCAGACATATTTACAGCAATTCCAAAATAGAGAGGCTATAGAAATAATATTAGATACATAGTATCAAATAGCACAAAATACATCCATAATAAGTAAGTTATTAATATTTTTTTAACCTCTATATTCCAGAGTCATCAAAAAAGTCAATCTCCTTTCATCAACAGAGCAGTAAGGAATCTGACCCTGAACAACTTTAAATATTCCTCCCAGGTTTAAAATGAGAAGAGGAGGAAGCCACAAATTCCAAGTTCTTACTTAGAAAATAACAACAAATCACAAAGATTTCCTGCAAATATCAAATAAGATAGTATAGGTGCTAAATGATTTGTAAACTATAAATTAAGTTGTAAACTATAGCTATATTTATAAACCATAATTAAGTAAAAAACTATAACTCAAATATTAATTGTTATCATGACCAGGGTAGTAGTACATTATTTTTTCTTTTTTCTTAACAGGTTTCAACTTAATTAAATATATCTTTAGGTGAGAATCCCAATGATCCATTTAAACTGTATTCTCAGCTTTTATTACCTTCCCTTCTTTTTGGAGATGTAGTCTACTAGAGTTTATTATGAAGTCAGAAGAGATTGATCCCACTTTCCTTCATCTTGTATAGTTTTTTAAATCAATTACATTCTTTAATGATATTGTTCTGACACTACCTACTTCCAAAAAATGCAGAGCATTCTTAAAATTACATATAAAGGAATTAATATTCTGATCTTTCAGATTTTATAGTTATAAACTTTGAAACAAAAAATAATTTGTACTTAAAAATGCAGTAGAAAATCTAGTTGACTAATGAATGCATTTTACCTATCTGAAATTCCACATAATGAAATATTTATAATATTGGGCTGTAATGCCCACAAGGAGAAAAAATATGGTATGGTAAATTGTTTGTGTGTATACTTCAAACTAAAGTATTATTATATATGTGTTTAAGAGACAGCTTTTATTTAATTATGGGACCCAGTGATTTTATGGATATTCTCACCAACAAAGCAGTTTTTATAGCACTTCTGTTATTAGGACCAGAAGCTGTTCCTTCAATAGTTTTCTGGAGAAACAAAATTTTAAATAAAATTTTTTTGCCAATAAATATATTATTTAACATTTAGAGATGTTACATAAATATAAATACATATTTAAGATATCTTTAGACATATTATTTTACATATTAAAATGTATTTTTATATTGTATTTAATTATTTTTATGACTTATTGACATGGTTTTTAAGAACTGTGGCAAGAATATTATTATGTAATTAAATATTAAATAATTAATTAATTTAATTTATTAATATAAAGATGTATTTTTACATACTTTAATATATACTATATATACACAGACATATATATGTGTATATTTATATATATACAAAATATTTAAATATATATAATTTATTCAGAGACCAATACCAATTTCTTCACCTGGTCACTTGTTAGAGATGCACAATCCCAGGCTCCATCCCTCACCTACTGAATCAGAATTTGCATTTTAACAAAACCCTAGGTGATTTGTATGCACATTAGAGCCTGAGAGGCATTGGACCTTGTTCCTGTTACCATACATAAAATTTTAGGAAATATTAATAAATTAGTATTATCCATGAGCTTGCTACCTTTTCTCAACAATTGTATAAAGTTTATTAAAGAAACTGGAAACAAACAAAAATGAAGTGTAAAGTATTTACAGCAGAACTTTAAGAAATTTTAAAATTATAAATAAAAACGTGACAACTGGCTCTATAATGTTAAATGTGTTTTCTCTAGAATATAGGTATGTATAAATTCCTAAAATAATAATGCTTGTAACATGAACAGATGGTACCTGTGCTATAAATGTTAGCAAGAAATATCACAAAATTAATACACTTACAGTATTGCTACAACCATATACCATCCTCACACATTTGTCAGTGCTCAACAGTGAATACCTCAAAATAATAATAATAATAAACAATAATAATAATTAATAACAATAATCATGTTAATAACTAAGCTAACATTTAAATTGTACATACTTCTGAACCAGACACTGTTCTAAGCACTTTACATAATCAATTAATTCATTTCTTACTATAATCCTATGACCCTATAATTGTATGAGATTGGTATTATTATTCTCAGTTTAGAAATGAAGAAACAGCACAGATGAGTTTGTATAACTTGACCAGGCACATTTATTTACATCAAGATAAATATATTTAACTATTTCTATTCATTTCTCATATTTTTCATATTATTTAATTGAAAAGATTTATTTTTAGATATGTGATCAGTTGCAAAAGTGGCCTGAATTCTTTTCCCTTCCTTGAATTAATGCCCTTTAGTGTGTAGTTTGATGTGTCTTAACCACTATGAGGTAAGGGGGGGTGGAAAAAAGGATTGAGAAGCACTTGTACAATTGGGTTTGCCCTAACTCTGCCTCCACCACTGCCATGAGAGCATACCTGCGCTACCCTTGCTAGAGAAGAGACACAGGTGGAGCAAAACAAGATGACTCAATCTAAACTCAATCTAAACTAACCTATTTTCCGATGTGTGATCAAATCTTGCCATGATCTACACAGCCAGTCCACCTGATCCTGGATTCACAAACAAAATGAGTTTACAATTATATGCCACATCAGCTTTTGTGGTGGTTTGTTACATAGAATCAAAAAGGCAATTGCTAACTGACAGAGATAATTACTAATTCAACTGAATTATTCATTCAACTAAAACAGAAAATATTGTTCTTTATATCTATACCCACATATGGAAAACAATAGAGATGAAAAACAGTAATGAATGATATATGTTATCATACTGACATAGGGATACATCTCTTAGAATACAATTGTTAAGAAAGACACATATATTCTTCAGTGTTTTTTAAAAAAAGAAATAAGAAAATATATAGGTACTCTAAATGAATCTCTTCTCCTTTCGTTCTGTGTGTTCCTTTTCCCCATTAATCAATTAAAGAAATATTGAACAAAACAAATTGGGTTGGCTGCATCTGTTACCAACCATTCCCCAGGAAAACATAACTGTTTTCATAAATTCTCTAGGGAAAGGTTGTAATGGGATAAAGGTGTCATAACAGGTGGTGTTGTGAGTAAAAACTGAGCTCTCAGATCAAATATGTTCTGGTGTTTTGTTACATACCAGCTTCCCAATAGTATACAAATTAATATTATTAATCTAATAATTATTTCCAATATATGTAGGGTTATATGTTAACTATATAGAGCTTTGCTTAAAAGAAAATATAAAACTGATAGCGCTAGTGCTTTATGTGAAAGAAATCAGACTGAAAGTATATAATAAAATCCAGAAAAAGTGCTGCCATGAGTTTTTAAAATTTTTTTGGATGATCCAAGTGAATACTGTCATCAGATAACAAATGAACACAGTGATATACAGCGTTTCTTGGACTGACAAAGACTCAGAAGGTTCATCAAAGTAGAGATCAGTGATGTCTCAAAGTTAAACTGCCCTCATAACCCCCTCCTTGATTTTAAGGGTTTTTCAGATTGTTAGTGATTTTTACTTCTGTTATAGAACAAAAATCACATTAAACCAAATTTATATGTACCAACCATAAAAGTGTCAGTAAATATTTGAACAGTTTAGAAATGAGGTTATCTTATTCAAAAGATAAAAAAAATGTTACATAGTTAAGTAGTACTTTATCGCAGTACTTCTTAAACAATGGCCCATGAAACTGTGCCCATCTACAAATTACCCATTTTCTGTCTGCAGTGAAACAATTACAGAAATTGAGCAAAAACATTTAAAATCTCCAACAACAATTTAAAAATATTTTCACATGTGTTAAATCACTAGTTATCCCACTGGTCGACTCAATCTAGTTCTAAAAGGGAATCAAAGAGGAAGATGACTTGACAATAGCCAGAGCTACCACAATGGATATTAAAATACTTGCAAAAAAAAAAAATGTCTGCTTCAATGAATGACCCTTAGAAAGAAGTTAAAAAGATTATCAACTCCATTTGAATAAATTATTTTTAAAATTATCAGTCTTAGTGTTACTATTTTATCCCTCAATCTTATCTCATTAAATTTCCTTAATATCTCCTGAGTGTTGAGTCTGGAATAGGACTTCACATGGTGTGATGGTCTACATGGTCTAGCTCTGTCAGACATTACATGTACCAGAAATAGAAGAAAGAGTTACAAGGAGATATCTTTTAAAAAATGAGTGCATAATTAAAGATTCCAAAGCATTTTTTGGGGAAAGAAAACAAAAACAACAAAACCTATGTTCTATAGTCAGGGTATTAATGGTGGTGGTGACAGTGGGAGTGGGGGTGAAGTTCAACAAAGAAATTCCTGAATGAAACAAACGCTGCAAAAATATTCAGCGCTCCTATATCCAACTAGACAAAGATATTATCACATATGCTAGCAAATGTTTTCAATTAATTTCATAGAATGTTCTTTTTAGCCAAAACAAGAGCAGAATTTGTTCTGCAAATTTAAATTTTGTAGTTCATGTAGTTAGAATAGATTGACTCGGTATCTTGCCATGTCCTACCCATGTCCTACCCAAACTTAGTCTGGTTGCTTTATTCTTCTTTATCAATGTTTTCTTTTAGCTCCCAGTACTCCTCAGCCCATGTTACCTTAAGTAACTGAATATAAAATGACAAATATTTGGCTGTGACTTTAACTCTGCTAGATTCTGTGAGTGAACATGTACTTGTTTCATCAGCTTTTTCTTCCACTTAACTCTTTAAAGTGTATTTTAATACTATTCCTACAACTTCTGCATGCTTCTCTCCTTAGGCCTATTTCTACATGCATCTACAAGCTTTTTCCACTTCCCATTTTAAGTTAGACTTTTTTATTGACCATTTTTTTGTATTAAGCAAGAAGAAAAACATCATGATCCTGTGCCATAGACAATGATTTTCAGTCTCAGAGAACACAAATCCCAATGGATTAAGATGTTTTTGTTTCTATCCATTTGATATTCTACCTACAGCATTCTGTTACTTAGCACATATATATTTAGAATAATATTGTTGAAAATATGAACCAAATGAAAAGAGCTTAATTTTTCCCCAAAATATCAAATAAATCATCTTACTGGAACGAGAGAGAAGTCAGTATCCACTAAGAATCACAATACTGAACATGTGGAAGAGAGAAGCCCACATGGTGCTAAAACAAACACCTGAGGATTATGTTCTCATGATTTTCCTTCATTAGGTAGGAAGAGATTTGCCGTGATTTCCCAGATTCTAGTAACAACTTGTTCACTATTCCAAAGCTTAACACAAAAGGACAAACACTGAACCCTGAAGAAAGAGGCCAGGAAAGTAAGAAAAGAGGCACCAACAATGCTTTCCTGGGAAGAAGAGCAAGCAAGAAGAAATACCAACCTGTTGGATAAATAACTCTAACTAAAGTCACCCACATTCCTTTCTGTTATGGATTTTCTTTCCAAATTAGCATTGAATTATTTTAATGTTATATTAGGAAATTTTGCAATATATTCAATTTTGTGAATATATTATCTTTCTTTTCAAGTTGTTGGTTGAGAATATGACATTATCAAATGGAAAAAATTTTTTAATTTAAAATTGGTCCTGATCTTAAAGGAAAATCTTATATTTTCTCATCATCAAGTATGATATTAGCTGAGGGCTTGCCTTTATTATGTTTAGGTATATTCCTTTTATACTCATTTTATTGAGTGTTTTAATTATAAATGGATGTTGTATCTTGTCAAATGCTTTTTCTGTAGCTATTCATATGATAATATGATTTTTATCCTTTATTTTGTTAATGTGGGGTATCACATTGATCGATTTGCACATGTTAAATTATCCTTGAGCACCTGGAATGAACTCCACTTAATCATGATGTATAATTTTTTAATGTATTGTATTTGATTTGCTAGTATTTTGTTTAGGATTTTTGCATCTGCATTCATCAGAGATATTGGTCCATAATTTTCTTTTTTTGTGTGTTAGTCCTTGACAGATTCTGATATCAGGGTAATGTTGACTTCATAAAATGAGTTAGAAAGTATTGCCTCTTTTTCAATTTTTTAGAAGAGTTTGAGAAGAAGAAATATTAAATTATCTTTGAATGTTTGGTAGAATTCACTAGTAAAGCTATCTGCTCTCGGACTTTTATTTTTTGTAAGAAAAATTCTCATTATGAATACTAATATTCATACTAATACTAATATCTATCCCAGATATTATATAATAAATTAAAAATTTGAATATTATAAATACATGGAAACAAGTTTCCACTTATTTTCTACTTCACAATGTCTAAAATGCTTTCATTTATCTAATAAGTATTTAGCAAGCTTCTAGTACTTGTCACTCACTGTTCTTGATCTTGAGTTATAACAAAGAACAAATATTGATATAGTCCGTCCTCTCTAGGAGTATACAGTCTAGTGGGGAGACAGATATTAATGATCACATCATTACAAAATAAAACAAGATCTCGCATGAAAAGAAATGATATCTATGAGAACACATAATGAACAAATCTGACCTAGCCTAAATTAGTAAGGAAAAACAAACTCTGAGCTGAAATCTGAAACATCAGAATGAGTTAAACAAGCTTACAGGAGGATGAAGAATAATTCTGGAAAGGACAATATCATGTGCAAAGACCCTGAGGCAGGAGCATGTACAGATCATTTGAAGGACAAAATGAAAACACTGAAAATGGAATGAAGAGTGTGAAGAAGACAGCAGTTAAGAGCTGAGGTCTGAGTGTTAGGCATGAACCAAACCAGATGAACATGTTAAAACTTTTGGTATTTCCCTAAGAGAAGATATTAAAAGTTTTTATACAAGAACATGTCATAATCATGTAGGCATTTGAAAAGACCACTCTGGCTAAAGTATGAAGAAGGAAAAGAAGACAGTCACTTTGGATACAAGAATGCTTGGTTTTCTATTGCAGGACCAGGCAAGGACAATGGCAGTGGAGATGGAGAGAAAAGAGCAGATAGGAGAGATATTTAAGAGGTTAAATTGTCAGCGCTATGTGATTGTATATGGCAGCTGAGGGTAAAGGACTGTCAAGCACGATGTGTAGGTTCCTTGCTTGTGGAACTGGATGACATTTAGTATATGTTCATTGCTGTTTCTGAAAGGTCAAATATTGCTGTTCTGTATTCTTGGGTAAAATAAGCTTAAATGTATAACATAAGTTTACATGGTGCTTTCTGATCTTTTACAGAATATTATTGCAAATATCCAGAGGATAATTGCTTAGAATACTGTATTTAAAATTTTTTCCTTAAGTAGTCTGCAGTGTGTGTATGTGTGTGTGTTTGTTTAATTCCAGATTAATTTTTAAAAAACTTTACGACAAATCAGTTGAAGAACTATTATTAGTTGCAGAGCAAATGAAATTGGAAGGAAAACGGCTGAACTTTAGGGGTAATGGTTCCTTAAAGTTTTTTTTGTTGTTGTTGTTTGTTTGTTTTTAAAGTCCCAGACAGTAAACAAAATAGTCCCCAGATAACCATTAAAACATCACAAGGTGATGGCCACTATAGACTTCTGAGTTGAGGGCAGAAAATTTACAAAAGGTTTATCTCATAAGTTTACCACAGTAGGAGCCTATTCTAGTCCTAGTCAGCTCATTTAAATACATAAGAATGATCCAAAACTTTCCAAAAGAAGTAAATTTTATGACATTTTCAGAATACGAAGCACAGCTATTCTTTCTGATATTAGGACAAGGGGTGAGAGGTAGGATATAGATGTTTGTTTCTTTAATAGGTGTTATTTATCCAACACTCATGAATATACCTAATCCTTTCTAAATGTTTTTTTTTATTTTCACATTGTATTACCATATAGCAACACAAATTTCATCCCTGCTCTCTGCATTAATCGATATATTTTGATCCTTACTTGCCACATTTATCTTTCTAGATTGAATTGTGTAAACTTTCAGGTCTAGTTTTATAGATAAGTTCTATTCTTTCAATTGGTCCACTTTGCTTTGGCAACCAACCAAATGGCAGGCCCTCTGAGGAGGAAAACTAAAAATAAATTATCAAGTATCACCACATCTTGTTATAGAATGCCACTGCGCCTACTCCTGAAGTACCCCAGAAATTTTAAGCAAAAAAAAAATGTACTGATATTGTGTTTTAAAAAATAACTGATCATATGATCTAGCAATCATGTTCCTTGTTATTTACTCAAATGAGTTAGAAATTTACATCCTCATGAAAACCTGCACATCAAAGTTTATAGTGACTTCATTCATTATTGTCAAAAACTGAAAGCAACCAAGGTGGCCTTCAATAGATGAATGTATAAATAAACTGTGACAAATTCATAAAATGAAATATTATTCAGTGATAAAAAAAAATGATCCAGCCATGGGGTACCTTAAATAAATACTACTAAGCAAAAGATGCCAATCTGAAAAAGCTACATTCTATATAAGTTCAACTCTAAGACAGTCTTGAAAATGCAAAATTAAAAAGAGAATAAAAAGATTAGTGGCAGGAAGAGGCTGTAGGGGGAGAAGTGAATACGTGGAGCTCAGATTTTTAGGGCAGTGAAGCTAAGTACGGTATTATAGTGGTGAATACAAGTCATTATACATTTGTCAAAACTCACAGAGTGAACTCTAATGTAAACTATGAATTTTAGTGAAAAATAGTGTATCAATATTGGCTCATCAATTGTAACATTTATTCCACACCAATGGTAGATGTTAATAAAAAGAAAATAGGTGGAGGGTGTTGGTGGCAAGGGGATATATGGGAACTTTCTCTACTTTCTGCTCAATTTTTCTGTAAACCTACAACTACAGAAAAAGAATAAAGCCTATTAACAGAAACAATTTTTAAAAAATCAACTCAGGGTGGAAGAGGATTTTAGTTCAGAGGCAGTGATGTTGCAGGCTCTGTACAGGTTCCATTAATGTCTTAATATATTCCACAGTAGGAATTCTCAGTGACTATGCATTAAGGAAGACACACATATTAACAGTTCTCAAGAACAATATTTGAAGGCCCAAGTTAGTGAGGAAAAACTGAAACCTCTATATCAGGAATGAGAAAACTACAGCCTGCAGGCCAATGCAGCCAGCTAACTGTTTATGTAAATAAAGTTTTATTGGAACACAGCCAAGTCCATTAATTTACATATTGCTTTTGGCTGCTTTTGAACTATAATAGTAGCCAATTACTAACAATTAAGACCATATGACCTACAAGCCTAAAATTTTCATCTAGCCCTTTACAGTAAAAGTTTGTTAACCCTTGCACTAGACTCTTATTGGGGCTGGCCTAGTATAGCTTCCATGGGATTCCCTCATTTTAGAATAACTAAGATACAGAAACCTTCGAAAAGAATTCCATCTGTTGACAGAGTCTTCTGAGAATATGTGAGATTTGGACATATGATTCTGGAGAAGTTTTTCTAATTTGAACTATAGAGGTAACAGTATTACTGGTGATTCATTAAATAGTCCAATTATAGAACAGATTGAGTGGCATTCTCCACTATATATTTTATTTCTATTTTAATTATCACATGGATTATATTTTAATTCTCATCATAAATTCATAGAAGCATATTTCTAATAAAATTTGTAATTAAAGAAGTATCAACAGTTAAAAAGAAAAATAGAAATTTGAAACATTTGTTTTTGCTTAACCAGAAGAACATTCAAAAAACAGATTTATATCATGTTTATCCTCTCAATGGCTTCATGAACTGTTGATCAGGGAAGTAAAAATAAAAAAATTAGAATTTAATGTAAATAAAATTTTAAATATTTATATAATTTTTCTAGACCTTTTCATTTATAAGTTTATTTCTGTTTGTTCGTTTTGGTTTTTAGATTCCACATTTAAGTGAAATCATGTGGTATTTGTCTTTCTGTGTCTGACTTATTTCACATAGCATAACACCCTCTAGAATAGTATTTTTAATCAGTTACATAAGGTATAAGAGAACAATAATTACATGTATAAAATACCAAATTAGGCTTATTGTTATATATAAAAATGATCACATATGAATAACTAAAAGTAGGTGGTAGAGTCAGTCTCTGTATCATTTTAGAATGATTACAGCTACAAGAAATGGACTATCTAAATTGTTGTGGCTTAAATAATAGAACTTGAACTTATCTCTCATGTTAAAGAGTCTCTAGAGGTTAGTGCTTATAGAAATGGATCAGTGCCTGCTTTCACCAAGAACCCATGCTTTCTCTCTGCCTTGCCATCCTGCCATCCTAAGTGTGTTGGTGATTTTCTCTCATAAAATAGTTGCTGGAGCTCTAATCATCACATTTTTATAGAAGAGTTAAGTTGGAAGAAGATGGGAGTAGAAGGAGGAAAGAGTTGTGTGTCTCTTTTTTTTTTATGGGGGAAGTATTTTCTCAAAAACTCTCTAATAGAGCTTATTATTTATTTTATTGGTCAGAATAAGGGCACATAACCACACTTAAAGTAACTGCTGTGTAAGTGGAATGGGGCAGCTATAATATGAGTGTAAAGTGTAAACCTTAAATCAAGCATTATTAATTTCCTGAATTAGAACATATGGCCACTCAAATAAAAGTGGGATTCTGTTAATGAGGAAGAAGATATTTGGAATTTAAGCTTATCTTTCTCTTGCAGTATTTTAAATATATGGGTAATACATATGTAATGATACGTTTATATTATATTTAACCCAATTTTAAACATACACCATGCAAATGCAACTCAGTGATACTATATATTATGTATGTGTAAACATATATACATTCACATACCATTAGATTATACATCTGCACATAATTATGTGATATTATACAGTCTATAATTTGAATTGTGATAAAAAGGGCATTAATTCCATTTTATTTAACTTCTCATCTTAAAATCATAAAGCATTTTATTTCTAAATACTACTTTTGTTCTCAATTTTGTGGTTTGCAAATTTTATTGTTATTGAAATTTTAATTTTAAAAGCAATGCTTACTAGTGGTTTAAAGGATGATAATTCCTTAGCCATCCTGTGCAATTTGACAAAAATTAATCATTTTTTCTGGATACTTACTTATTTCTCTTCACATAAGGGACATAACAGCAAAAATTCTATTATGAAGTTAAAATCAGAACCATTTATACAGTTTAACAAAACAAGTGTCAACTGAACAAAATGAAACATAATTTCATGGTTAAAAGTTATGGCCACGTAGTTACTTTTATTATGGACTGAATGTTTATGTCCCTACTCCACTCCAAATTCATATGTTGAAATCTATCCCTAATGTGATGGTATTTGGAGATAGGGTCTTTAGTAGTTAATTAAGTCACGAGTATGGAACCCTCATTAATAGGATTAGTGCCCTTATAAGAAGAGGCCAGAGAACTAGCCCACTGTCTTTCTGCCATTTGAAGTTGAAGGGTAAGGCAACGCAGATGAGGGTTCTCACTAGAACCCTACTGACCTCCTGATCTTGAACTTCAGCCTCCAAAACAGTAATAGATTTCTGTTGTTTATAAACCACCCAGTATACAGTACTTTGTTATAGCCAAAACTAAGAATGGAAATACTTACCTACTCTTTTCAAACAGCTCTTGGATAGACTCTTTCAAAATAAGCAATTTAATTAGTGCATTGGTTTTAAGTGGATTTTCCTTTTTCCAATATTTATTGGAAGATAATGCCATGAGGTAATACACAGAAGTAATCAGGATAGTAGAAAATAATACACAAAGGACTTAGATACCTAGAACAAAAATTAGGAAAGGTCACTTGGATTATTCAAGTTAGGGGTTAGCCAACTTTTTCTGTAGAGGCCTGGGTAAGAAATATTTCAGGCCCTCTGGACCATAGGGTTTTAACTGGAAATACTCAATTCTATTGAGTATAAAAGCTGTCACAGACAATACTGAAAAAATAGGTGTGTTGTGTTCCAAGAAAATTTTATTTATGGACACTGAAATTTAAATTTGATATCACTTCATGCATCACAAATTCTTCTTCTTTTGATTTTTACAGCCACTTAAAAATTTAGAAACTGTTTTTAGCGCTTAGGCTGTATAAACTCAAAAAAGGGGCCATGGTTTACCAGTCTCTCATCTAGGTATTTCATATCAGGAGAACCTAATTTGTCAATAATTTGGATTTGGAATGCATCTATCTATAATTTTCTAATATGGGGAGAAGCTTGCTGACCCCTGACTATTCTATATAATTGTTGCAACCCTAGCACAGCCCAAACTTTTACCCCTTGTTTTTTTTCTCTTTATATATTTTGCTCATTTTCCACTTGAATTTAACCTCCATGAAGGACGTGATTTTTGATTTATTCCCTTACATATCCCTGGTGTTTGAAGAGCTCTTGGACCAGTAAGAGCTGGTCCAAGCTGCTGCCTTTGGCAGGTCAGAGTTTCAGTGCAGACGGCTGGAGATACAAGCAATCTGCACGCGTGTACCTTCTCCTGCCTCAAGATAGCCATACATCAACTAAAATAAGTAGAGAAAAACCTCTTGCTTCTTTGTTGCCGAGAGTTATAACATAGTTCTGTCTGGAGGGTATTATCCCCTGATGCCCTCTCATTTTCAGTGTTTTAATGAGTTTAAATCACAGCGTTAGAGCACACAGTTATTCTAATAATAACAATTAAGTTGCTTTTTTTTTTTTACAAAAAATCTGACATATCCGACATTGCCTGCAATTTTCATTTTGTAGATGGAGTAACTGAAAATCCAAATGACTACTAATAGTGATGAAGAGGAAGAAAATAGTTCTTAAACCTGGTGAAAAATCAGTAACCGATTCTCGTCATTTCATTTATGAACTAGAGTTAAAATGCTAAGTGGATTGCACTTTTTAGAGAAAGGGAAGTTAAAAGTACTTAGACAGAAAGATATTTTATATATCACATCCACAGTATTGGAAGAAAACAGGTAAAAAGAAATATCTAAGTATAGACATATAAACCTACACAAATACTAAAAAAACCTTACCACTTATAATATAGAAATCATGAAAATGTCTAGAAACATTAAATATGGTTGAAATTATTTTTGAGTTTTGTTCACAAAGAATGCAGAAGAAATATTCTAGTTATATTTAGAATAGCTAAACTTATCTACATTTTCTCACAAAGATGAATAAGATAAGAATAAAACTGGAGTTGACAATTCTCACCCCACACTACCCACCTCTTAACCCTAATCTATTCTCTTGTAGTCAGCTTTCTTTATGTCCATCAACTGCCTCTTAAACTTTTACTTTAAAATGGAGAATAAAAACAGTTGACTAAAAATAAAAAATGAAGCCTTAAACTTTCAAGGAATTCAGAAAAATTGGAGCAATCTAATCTTAAACTAGGGAGAGAATTGAAGATCCTGCCTGATTAGTTGTTTTCTATATGCACAGGAACTGTCAAATCTTAGCAGGTGATAGACAATCAAGCATTTTAGTCATATAGTTTAGTCATAGTTTACAATTGGAAGGAAAGTCTGAGTGGCATCATCATGAAGTAATTAAATTGCATGTTCTTCTTCTAACTCTAATTGGCAAGTGAGAGTTCAGCTCTTTCGGCTGGAGCGGTTGTAAGAGGATATGCTTACACAAAAACTCACATAATTTCCAAGAATGTCTTTCTATGGTTTTAAAATGGGAGTTATTTAATGGGAAAATACCTAATCTTAAATGTAAGAGTAAATGTTCGCAGATAAAAAATGTATTAATTGAGAGAATTGAAGCAAAGTTATCACAATAGTTCTTACCAGTTCTATATAAAAACATGCAATTGTACATATAAACTATTTTGGTATAAATATATAACAGGCGTATTCTTCTGGGAGGAAAGATTTCAATTCAGGCTGTGATCGGTTTCGATAAGAATATTATGAAAAACCACCCATCTTTCAAAGAAAGACTTCTTTCTAAAGGTAATCTCTCTTAAACTCAGATGCAAGCTAAAAACTGATTCAGACTAATTCCACAGAAAACCTTTTTTCTTGTGTTTTAATAGATATGCATTTTATAAGACAGTGTTTTTTAGGTTTACAGAGGTGGATAAAAATTAAAATCAGTTGTATTTGAGGGACACGAGTTTAATTACTGCATTCTTTTTTGTATGAGGTTGATTGATTTTCTTCTTGGCAGGACAGCTTTACAGTGTTCTAAAATATTATTATAATACAGTACAACCTGCATGTTTTAATAATTAGCACTATCCAATACTATTTTTCTTTCTTTTAAAAATTATTAAAAATTATAGAAAATATCTAGTATCTAAAGCATCCAGAATACATAAATGTTACTTGAATTTGTCGTGTTGCAAAATGTTGAGTTAATTTTACATGCTACAAAAAGGGATTTACTAAAATGGTTTTTAAAATTACATTGAATTCTGATGTTCAATTGAGAGACTATTAGCAGTTATTATAACATTTATGAATATTTTTATTTCTTAAATCTAAAGTATGAAAAAAAACCCAAATCTGGTGTTCAGTGTTCATTTCAAAGCGTTTGAGTCTAACTGAACTCTCTGATCACGGTCTGAATATTCTGATTGTGCCATTATTCTTTGGTATGTAGAGAAGCTGTTTGTCTTACTTTTCAATCACAAAATGGAACTTAATAATATCCTGCAGGCTTTTATTTTATTATTTTTGTATATATCAAAGAGAGAGAGAGAGAGTTCTTTTTTCATATTTCAGGGGTGTGTGTGTGTATTTTCCAGGGTGGGTGTGGGGTGGGGAATATTTGCAAAGCAGAACTTAAACAAAAAATTTTAATATTCAGACTTGAATTCATCAATAAGGAATTTTACCATGAAACACAAACTGAGATTATGGAACAGCTCAGTTTTAAATGCCCCCAACAGACTGCTAGATTATTTAGAAATGGGCAGTAATTCAGGTCTGAGAAGGCATAAAGAGGTGCCTTCATCCTCTTCTTACCTTGAATAAACAGCAGCAGAATTTAATCTTGAGATGGCTGCAGAGGATGCTCTTAGTATATCTGACCTTGACTCAGATAAAGGTCATCCTCTAGTGGGGTTGACACATATTTCAACCTCAATCCTTATTCTTAAAGGAGAAATGTCACTTATGAATTTCAGTTGAAAAAATGACCAAATCTGAAAATCAAAGGCAAGTCTAGATTCAGAGATTTTTATCTAGTTGTCAAAGGTAAAGAGGTGGAGATTTTTGTACATAGCCTCAAGAAATTGGCACCCACCTGTGAATGACTTAAAATAGTTTTCAATAACAGCAGAAAAATAGAAAGCCTGGTCCTCATTTTTTTTAATGGGGAATAACAAAAAATTACCTCATTTCCCTTATTAAGTACCACAATTTTATAACATCTAGATCCCTTCTAAAATCTTTGTATGTAGCTGCTTATATTATAGGCAAACTATGGAATCACCTGAAACTAAGCAAGTAGAAAACTGAAGCAGCTTTAAAAAATTAAATATAGACTCAATGATATTCTTACTATGTATTGAACACTTCCCTGGGGCCAAATGCATTTTTGGTCCATTAGCTTAATTTAGAAACAGTAATAAAAAAAATATGAAGGGTAACAGTGAGGTATGAAATAATAATAATAATTATAATTATAATTTTAATTTTAATTATAATAATTATTATTGCATGACAAACAAGGAAACTTAGAGCAGCAGTTCTCAAACTTTGGCATGCATCAAAACCACCTAGAAAGCTAGTTAATACATAAGTCTAGAGTTGAAGCAGATGACAATTTGCATTTCTAACATATTCCCAGACGATGCTGATGCTGCTTGCCTGAGACCACACTGCAAATCACAGCATAGAGTTAGAATACATATATGACATTTGCAATGCAAATTCCTTCAGCATAGAAATGATAAGTGCATAGTAGGAGCTTAACATAGTTTAGATTTCTGCCCTTGCAGACCGTAAAGACATAGTAACTATAAAGACATAGTAACCATAAAGATAATAATGAAATAATTGTGTGGGCTTTGCACCCAACAATCTAAAGCTAACACTTTTCCCATTTCTGGATCTAGCTGCAGAATTCTCTCATTCTTTCTATGATTGACAACAAGGTGGGAAAGTTAGTAAAAGGATGTAATATCCTACTAGAATGTAGATATTTTACCTGAATATATCAATGGTTCCTAAATTCAGTGTGCATATGTGTCTAGGCCCCACGAATTTTGATTCAGCAGTTCTGAGTTGGAATGAGGTATCTGCTTTAAGTGCTCAGATGATTCTGCTGCAGGCAGTATGCTTTGAGGAACTTTGACATAAATTTAACAGATACTTGATTGCTTCTGACATGAGTAAAACTATAATAATGACAATAATCACAAAAATGCATTTTCTATCAGGGTCACCATTTTGAGCCAAATCTCGGTTCAAACTGTCTAACCATGCTCTACCCAAGCTCTGGGACTGCTTTAGGAGTCAAGTGCAAAACAGCTACATGAAGAAGTGTACAGAGGTGTACTGGGTACTGGTCATATCTACTACTCCAAACCTGGGGAGGAATCTCAAGATAAGCAAGATCAAGGTATCCACCAGCTTCCCCCACCCCACCTCACTCCTTCTTCCAGTCCTAGCCACTAGGTACCACATGTGGATGTTTTCATGTTGGAGCCTGAATCTAGAGGGAATGAAGCACATACCAAGTATATTAGGGATCTTGACTGGAATAGAAATTGTGGTGGTGAAACGGAGAGTGATTATGATTGAGATAACTAAAGGCCATAATATCATCAGTGGGCAGCAAGTAGACAGTGGGAATGGTATCAGTGGTACGTCATACATAAACTGCTTCTGACTGGACTGTGCTTCTCTATGCTGATGTTTGGTTATCAGCATAAATTCGAGTGCCCATTATGCTGCCAATGAATTTCTATAATTCTTAACCTCAGATTCTTAAGATGGAGAAGCATGTTTATATCATTCAGGAAACAATTGTCTCACCTATTTCAGTTTTACATGGGGCTTTTCTACTGGTGTTACTTTTGGGAAAATGATTTAATCTTTTGGGTCTCAGTGTATTCAGCTGTAAATTTAAGAGAAAGCCCTCAATGATCTCTAAGGTACTTCCCAGTCCTCAAGATTCTGTCCTATTTAGCTTTGGAATAAATGCCTTTGGGTAGAAACTATTACTGTGGAGGAAAGAGAATCTAATTTATTATCTAGCTCTTTTCTGAAGAAGTAGAAATGGAATTTAGATAAATGAAAGGATCAGCCTGGAAGTTTCAGAGGCTGCTTCTTTCTCTTATAAGCTAAATTTAGTGGCAGCTAAATAACCTAATAAACTCCTCAGAAGAAAAAGGATTTCCCAGCTGACAGGGAGCTCTCATGTCTCTTCATCTAACACCAACCCCTGAGCTCACCAAAAATAGGGGTGGCTCCAACGTTTTTTTTTTGCACAGACTACAGCACTAGCAACTCAAGAAAAAATCTAATTTTTTAGTCAAGGTAGTATAACAATGTGTCCTTAGATGAAAATATTTTTGACAGAGATAAATCTAAGTGAAATATAAACCAGTTCCTGAGAATGAAAAGCAAAATTATTCCAACTGAATTCTTTGTTTTTTAGTCAAGGTAGTATAACAATGTGTCCTTAGGTGAAAATATTTTTGACAGAGATAAATCTAAGTGAAATATAAACCAGTTCCTGAGAATGAAAGGCAAAATTATTCCAACTGAATTCTTTGGAACCATTTCAGTTCCTAGAGTCTGGGAAACAAATTATATCTATTTGGGGCTTACTTTATGTTCACTGTTGCTTGCCTAGCTTCTATCCTCCATTAAAAAGGCCTTTGTCTAAAACCTAAGGTTGTTTGGTGAGTAAATACTCTCCAAACTATCAACACATATTGTTGCTTAGTCACATAATTTTCAATCACAAAGACTATCACAGGTTGAGTTAAAGTGGCAACAAAATCTCTGAGGAGAAAGCATAAAGTGCACTTTTAAAATGGCTTTCTAGTGTTTCAGGTGTTCAAAGCACTTTTTGTGCTGTTCCCTTGATCAAAAGCCATTAACAGCTCCCATAATTTTAAGTATAAAATCTAAATATCTTTTGACATGTGATATGATGAGACTGCCTTAACCAACCATCTCATCCATCCATGATTCATTCAAATAACTAACAGGTAGTTACTGGATATTTTTGTGGGTTAATTGCCTGGTAATATCATTTTCTTTAATTATTTCCAACTTTTCTCACACTCCAGCAAAATGGAACTTTCTCATTACCATGGTTCTCTCCACTTGAAATGTCCTTTCTTTCTTTTTATTTTCAACAATTGCAATACTTCAAGCCTCAGATCATATCGCCTATTCCATGAATCCCTCTATAATGACCCAACTGCAATAAATAATTCTCTGTATTTTCCTGATGATGACCTTATAGTTGTATTACAATAATATTGGCCATGTCTTGAGTTATATCATATTTACTACTATATATGTTTTATCTCTAAATCTGGGTTAGAAACTCCTGGTTTATAAAAAGAATGTCTAGTACTGGCACATGGTAACTCGCAATTGATTTCATTACTAGGTATCTTGAAAAATCATTCTCATTGAGGCTAAGGAAAAAATTATATAAACTGTAGCCCTATCATCAATTTTGGAATATCTCCATATCTTAATTTTCTTGATGTACACAAGATAGCATTATCTTCTGATTTTTTAACTTCTATTGAAATAAAGGTGGCATTGGAATTATAAACCTAATTTCTAAAAATTTATTTTAAACAAGTTATGACTGCTATCCATGAAAGTAAAGGTGACATATTAAACTCATTTTTAAAAAGCAACACTAAAAATCAGAATCATTAACACCAAAACCATTCTACTTTATTTTTTCCTTCAAAACAATTGCTTGAACAAACTTTAGAACTGTCCTTAAAGATTCTAATAATAAGTAGCAAGTGAAAATATTGTTAAATTTTATTTATTTTCAATGATATGATTCCTAGTTTCCTACTATTAAATTTTGAAAGTTACATGGAGAAAAAATTAAAATCCAGCAAATACTAGTGTTTGATTATTTATAGATTTCTTGTTTACAAAAAGAACAACTTAAAACACCATTACTCTTCTTTGTGGCTATGTGAAAAATCAAGGTAGCTCTACATTACAAAATAAGAAAAACAGATCCTTTAACCATATATTTGTTATCTCAGTGTATACTCTGAGCAAGAATCTAGAATTGATTATTAAAGGCAATGGTTTATGAATAAATGAATACAGTCAATATCCCTAAAATCTGAAATGTATACACTAGAAGAAACCATTTTAGACTCAAAATTTCTTTCCAGAGGGTTACCAGATTGTGGATAGAATCATGAGGGAAGTACACTATATAAGACTTTTGAATGTATCAGCTAGAAGTTAACAAACAACTTGCAGTGGTTGTTGAATCTAGTTCAATCTGAGTAAGGTTGATAGCAGCCTACCCTAAGCTTCCATGTTTGATCTAATCTTCTTCAACACTTTTCCTAGAAAATATGGGATAGTCAGCAAATTGAAGATATCATGATGCTAAGAGGTTCAGTACATATATTGAATGATAGAATTTAGATCTAAAATTTTTTTAAGAATTTGAAGTGAAAGTTTAGATATAATAAAATGAGATTCAAGTACTGCCCTTGGGTCCAAGTTTTTTCTTCTCAATTACCTGATGGGATACTCATGGAGCAGCAGATCTGAAAAATATCAGAGGAATATAGTTCATAGTAGGCTCAATGACTCAACAGAGGGATATGACTGCAAAGCCAACAAAATTTAATCTTAGGTTCTATCTGTAACAAGCACTGTTAAGACTGCATTTCTCTCAACACTCACTAACTAGGCAAACTACTTGGGAGATAATTGGTAACTGCAATGGTGGTTAAGCCTGCCTGGCTCAGAAATCTCTTCTTAATAACACCTGAAATTGTTCCTCATTCAACTCGTAACTTCCTAGAATATGAGAGTTCAATGAGAAAATGAAACATATACTTGTAATTAATGACATTTATGTTCCAATGGATAATTTACTCTATATGTATTTCACCAGTCTTTAGGCATATATGAAAAGAATAACTCTATTCAATTCTTCACCAATCAGCCTAGTCTATATCTATCCTATTACCTTTCATTCTTGGTTCCTTACTCTGAGATGATGACAGATGATGTGAAATTAACATGGATACAAGACAGAAAATAACATTCTCATTTTATATGGTCCCATACAGCTTTACCAGCAAGGACTAATGAATAAAACTCATCCTATAACATATTTTGGCCTAAAAAAAAAGATCTTCTGTCTGAGATGGAACATGTAGTCATGGAATTTCATCATTAGAAGGAAGAAAACCAAGTGTCATTAAAATATTAGAAAAGAGAGGTCAAGCACTTGATGGATGTTTGTTGTAGGTGGTACTATGGGCTGAATGCCTGTGTCCTCCTCACTCTAATTTATATATTGACATCCTAACCCTCAGTGTGATAGTATTTGGAGGAGTCTTTGGGAAGTAATTGGTTCAGATGAAGATACGAGGATAGGAACTTTGTGACAGAATTAGTTCCCTAATAAGTGAAGGAAAAGAACTGAGAACCCTCTCTCCATGCACATGCATTGGGGAAAGGTCATGCTTGAACATATTGAGAAGGCAGCCAGCCAGGTATAAACCAGAAAGAGAGATATCACCAGAAACCAATCATGCTGCCACCCTTATCTTGGACTTCCGGCCTCAAGAACTGTGATAAGTGATTTTCTGTTGTTTAAGCCACCCAATTTGTGGTACTTTGTTATAGCAGCCTGAGCTGAGACAGGTGGCCTTTAGGCTCTCTTCTGATGACTCTGTTACTTTAATATTGATAGAAGCAAAGACATGCCTATTTTAACAAAATGCCACTATGATTTATTTTATTTTTAAATGTTAGTTTCAGTTGCATTATAGTAATATATCTCTACAAACTAATATTTTATAGACTTGATTTTGCTTTAGCTGTCACCCAAATTTCATCAAATTCTATTCACTAGGAATCAATATAAAGTTCTAGAGGACCTGACTTTACCTTGAACCAAATACTCCTTACTTAGTCACACTAGCCATGTTAGCCTCCTGAGCCCAAGACCTCTTTGTACCCTGTCATTCATCTCAAGAACTTCCCCACCATGGAGCCCTTGCATTCGCTGTTTCCTCTACCCAGACTGCTTTTTTTTTTCATATCCACAAGACACATTCTTCTCCCTCACTTTCTTCATACCAATGCTCAAATATCCTTATTAGTGAGGCTCTTAGAATCATCTATTATAAGATAGATTCCTTCTCTCACTTCGGACATGCCCTATCTCAATCACATTGCTTTATTTTTCTCTTGCCAACACCCACTGTGTTTTTATTTATTTGTTTATTATCTGTCTCCTTCTACTAGCATTTAAACTTTAAGAGAACACTGACTGACTTATTCACTGGTATTCTCAGTACCTAGAACAATCCTTGAAATAGAATAAGCATTTTTTTAAAAATTAAAAGTCAACACGCATAATACTTTGTAGAATTAATTATTGTCTTGAAGGAAAAATATAGTATTACTTCATCTAAACTGCCGTTAAGAATTTAGACCTTTCATAAAATTCTAATATAGCAAAATGTAAATTAGATACATTCCTTCTCTAGTACTCTTAATTAACAAAGATGATAAAGCCAAAGGCCTTAAATTAGGGACATCTGTTATATGAAAACAACCAAATAATTTTTTACTCCAATAACACATTTTATAAATATCCAAATGACAGATCATATAGAAAAAAAAAACATAAACCAAACTCCTCATTCTAATTTAAATAATGCTTAAAAATGAGGAAAAACAAGATAAGAACACACAGATTTTCTAGCTAATTGAAAAACTCTAAGAAAAAGTCATATCACAATTTATGCTGTATTTTGGGGTAAAAGTTCAAGTGACTAGTGTCTGTCATTTGGCCAGCCAGGGAAAAGAGCCAAATTTGGAGCCCACGTGACCATTGGTTCTCTTTATCAAGAGTCCTGTTAGTGTTCTGAGCCCTTCAGGAAGCCCAATGGCAAACAAATGCTTTAGGTTTCTTGGTTGAATTCACAGCAATGATAAAACCTGTCTATTCCTCACTGGCTGCAAGGGAGTGGACATTTCTCTGCCAATATTCAGTTCACAACCCAGAGGCTTGAAATCACAATCTCATCTCTGGAGAAATAAGCCAACAGAAGCGTCACAAAGAGAAAGAGAGACTGCCAAGGAGTTCAAATCAGGGAGAAATCTGCTAACTCTAGTCCTTTTGATTCTGCTAATTTCAATTTACATTTTGAGTACAAACAATAGGTACTGATGATCTGTGTAGAAAGAAATACCAGGTACTATACTGTACTGTAGATATAGTAGGAATTGTACCATAGATTGTTCCATAGCAGGAAGATTTGACTAAACATGATGAAGTCAAAACCCAAATGTAGCCCCAGTTTGTCTGATTCCTAATTGCACTCTTAAATGTTCTGAGAAAGCTTATTGAGATATGTGCTTACTTGAAAGAGAGTTGTTACAGAATGCTGCATTAAATCTCACCCAGTAATGCAATATTTTGAAATAGCATGTCCTAACACAAAATCGGTGATATTTGTCTTCAGCAGGATAAACTTTTTCAGTGAACTCTTCTAAGCTCATTGTGGAAAATCCAGACTTTCAGTTTGCGTTTGAGATGCTAAACAATAAATGCAACAATTAATTATACCAAATAGCTTTTGCTTAGAGCATTCTTACTCAAGTAAATGCAGGTATCATTGCCCTCTTCACTCCATATGCTTTAAGCTATCCACTGAAAGAGTAACAAGACATAAAACTGTAGGTAACACATATAAACATAATATCAATTCAGTCAACTGTTGTTCATTGGCAGTATTATGTAAAATGAGTGAAGAAATTGAAAAATGGCACAACTAAAAACAGCTAGTCCATAAGGCTACACTATTGCAAATGATGCTCCTCTACTTAAATGGAAATAACCATAGTGCAGTCAACATAATTTTACCACTTTTCTCTACAGTTTAATAGTTATACACTTAAGTACCTATTGGGAACCTGAAATGTGCCAGTTTTCATTAAACTGCATGGTATTAGCAATTGTCATTTTTCATTTTCCCAAATCTGTAGCATGTCAATTTCTACCTCCTGCCTTGTCATATTTTTTCTCTTGCCCTGAGGAATATTTCCATGCTAGTCAAGGAGTTGTATTTTGGCAGGCTGCCCACACAGCCGTAGGGAATATCTTTTAGTGCTGTGCCAGACACACACCCTGACTCCAGCCTTTAGCCTTCCGTCCCGTCATGAAAAGGTCAAGGGCTATCTTTCAGACTTACTAACTGCCATTTCTCCTTCTCATCAAAAGGAAAGTCAAATATAGGGCATTGAGTATGCTGAAAGTTTGCAAAATGCACAGAAGTAAGAGTGTTTGGCTTTACGAGGTTGGTGAGGTTGAAATTTGAGAGAATAAAGACTGAAGAAATGGAAGGCACAGTGCAGGGAAGGACCTGTGATTACAATTATAAAACATTATTTTATCTGCAACTAAATAAATGATCCATAAAATTCCCTAGCCAGTCATCTCTACCAGTGCCAAGGCAACAAAAAGCAGAAAAAACTTTCTGTATCATTGATTAGTATAAAAAGTTTAGTTGATTCAACTGGACCCAATGAACTACCATTAACATGTAATTGGCCCAACTTGTTGAATTTAACAGTATTTTAATGGCCTACTATTCTCTCCCTAATGAAGTATACCGCTTCAATTAGATAGAATATTTAGACTGGGATAGTGAAGGAACACTGCATGTAGAGACATCAGATATAAAATTTCATCTTATGGCTATGAATTCCTATTTATTTCTTCTCTAGTTTTAATCTAAGGTAAAAAATTTTCTTATTTTCCCAACCGGTGGCAGATCAAGATTGGACGGCTAGAGGAAGTCTGCCTCATGTGAAATTGTGTTTCATCACTGACACTGTTTAAAATGGTACTACAAAACAGAGTAATTTTTCATTGGTTTCATTATTATTACTTCTGAATTTTGTACAGACAATGAAATCTGTTGCCTGAACCTGGGGGCTGTCTTCTGTGTTGCAGGATGCTTAACAGCATTCTTCATCTCTCCTGAGATGACATCAGCACCCCTCGCTGAGCTGTGACAAGCAAAAGTATCTCCAAACATTGCCTAAAGACGCCTGGGGGTGGGGGACAAAATCACCCCAGGTTAATAACTGTTCTAAAGTAATGTCACTATTTAGAAATGAGATAGAAAAAAGGTAGAGGTACCAAAATAAAAGAAAACAAAAAATCGTTCAAAGTATTTAATTATTTCCAAATAATCTCAAATTTACTTTTTTAAGACAATTAATCCTACATTTTCAAATTGCTTACATGGAGTTTAATTTGACCTTGGTTGAGAATTTGCATTTTAATATATTTCTAAGTGATAGAGATACAACTGGATTCAATATAATCACTCACAGACAGTAATTTTTCCTTAGATTCTCTATGTAGCTGTCATAAAATAATGCTTTATGCACACAATATATTATTGGAATTTTGTGAGCCAGCAGCTCTCATTGGTCCATTTTGGTTTGGTTCATACACTCTACAACCTATATATGAAAGTTGTAAAGAATGGCTTAGATAAATCCAACTAAACAGTGGACTACATGATATTCCTATACTTCTGGCATATATATTCATTCTCTTAATTCTATTTTTTCTCTCCCTTATTCATATTTCAGTTATAGGAAATTGGAGTTAACAACAATACAATTTGAGTTCACGAAACTCCCACGAAAGAAAAGAAATGGAAGTAACTTGAAAGTCTCTTATATATGCCAATTACATGCAGACCCTTACTTGGCCAAAGCTGTAGACCTATAAAGTTTCTAAATGCCATAATCAAACAACTGAAAATATCTGTCAGTAGGACAACTGCTGAAGATTAGGATAATTGTAGTAAAAAGATGCTTGTCATCAACTCTCAAATTGTGCTAGAAGACCAAGACAGTTTCCATCAAGACTTGCAGGTAAACTGCTTGACTAGGTAAATATATCAGAATTGGTATGTGTTGTATGTTCCCACTCTTTCCCTGAGAGAATCTCTATTTGCCAAGTAAATATTTCATCCTGCAGATTCCTTTTGTGGAGCTGAAGATAACCTAGCTGGATCAGCATGTAAAACAAATCTTTTTGTGCACATATAGAAGCCTTTTATTCCTTGAATAAATCTATGGAGATTATATTTCCAAAAATCATGAACTTAACCATTTGAAAAACAGGCCTCAATTGTCATTGATCCTGATCTATGTTTTTATGACCAGAAACTGTACTAGCAGAATATTTACCTTGCTGCTATGTTCAGGTGAGTGACCACATGCTTCTCTCTCATTCTTTCTGTCTTCCTTTCTTCTAGGGTTTATCAACAATGTTTTACATGAGCCGGAAACCATGCTAGGTATTCACATAGAAACCTTAATAAGTCACTCTCTCCTTGCTCTCTATGATTTCACAGGCTGGGAGAAAGCAAGTACATAATATACTTTTGCAACATAATGTGAGGGGCTTTATGAAAGAAGTAAGCAGAAGATGCACAATATATACAGAAGGCTTTAGGGGCAATTTTAGGAAGAGTTTTGAACAGAATCAAAAGTTGCAGATAAATTGAGATATAAAAAGACTGTGTTGAATTTAATAGCATCCTCTCAAATTTCATGTCCACCTGGAACTTCACAATGGGATTTGACATGGAAGCAGGGTCTTTGCAGATGTAATTAATTAAGTTATATTTAGGTCACACTGGATTAGGGTGGTCCCTAAACACAATATCTGACATCCTTATAAGAAGAAGATATGAAGAGACCTAGACACACAGAGGGAAAAACGCCATGTGAAGATGGAATCAGATATTTCTATATCTATAAGCCAAGGATCACTTGTAACCACCAGAAACTAGGAGAAGCATGGAACAGATTCTTCCTCAAAGTGTCCAGAAAGAGCCAACCATGATTTCAGGTTTCTGGACTCCAGAACTCTGAGAAAATGAATTCCTATTGTTTTAAGCCACTCAGCTTGTGGTAATATTTTATAGCATACTTAGAAAACTAATTTAAAACCTCAAGATAAACTCTCTCTCAAGTCATTCTGTAAAGTAGTACGATCAATGAAAAGAATTCCATTATATCATACATGATATTTCTTACTTTATTAAGCTAGAAATGCAATTTATCACTCTCCTGGATTTTTGTCTGTCTACTCTTTTGATTTATATAAACAGGAGGTAACATAATAGCTCCCCTCAAATAGCTTAAATTATTGCAGACCTTTACTTATCCCTTTGTCTCAAAATTTGTCTAGACACTGATGTGATGATGAATTAATATAGACTACGATTAATGTTTATAAAGAAGTAGCCTGTTCTATTGTATAGAGCCATGATTTGTTACCATCACTGCTTTGAGAATCACTAAAGAAGCTGTTTTAAATACTGAGGCCAGAATGCTGACCCAAGAGACTCTGATTTAATTGATCTGGTGTGATCAGGTCACACTTTTTTATTTTTATTAAAACTCCCCAGGGTTTCAGACGTGCAGCTTAGGTTGAAAACAACCAATATAGAGCAAGGCTTTACCAGAAGCAGATATGCTGAAGCAAAGAGCGTTAAATGCCTTCTTGAAGGTATGAAGTTGAAAATACAAATATAATCAAGGAATAAACTCTAAATTTGTGGTTATGTTTTACTAAGTCTCTGTTATAATTTTATGCAATATTTCACCTTAATATCATTTCAAAAAGAAAGTGGGAAAGTAAAAGGTCATGGAATGTGACCTCAATCAGAGAGACAGCAATGTCTCATGGACTTGGAGACCGGGCAGTCCACATGTTGGGGGTGGAGGGTGTGGTCTTCCCAGAGTAGCAGAGAAAAAGGGGGTGAGAATTTAAAGACAATAAAAATCAACCATTATCTCCTTTTGAGACCAAACACACCAGAACAAGCAACTAAACAGAAAAAAAATATGGCCACTTTTGTTACCAAATGTTCTAAAACAGACTATATTCTCTTTTTTTTACAATTTTAAGTGTGGATATAAATTTAATTATTTGTTACACAAATTAAGTACTTTGAATACAAAATTGAGATCATATCTTGACAGCCTAAAATACCTTTCTCGTTTTCCTCTTGAATACCCATATTTATATTTTATTGTTTATTAAAGTTAGAAGAAAACACTGTTGTTTCTAAAAAGAACATAAAAATAAACCATAAAAGTCAATAACATGTAGACATTTTGGTGTGAACAGGGAAGTTTCTAACTACATATATAAGATAAAATGTTTGTTACTTTTAGAACCATACATCCTTAACTATCATTTTACACAAAAATTACTGACTTAAGCATCAAAAATGTAATGAATATCTACACAAAATATTAGGAAGATATTTTTAAAAGAACATTTTTTTATCAAGGTTTTCATTCTATTCATGGTGGCAGAACCATTTATGAATGCTTGAATCTAATCATAAGTTTTGTACAAATCATTTGCTATGGACTAATTTATGTTGACACATTCAGAATAAGCAGTATTAGTAATTTCCTCATCTTTGCTATATAATCTCCATCTCATCACAGTGCATATCAGTAAAACTCAACATATAGGCACTCAAATATTTTAACTGGAATATTGAGTACTGTTTTATAAGTGGGACTTATGAAAACAAATATTTGAATAATACATAGCAGGTTAAATTGTATTTAATAACTAATAAAAGCAATATTACGCTTTTTAAAGGAATTAGCCCAAAATACTAGTGGTAGTCCTATTGCCTAAACTCAGATTTGTGTAATTAAATTATTAGTAAAACAAACATACCCCTCTAATTATTTTCTTGTATGAAGTTTCTTTAACTACAAGAAACAAATGTAAACCCATATATTGATAAGTAATTATCTTTAAATTGCAGTCTAAAATACTAAGAAGATTTAAGAAAACTAAAATGGCTTAATGTAATAATTAGATATTAAATCTGATGCTTTAAAAAATGGTTGAGAGAAGATAGAATACACTGCATTCCTAAACAACTCAATTAATAGTATTCAGAGACACATCACAGTGTTCCAGAAACATTATCTGGAATCAAATAATGAAATAGAACTACCAAGGAATTTACTGAGAAAATATGCAATAAACAGTAAGAAATAGACACATTTAAAACCACATAGAAAATTTAATTAAAAGAGCACATCAAAAGCATTTTCAAATTGCCAGTATAATATATATTCAGTCTAACAGATTTTAGGAGATGCTTAGAAGTGCATAAATATTTTAATACATCTATAGTGCAGAAGGATATTTTGGTGCAGATCACCATTTATCTTCATATTTCCCCACCGTGTCAAAAGTCTCAAGCCTCTACAGACTTAGCTTCAGTTGGTAATATATTTAATTAGCATTCTATCTCTACATTTACAATGCACAGAGGGTTTAAGAAAGCCTCAGCATATGCACTGAGGCTAGTAAGACACATGAAGAAGATTAATTTAGCATGTTGCAAGGTTTTAATTATTTAATGTAAGAAATTACCTTTTTATTTTTTATTTTATTTATTATTTTTTTCAAGTATTGACCTGAGATAAGAGGTTTCTTCTCATTACAGCTAGGCTAAAAATCAACATAAAAGTCACCAAAATGAAGACTTTGAACATGACATATTTACTCAGAATTTCAATCCTTAGACAAAGAAATGTCTGACATTTTATTCAATCAGGGTTGTTGTAACATTTAATTTTTATTTGATCCCTAATATAACATACAGTCCAATTCTCTGATCTATGAATTTAGAGAATGGGCTGACAGAGCATTTTCAGGTAAAACTCTCTAAAGTTAATCAACTTAAATTTGTGGAACTTCAGGGGTTCCATGTATTTGGCTTTAACTTCTTTTACACATTTTAATGATTTTCAAAATAAAAAAGTATGCATAGCTTTAATAAAACCAACTTTTAAAAAACTATTAAGTACTTATACCACTTTGCCTTTGCATATACATTTATTAAAAAATATGCTCCTGAACACATGTTATTTGATGTCTGCCTTTGATATATTTCAATAAAATACAGTAAATAAAAATAATATACTCAAATACAGCAGCATTCACATTGCCTATAAAGAAAAGATGCTTATTGGAATCAGGCATGGATTACTGTCTTGACAAGAACACTGGGGAAGCACCCTGGACTAGAGACAATCTGAGTACCTAATGAGAAACTTTCAAAGAACTAAAAAACTGAAGAGTGACACAAGAAATTTTTAACTGCAAAATCTAAAAGTTAATTCATGGATATTTGTTAATTAATCCACTATTTCATATAATTAAAATGAAGTCATCTTTGAATACAGAAATAAAATATTTATAATATTTCTCTTCATAAATGTGCCTTCGGAATAGTTATTTAAACTACAGTATCAGGACAGACTTTACACATAAAAAGACTACTCATTACATTTTGGAGTGGGTGGCCCTTTATTTTCTCTTCTCTCAGGATAAAAAGGCTTCGGTTTCTATAATTACTTGCCATTTATGCCTAGTTGGAAGTGGGTGAAATTTTATATTATTTAAGTCTGAATTCTCTCTAACTGGCAAGTCTAAGACAATGATAGGAATAAACTATAATACATATTGTAACAGCAATAAATTATAGCATATATTGCAACTACAAAAGAGTTGATGTAAAATAGATACATTATATGACTTAATAAAGCGTATTTTAAAAATTCCAAAAATTACTCTAGTTCAGAGACAGAAATAAATTATAGTACTATATTAAGGTTAGAAAATAAGAATTCTCTTTTTTTAGGCAGATGCTTGCAAAAGGTCTGTGGAATCAAAGATAATTTTCCTACATAGAAAGAAAAGGGGACTCACAGAAGACCCCAAATTATAGATTATTTCTAAATAGTTAATTTGGCTGGGTTATTTATAGTCAGTCAACTCATTGTTGGTTTCTAAATTTTTTTTTTTAAATAGATAGCTGAAGAGATGATTGGGGACCTCATGGAGCCATTGTCTTAGGAAAGGCAAGTTTGGGAACTATTATACTTCAACTGGCCATTTTGTATGGTTTTGGGACCAGTGTTCACTGATTTTCTTCCTTCTATTAATGGACAGGGAGGTGGTGCCTATCAGTTCATGTCAGTGTATGTTCTGCATTTCCTTCTCTCCACACCCAGAAGGATTTTGAAACGGAACATAACACTTTAATGCAGGGAAATCCCTTAAAAATCCTTAGCTTGGTTTCTTCCTTTCACAGATGAGTAATCACATGCTCTGAGAAAGAATGCTATCTGCCCAAGGTCACTTAGCTAATAAGAAATCTAATTTGCAGCTAATGACAAGAGTATGATCTTTCTTTCGCACCAAACACTTGTGGGCATTTTTTGTCAATGATACAGTTTAACACAATTTCATAAAATTTGCAAATGAACAGAAACCGAGAGAAAGAACTAATTGTTAGAGGTGATAAATAAGAGTTCAAATGAATGTTGGCAAGTTAGAGTAATGTTAAGAAAATGGAAAAGTAAAATTCGATAGAAATCTATGTAAAGTTCTCCTCCAACGTGACACATGTAGATCTCACACAATTCTACAGCTACATGATACAGAAAGTCCACCTTACAAATGGCTCACACCAAACAATTGGTTGCCAAAAAGCCTAGAATAATTGGGCCTCATTAATGCAAGTGAATGTTCACTTCAGTGAAGGTAATGATCCTACTATATTCATTTTGAAAGTAGAAGATTTGTGCTAAAGTTCAAACTCTTTTACAGCTGTGACTATTATCTTAGTTTCATCTATAATAATTTTTAAAATATATTCTCCTCAAGACTTTAAGAGTGTCAAGAATGACACAATACTTTTTTTATTTAACCCTCCTCCATCCTAGGGTTTTGAATACAGCAGGCATTCAATATGTACTTGTTGAATCAATAACTAAGGTATATGACTTATCCTCTCTGAGCCTGAGTTTCCTCATGTGTAAAATTAATAAAATAAGAAACTATATGAAAGTGCTTTGGAAACTCCAAACTGCTATAGATATGTAAGCAATTACTACTATTGTTGGTAAATGCTACCTATTATGCTTAAAGAAACTAAAACAATTTAGCCTGGAAAAACTAAGATTAGTGGAATGTTATAGTTGTCTCCAAATATTTAAAGAAGTAGTGTATTAAAAAGAGATGAGACCCATTTTTGTGTATGGCTCCAGAGGGGCAGACTGGGGGCCAGTGAGCCAGGCAGACATGTCTTAATGTAAAGATAATCTGTACTAGTTAGCACATATTCTACAATTCTCTCCCTATCAGAAAATCAGTTGTGACTGATTTTCTTAAAAATTGGGCTTAAAAGGTAGAGCAGCCTGGCTGTACAGTGGGGTAGAGGGTGAGAAATTCATCTTGAACAATATATAAAGAGATTCATCTTGAACATTATATAATGAGCTCACTGTTTTCCTTGGCTTTTACATGTATTTACTGTGGCCAAAGGAGTTGATGGAGAGTATGCTGGTTCTGAAGACCTGCCTGCCCTCCTGTACTCTTATCTCTGGGCACATTCTGACACCACCGTTGGTGAAAAATTTTAAACAGAGCTAATAAAATTATAAAGTGAATCTTTCTTCGGCTAGAAATTAAACTTTGAATTTCAAGGTCACATCCAATTGCAAGTCTCTGAATATAAGCTGGAGAAACTAGAATTTTTAAAGGTGATGATGAATAAATTAGCTTAAAAATGACTGAAAAGAAAGTACAAACTTCTCTTTCTTTCTTCCCTATAGTAAAGAATTTAAGCAATAATTTATGTTGGCTGTACCTTCTGCCTTCTAAAAAAAATCACTATATAAAACTCTATGTAGGAAATAAACATAATTGTATATTAACATAAATATGACAATTTGTTTATATAATGCATATAGATGCAAAAACACACATATAATAAAATTATAGAGGACTATTATCTAATTCACGTATTTTATTTTGGCATTTATGTGGATTTAGGATTTAGTTGTGAAAACTCTTTGGGAGTTGATGAACTTTGAATCCATTTAGAAATCTTTCTCTGCTATAAAAAAAAAGAGTACATGTTTTTAGAAAAACATTTGGCCTAAAGATGATATAAGGGAAAGCTTTTCCCATTTAAATAGCTGCTATTTTTATAAATGGAACCATATCAACTTCTCCGTGAGGAGAAAACACACTCTTGTGAAGAGCTGAGAAATTCTGGGAGGCTGGGGGAGGGGAAGAGGAGTTAGAGTTGCCAACTCACTTTCTCTTCCATTTAAATAACATATTTTGGGAAAGAAAAGAGATGCACTTAAACTTATTTCCTTGCACCTGTAGATTATTATAGCAAAAAGTGAAGTCTTAAGGGAGGAAAAAGTGCGATTAATGCCTAAAGGATTTTGTGGAAGTTGACAGGTAATGTTAAATGAAATTGGAAAGGCAAAGAGTCTGTTCCCCTTGATGCCAGTATGTGCTTTCATTTGCTATTAACAGTCACTGAGGCAAGGTAAAAAGCACTTTACCCTTTACAATTATTCATTGCTACCAATTATAAATATGATCTGTAATGCTCAGGCCACATATATAGACTTCTCAATTAGAAATGCTGTATTTCTAAGAGTAATTATAAAGTATACAACATGAAAATATTTTTTCAAGATGAAGGGAAGTTCATGAAGCAATATATAACTCCCTGACATTAAAAATCAGACCAGTCACTAGGGATTACCTTTTGAAGTTCCATTTTCTCATTCACAGGACACACTTAGCAGTTCCATTAATGTAAGTGGAAATAACATACAGGTATCCAGAAAAGATGTCTGAGGCTTTCAACGCTTCCCACTATCATCGGTAGGAATATCAGTGGACAGTTTTCTTTCTGCATGAATTCTCTCTCTGAGTGAAAGCTTGTTATTTAACCACATTTGTTGGTTAATCAGTCAGAATGTGAAGACATTAAAATTTAGAATAGAGCTCCAGGAAGGTAATTGTTCTGTGAAACACCACAATGAACATTGCTTGGTGTTATTATGGCCACAGTTATTAACTGGAAGTCCAGTTATTAAGATGCATTTCTCAGGGGTAGTGTCCAGGGAGAACGCAGATAATAATCAGTTTATTTTCTTGTGAAGCTTGCCATTCAGGGATTCCATTTTCAGTTTAGTGTAATACACTAAATCCCATCCCAATTTCTACAGATCAGTGTCAGATCTAAGCTGGCAAATGGCAGCTTTCACGCTGAACTCTCTTCAAAATGTAGAAAACCACTACTCCAGATACAGTCACTGAAAGCTGGGTAGAGATGATGGAAATTCTTGCCACTGCACAAAACCCACACTTCCTCAAATCACATTCCTCTGTCAAGCTCTGGTTACAAGTGACATGTTCTGAAGCTACACTTCAGGGTTCCCTTAAGTATTTTCTGTTTTAAACAAAGCCTCAAAATATACGACACTCCTATAGAAATATCTGTCATTAGAGGCCAAAGAACAAAGGCCAGGGATAAAACAGTAGGTTCCAAGTTCTGCCTCAATACAGTTCAATGCCCAAGTCATTGCAAATTTTTCAGAATATTCCCAGGTATCCGAATGCTACCCAGAAGTGTAAGAGCTTGCATGGCCCTTCCTACGTGTGGACTGGCATAGAAAGTTCACCAAGCTTGGAGAAAAGTGGTTAAAAAAATTTTTTTAAAGTTTGTTTTGGTTCATGAGTCACCATATTCCACAATTTAACACAAGCTGGAGGATAATTCTGATGATCTACAGCAGAATAAAGGAAACATCTTTATTTCTGAAGACGGAATACTGACACAGTGGATTCTACTCATCTCCACCTCCAATATACCCTTTTTTCCTGGTATTTGTCTTATCTCTTTACCTAACTTCTAAACTTCTAGAGCAAAGCGCCACTGTTTTGTACCCCTTCTTCCACTGAGATTTCTCTAGATGATTGTCAGCAGAAACCTCCTTTGTTACAAAAAGGATTTGTTCTGCACTGATGAATAAAGGAGGAATAGTCATTTAAGAGTGGTCATTTGTTAAGATGCCAGTCTTTGTTAGGCAGTCCTTATAATATCATAATTGGCAAAATTCAGAAATTGATGTGAAACCTACCATAACCATGTTACATTCCAGGGCTGTCACCAAAGAGCCAGGCTGACATCTGAATTTAACTGACACTGTTTGCCTGCTTTGAGGCTGCCCTTCCATTGTGTCTGTAACTGTAAGAAGAATGACTCCCCAAGGGAAGCCTTTGGAATCGCAAATGCATAAACATCTGTGATTCAAATCTCTTTCAATTACATTAATGATCTATGTGCAGGAGAAACTTTTGAGCCTAAAATAACATTAATTTAATCTCAAGGTTAGAGAGAGGGAGAGAGAGAGAAAGAGATTTTAAACTTTGTCTAAACCCTGAATGCCCTTTAAAACCCCAGAGGAGAAAAATCTATATGCATACCATAATGAAATTGTGATTAGACATGTGAAGGGAAGCATATCCTTGAGCTACTTTGTGAGGAAGCTGATAGCAAATTGCTATGATTCTTGCTTCTATAAATCAAGCAAAGAAAAGTCCAGGTTGCCAAATTATTTACTTAAGAAATGGCTGTAATATGTTATTCTACTCAATAGCAATTGTCTGCCTACACTAGCTTAGTGTTCAAATACAGTTCAATTTTGCCGGTCTTTCCTTTGAAATATCACTAGCATTTTTCTGATCAATGATGTCCATTTCCATCAACTAAGCCAAACAATTGTCTGCTTCTTGCCAATATTACCCACACTATGTGACTATTACAGCATCATTTCTAGCATGTTCTCCATGTATAAACAGTCCACACCTCAAAGTAAGCCTAAACCTTTATCACATAACCTAAACTTGCAGCCTGTGCTAATTCATACCATTCCTACTGGCAGCCTCCTACAGGCAGGCCAGCCTCCTGGCTGATTCATTGACATTGATATACAACACGCTCATTGATTCATGTCTTTGCAGCTACCTCTGTTATGTTCACTGGCTGTAATGCCCTTCTCCTTCTTCCCTGCTGCCATTATCAAATGCTCATCATTCTTAAGGTCCAGTTCAAGTTCTACTCCATCTATGAACAATGGCTCTTTTGGTCCACACAGATCCCGGCTATCCTGTAAAGTGTTTAGAGACTGTATTATGGGTTTTGAATATGGCTGTATGTATTTTGTGTATATGTGTGAATACATGGTATCTATAGATAGACACAAATTGTTATATCTTAAAGTGGCTTCTACTTCTTTTGTTCTTTCCAAACTATCTGAGACCCATTTGTGAATTCCTCTGCGCTAACAAAATATGCCCAACAATCATGAGTTAGTTATATTCTACTGCCAATTAATAAAAATAAATGACTAAAAAGTCAGAAGATGTCAGGGTATTATCTTCTCTTCTTGCCCTGGCCGCCTAATCTTGAAGTAACTCCCTTTAGTTACCTCATCCCCTTATCTATATGTGACATTAAAGAATCCTTGTAAAAAGCCAGAGACTGTAGCTGGAACCAAAAGTCAGGCAGACAATGATGTCATTTGTACATATCAACCATAATAAAAGTTTTGTCCTAATTTAGAAATCAGAACATGATTTCACAACAATAAAAAAATATAGTGAACCTAATACTCAAAGCCTTAGAGTTCAATCTCATTATTTTAATCTATTCCAGGACTAATAAAATTTTAAGAAAATAACAATTCAGAAAAAATGTGCCTTAATATCTTTAGATTAAAAAATTTCACTTAATATTAATTCCATTTTGAAATATTTCTTGTGTTTCTCATAAATGAAAAAGGCACTGAGCATAAAAATTATTGAATTTGCATGTATCTAATATGAAGATATTTGGGGTTTAAACTATTGATCTGAATCTTCCACTGAAAACACTATTTATTATTTTAATATGCCCACTTAATTTCCAATATAATTTAATTTATTTAGTGCGCTTCACTGGTCATTCAATTTGACTATCATATTTATTAAAAGGCAGACTATCACCTTCTCTTCTGACAAACGATAATGTTAAGGAGGGTAAGAGAGACAAATTATATGAGCTGTGTTTCTCTAATAAAAATTTAGGGAGAAATTTAAAGTAGTTTCTATTTATTTTCAAAAAGTATAATGCCCTAGGAAACCTCCCCACTCTGCTGTTCTATGGTAAGATATCAAGAGCATAAGCTTTGGATCCCCAATGGATCTGAGTTCAAGTACTGGCACAACTACTTATTAACTCAGTGTCACCAGGCAATTCACTTAATATACTGAAGTATCGATTTTTGTAGCTGGAATAAATAGGGTAGAGGTGGGTCAATGCCTACTATTTAAATTTAGAATAAAGCTAAGATAAATGATTATTGGTAAGTTGTCCCAGTCCTTTGATTGATAGAATTGCTCCTATTAGCTAAAGGGAAACGAGTTGTAAAACACCACAAACTGCGTGGAGTTACAAAGGCATCCTCGGCTCTTTGTTACCCTCTGTCTTTGGAAGGAGTTGTCACAGCATCTCAGCAGCCAGAAATATTGCTGCTGATTTTGTGGTTTTCCAGAAGGCACTTGTGAAACAGCATATGCTTTAACTTTTTTTAAAAAGAAGTTCTTGCAACATTATATATAAAAAAAAGATGTTATGTGAATGCCAATCTACAACTTAAACTCTTTGTCACTTTTCTTAAACATGAAGTCAAAATTTCTATCATTAACTTGTTATGACTGGTATCTTTGTCTAAATAAGAAATATGTGTATAATGACATATACTGGGATTTTCTTTTTTTGTTTGTCTGTTTGAAGTAGTGTAAGGAAAATAAGAAAAAGATGTGGTGCTCTGAAAAAAAAAATTTAATCAAAACTTCCTAACCCCTTGAAAATATTGCACCTTTCCCCCCTCACTTCAGACTTGAAAGGATCTTTGCTGCAGTTCACCAAAACAGAACTCAATACACTGATATGCACTATGGGGCAGGGGAGGAAATGAGAGGCTTAGGAAGTACAACCTAAAGGTTTAGCAAGCATTTTCTTAACTGAATTTAGGGACACTAATTTTCCTCCAAAGCAGATGATATTATCCCCTTGCTCTAAAATCCCCAATGGCTTCTTATAACTCTTAGAAAAAAATGCAAACTTCCCATTCTGGCTCAGAGAAACTACATGTTCTTAACACTGCCAACAGCTCTGACCTCTGCCTCTTGCCTATGCCACTCAAGCCACAGGGTCTTCTTATTGCTGTTCCTCTTATTTGCCACTCAGTGCCACCTCATGGACCTTACTCTTGTCTTCCACTCCACATGCATTGTCTCTCTCTCCCTCTTTCTCTGTCTTATTTCATTTGGCTTCTGTCCCTTTAGTGTCATGCTGTGTAAAATAGGGCCACTCCCACACAAATGTTCTCATTTTCTTTCACTGCTTTATTTTACTTTAAAGAATTTATCACTGCCTAAAGTTATATGTAATTTCTGTTTATTCATTTTCTCTTTCTTACACTAATCTATGAACCTCAAGAAGATAAGGATTTGTCTCTCTGATGTAACCTCAGTATTTGGAAATGCCTGATCATGATGGGAACTCCAAATTAAATGAATAAATAAATGCATGATTATTATACATAAATATTGAATAGTGGCCTTTTAATGTTGCATTTTCAGAGAAAGTAAGAAAGAATCAGGAACTAATATTTACTGCATTATCACATTTAATTTTCTTTATCTGCATTGTCACACTTAATTTTCCATACATAAAAAAAATCATTGTGGAGCACCTTTAATATTCATTTTATAGCTGAAGTCTGAGATTTTAGAATTTAAGAAACTTGCCTAAGGGCATACACTTAGCAAGTGACTACCAAGATTTGGGACCTGAATTTTAGATTCCAAATTTGATCATTTTGTCTATATGTGACACAGATGTAAAATAAGTTTTAAAGAAACTTAGAGAGGTTGGCAGACTTTATTAATTTTTAGTTAAGTGTTTAACATTACAAGATAACTCTGACTCAGAAGCTGGGATGAGAGAGAAATAATTTAATGAATGTTTATGTCAGAAAAGAATCAAACTAGCAAGTGAATCAATACAATTAATATTTCTCATTCTTCTATGGCTCTACTTCTTCCCAATTTCTCTTGAATATAGGCATCTCTTATGATAGGGGTCAGCGTGTAATTACAAGTCATTATCAAATACCTCATGCTTGTCTTGAATTGTTTAAGGCAATGGTTATGTGTTCTTTTCAATCTAGTCTTTTCTTTAGACACTTCATTCTTTTTTATGGCTTCAAAACCTTAATTCTGTGTTTCTATGACAAACTTGCATTTGAACTCCACCCTTATGGCATAATATCTAGTGAACTTTCTCACTTGGGTTCCAGACATCATTTTCCCAAAGTCAATATTTCTCCATGTCACCAACTGGCTCTTTGCTCTGAATTTTCTCTCCCAATGGCAGCATAGTCTAGTCATTAAGGATTAGCGATACTTAACTACTTAACCAAAAGATAGTTATATTTAATCAATTGTTATTTAAATTATGTCTATGTCTTGTATTTGTCTCATTTTTATTATTTTAACTGCCAATATCACACGGACTCACATAGATTATTAAACAGCTTCTTAACTAATTTATCTGATTCTTATGTCTCCTTATCAGAATCCACCCTGCACATCACTGCAAATTATTATTCCTTAAAGTTTTCTCAAAAAGTTACTGTCTGTGTTTAAAGTTTGCACACTGCAGCTTGTAAGTAGCCATCTGAAATGTGGTCCCAATACGCCTTTTCATCCTAACTCTTACTGTTCCTTAACATCCTCCAGTTCAGGGAAGTCTTCTAAAGATGCCCTATTCATTTTTGTTGGTAGCACTTTTTCCACACTCTGACCATTTTTTTGTAGTGCAGTCTCTTCTTCTCTGCATCTATCATAAAGATTTGTCTGATTGGGTACCCCATGGTTCCACTCCAGGAGATACCATTAACATATCTGTGTCCCAGGGTGCATATTTCTTTTTTACTCTGGTACATTAGCCTTTCTTTCCTTTAGTGTTTAAACCTGTGTAATATTTAATTGATATCATTATAAATATTCTTTAATCATTTCAGTGCTTGAATTGTAACATGTCCTGAATATAATCTTCTCATTCTCCATCTGCTTGTCTATTCCTTCTAGTCTTTCCCTTCTTCCATTTGTCAATTCTTGCCCTGGCTTTTAGGGTCAGCAAGTATTTGTTAAACATCTAATGTCTGTCTTAGATTGTTTAAGGCAAATGATGGGTATACAGCATTGAACAAATATGACTGATTTTTGCTTTGGTGAGAAAGAAAAGTGTCACTCAAATCACCGTATGTCAGTACAAGAGATCTATGAAGCCAAGTGCAGTGAAGGAGATGTACCAAATGCTAGAAAGAGCTGAGTAGTGGGCAGGTGGGGTGATGAAAGGCCTCTGCCATTTTATCTCATGAATAGTCCTCAGGGTCAGTCTAAATTTACTCATACTGTTCCATATAAGAAGGGATGGCATACTCTACATCTGGCAAAATATATTGATTTTTCCTTAGTGCCCCTTAAATGCTCTAGTTGAGCAGAATGAAAAATGCAATCATTACATCCTCCACATAAAAATACATCTGTCCTCAATATACACATGCAATGTGCACATGGATATGACATTCACTTATTTTAATTTTTAAAAATTATGTATAGATATATAAACTACTCAAAAGCAGCGAGCATATCATCTTTCTTCTTTAGAAGATGTTTGTGATGGGATCGGCAACTCAGATGATGATGACAGCCTCTATTTAAATATTCGAAGTTTCAAAGGTCAGCTTCCTTCACAAGGTAAAAGGAAGAAAAAAGTTAATCAAAAATATAAAGTAAAACAATACTATTTCTGAGTGCTGGGCAATTTGATATATAGTTTTTGCAGCTTTAAATGTTATTTCAAGTCATCCTTGATGTTAGTTTAGTAACAGTGCACTGTAATTAAACATATCTATTTTTAAACTAAAATGCATTATATATATTTTAATCTTATTCCATTATCAAGGTACCTGGTTTGATAGTAACATATGTGTTAATTGGGCTTCTTCTTCCTTTCATAAATTCCTTTTGGGTCTTTTCTAGGTGGTAGAAATAAATTGAGTATTAAGACTAAGTTAATTTATAGTGATTTTTATTTGGCTATCAGCATGTTCCTAATGTTCTAATATTAACAGCTTGAGAATCCTACTACCTATGCTTGGGGACATAGACCAATCTCAAATTTTTACTCGTTTCCTTATTACCAACCACAAACGTGTACTGGACATTGATCAGTGTTCCTAGAAACCCATCTGGCACACTCCCTGAATTGGTGTCCGAGAGTCTGGCTGATAGAGCCAGCCACTGGATGTCACTCTTACTCTGCATCAACTGGACAAGACTGGCTGCTAACAATTGCCATCAATGCATCCATCATTGGCCTGAGGTCCTTGTACCAAGGTACCACGTCTGACATCATGGCTCAGACAATGTCTTTTGCTTTAGTTCATAGAATTATAAAAGTACTAGTGCTCAGTAAGTTTCATGAACTGTTTGTTTGTTTTACTCACTTATCTACACAAACAGGGATTTTACATAGGCAAAGATTTAACTATTCGCATATAGAGAGTTTCATTGATTCTCACTATAAAGAGAAAATGCATGTTCTATTAGTTTTCTAGGGCTGCCATAACAAAGTACCACAGACTGGGTAACTTAAACAAAAGACATTTATTTCCTCACAGTGCTAGAGGCCTGACATCCAAAAACAAGGTGTCTGTAGGGTGTTTTTTTCTAAAGCTTCTCTCTTTGGCTTTTAGATGGCCATATTCTCCCTATGACTTCAAATGGTCCTTCTTGTTCGTTTCCAGTATTCTAGTAATCTCTTTATATAAAAACAACAGTCTTATTGGATAAGGGTTTGCCCAATGATCTCAGTTTAACTTAATTACGTCTTTAAAGGTGCTATCTCAAGATATAGTTGTATTGTGAGGTAGTGGAAGTTAAGACTTTGACATATGAATTTTTTTATACCCCAATATTATACAGTTTTATTGTAGTTTAATGATATATGTATCTCATATTTCAGCATTTTCCTATTTAATCTTGTTCTTTAAATTTTTATTTTAAAATTAGAGTTGACATTCAATATTATTTTATATTAGTTTCAGATGTACAGCATAGTGTGTAGACATTTATATAATTTATAATGTGATCCCTTAATTAGCATAGTACCCACCTGGCACTATAGTAATTACAATATTATTGACTATATTCCCTATGCTGTATTTCACAACCCATGACTATTTTGTAACTACCAATTTGTGCTTCTTAATCTCTTCACCATTATCACCCAGGCCTCTAACCCCTCTCCCATCTGGCAATCATCAGTTTGTTCTCTGTATCCATGAGCTTGTTTATATTTTGTTTGTTTTGTTCTTTAGATTCCACATAAGTAAGATCATATGGTATTTGTCTTTCTCTATCTGACTTATTTTACTTAGCATAATATACTCTAGGTCTATCATGTTGTTGCAAATAGTAAGATTTCATATTGTTATGGCTGAATAATATTCCATTCGTGCATTGTTGGTAGGATTGAAAATTGATATGGCCACTATGGAAAACAATTTGGAGGTTCCTCAAAAAATTCAAAATAGAAGTACCTTATGACCCAGCAATTCTACTTCTGAGTATTTAGTAAAAGAAATCCAAAACACTAATCTAAAAAGATATATGCACCCCTATATTCACTGCAATGCTATTTACAACAGTCAAGATATGGAAACAACCTAAATGTTCATCAAATAGACAACTGGATAAAGAATATGTGGTACATATAGACAATGATATATGAATTTTGATGGGACACAGTGCAGCCCATAACACTTTTCTTTTCCCTATTTGTCTATTTTTTGTTTCCCCCTATGGTTGCTGACTAGTAAACCCAATAACATTTATGTAGGTTGCTACAAGACTGATGATGTACATTTTAAGGAACTTAAAAAAAATCAACTGTTCGCATGATGGATTTTATGACATACATATCAGAGAGGTCAACACTGATAGTTCAAGTCATGTTGCGTTTAATCTTGCTCCACCTGCCAATATACAATATTTTGTCTTCTCAACTACATTACATTGAATGCTGTATAAAGCCAGAACCCAAGGCTAACATTGTAGAGAATTACTGAACTATAATTTAAAAAATATGACAGCTCATGTTATTAATTAATAGTGTATCCTTCAACATATTGCACAAGTGTAGATTGTAAAACTAAGCCATAATACCTTCCCTAACTTTCTAATACTACCACTATTCTAACAAAGAAAGTAAAAATCTATATAAGTGTCTTTTGAAAGCTATAAAGCACTATCCAAACACAGTATTGGATTGCTAATACTATCTATTTTTGCGATGATTATTGCATGAGTGAATGGATGACTCACCATTTCTATACCTCAAATTCAGTTAGTTGATCCCCCCATGTATTCTCATAACCCTCCCCACGTACCCTTTTATAGTGTTTATTATATTTTAATTAAGTTAACTCATCTGTTTTCCCTCTGAAGAATCATGTCTGCAAGCCACTCTGCTTCCTCAATGTAAAACCCTATGTGGTTCTCAGCAGAAACTCTGTGCTTTTTGATTATTTACTGCATCTCCTCGGAGCCCGTCAGCCTGATTCTCATTCCAGGTAGCAGACATCTTGTCCTTTTGCCTTCCTCCTCCCCAAATAGCTCACAGCCTCCGTCCATTGGCGGTGGTGTCTAGGCACACTCCCAAAGCTCTTACACTGTCACCCACAGTGTGGTATTGTAATTGGGTTCGCTATTTGTTTTTGCCCCATTGTTCACCTCTGCCCACTGCGAAGATTAAATCGCACGGAAATGCCTGGCTCTTTCCAATTACCTTTTTTTTTCTTTCTAAAAACCACCTGGGCAGTTCTTCTGGCACGCAGAACATGAGATTTGCAGGCACATTAGTGTGGGGTGCCTCAACGATTTGGGAAAACCACCCGGCTAATTTGAGGTTGCTAAAATATCTGCCTTCTGATTTTCCTATCCAGGCTGCCACTGTCAGATTAGAGCAATTAACTGGTAATTAAGACTCTGAATGGGAAAATTAATTCGGGGGACTGTAATCACCATCTTTCCTCCAGGAAATCTACACATGTGCGTAAGCACTGAGGAAAATGCTGAAATATCTGCTAGTGTATTAAAAAGCAGCAGTCTTGAGATGGAATCTTAATTAACTTATTATGAACCCAAAGCATGTAGTTATCAGAGAGACCTAATCACATTTTTAAATGTGTTTTGAACATTACAGGCTTGTTTCTTTGCTGACTTTGAATATGATCAGGTTCAAAGCCAAATACAAAGGGAAGGAGATGTAGACATTTAATTAGATTTTTAAAGTGCCTTTTCTGTTTCTAATTTCAACCCGAAGGATTTGCTTTAAGTTGTAGAAGTATCAACAGAGCCCACGTGTCTGGGAATTTGGATATTTCTCCACCTTTTCTTCTCTCCAGGGTATACCCCAATTTCAGGGAAATTCTTACTCCATTGTTCTCTGTGCCTTTTTAACAATTCATTTTCTATATACTTATTATAAGATATTTTTCTTCCCTTCTACAGAAGGACTCATGGTTTAGTTTGCCTTTCTCCATATACATACTCTCCTTTTAGTGGTTTACTTACTATCACATTTTTAGTTGCCACAATGTACAAATAAATATCTCTGATTTCAGAACTCCCTGCTTCTCTTTCACTGTGGTGTGGTTGAACATGCTCAGAACTTTTTCTATTCTAATTCAGTAGGTAAAATTAAGTGTATCTGGAATGGGACCCTCTTCCTTAATAAATCATTTCTTCCAATTTTTTTGCTTTTATCATCCCATTGCCTTTCTGCATTTCTAGGCTTATAATTCTGAGATCCATTGGGAGTTATTTCTACCTGTCTTGCTCCTGACCTTTGACAGGCACCAAGTACCAAATATTATTTTCTTTCAATTTCTAAAATTATTGGCCTTTTAGAGTTTCACAGATATCCTCATGCCCTAGTTTCTCATCTCCATGTTAGTCTTGTAAGACTTTGTTTTCATTTCCCATCTTAAATCATAAGTTGTGACCTGTCTAGAAAACCACACCCTTTACTCTCCATCAAATCCGATTCTCTCTTCTTCAAAACGTTTACATGTTCCCCAGCCAACATAAAGTCAATGCATATAAGTATTCTAAACTCTTCTCTAGTCATTTGGATCACTTCCAGATTTAGAGCACCAACTATCATTCATTTGAGATTCATATTTTCTCCAATTTTAGATTATAGTACAATTCTAAGGATCATATGAACTTAAGATCCTATGAGAAACTAAGATGAAAAGAATAATTTTGAGAATGAACATATAAAAATCCTTACAGATATGATTAGTTTTCTAAGGTGGAACAATAAAGAGCATATTAAATGAAAACAATATAAGTGACATTTTATACATATCAATAAGAAAATTAACTCGCTAGTAAAAAAGATTTATTATCTTTTGATCACCAGATAATTAACAGAAATTCTTCCATTAATGTTTCAGTAAAATGCCTCTAATTTTTTTGCTTTATTGAAAATAATGTACACTGTAAGAGGGCTCTTCTCTGTTTTTGGACTTTTACTAGATGTTAAATGTCATTCTGATTTTATGACCTTACATTCTGCCTCCTGGGCCCTATCTCCATCATCTACTCTTATAATTGTCTCAGTTTGTGCCCCAGATGAAGGTCTGTTCTGACATTTTCCCTTAATGTCCCCCAAATATCATTTTTATAAGGTCTTATTTTATTTTATCTTATTACTATAAACTCCTTTCACAAACAGCTATACCCTCTATCTCTCTCTCTTTTTTTTTCTTTTTGTAATCTAGGAGTTCTCTCCTTTTCATAATTATATCCAATGAGAGTTTGTAATAAATATGTAAGATCTAAACTGCTCTGAATTTCTAGAGAGTATACATTTACTACATTAACTACATTTGAGTAAGGGGAATTAGAACTTAGATAATATTACTGCTGATTTTATTCATTTTCTTTTTAAATATCTATATTGGCTCCAGAATTCAGTTCATGTCTAACACTTAAATACCTAAATTCTATAGGCTGGCTGTATTTCTCAGACTTCAGTGTGCCTCACTAAACCTTTTGCAAAAGTGTTAAAGGCTACTCCTGGGTCCCACCACAGAGATGTTGGTTAAATATTTCTGGGCTTATGTTTGAGAATACATATTTTAAACAGAGATCCAACATGATTTTGATGCAACTTGACTTTGGATTATATTATGATAATCAATGATAAAGAACAGAAAAGAGCCATTAGTTGTATAACTTTAGAGTATCAGTAATCTGGCATAGTTTTTTCCATTATACCAACTATAACGTGTATTTGGTATGAACGTTTGTGCCAAAAAAAAAAAAAAAACTCTTTAGGATTTTATATTTAAAAGCACATACTATGTGTTTTTTTCTTTTGCTTAATCAATAAGCCAAATAAAATGAAGGAATGGCAATGTTGATGAAAAATATTTTCTGTGATTAACACAAAGATTAGATATTTCTGAGGGTGGCAGTGAAGGAGAGTACTAGGTATACAAAGAAATCCTGGCTCATTTCTGGCATTTTCTCTACTTTCTCTTTCTAGCTGAGTGGCCTTTTAACACAAAAACTCTCAAAACTTACATTCTCTATGATTGTAATATGGGAATGTCAACACTTATTTAAAAGGATCGTTGAGAGGATTAAATGAGAATTTGCTACAAAGTGAATAGGAAGTAAGCATTTGGTGATATTAATATTTTGGGTTGTAAAGTATTGTGAGACTTAATATAGTATATGAGATGTTCTGGACTTTAGAAACTGACAATTCTACTGTACTCCATTCCTACAACCTCTCCCACCCCTCCACCCACCAATTAGAAGACAATTTCTCTAAGCTCAGAAACTTCATCTTACTCCTTAGGAACTTTCCAAAGTACAGCCATCTACAGAGATAAATGTTTCAAGTAATTTTATAAGCATATCTATACTTCAGTAAACATCTTTCTTTTGCTAATATTATTTTCATCCCCTTTCTCTAATACCTTCTTATTAGAAAGGGGATTATTATTAGTGAATCTATCATGACTTTCTGCAATAGCTTCTGCAAAGACCGTAAAATGGCAGGTTTCTAGAAGTCTAGGTTCTGGTCAAGAGCCTGAACATTATTATTTCTCATCCAACCATTAGTGTTAGATTTTAGTACTTTTATGGCTGGTTTCAAGTAAAGTTCATAAATGTTCACTGAAAAACCACAGTGTAAAAAGGTGTTCCAAAATTTAGGATTTGTGAGCTTTAAGGAAATAGATGACTGAGTTCAACTCATCCATTTGGAAAGTAAAGTTCCCTGGATGTCAAATGACATGCTGCATGTGTTTATGTATTGGCATTTAAAAATAAAATTAACATAATATTAACTTTTCCTAGAGAATGGGTGTTATTAATTATAGCACCCAATAGAAATAAATACAAATTGTTATTTAAGTCTTATTTGGCCTTTGTGAAAAATGAAAAAAACTGTAAATTAAAATGGTTACAATAAAAATATTTGGAATTGTCACAGGGAATAATATTAAAACCAGAAACTATCTTACTAACAATACATACTTTAAAAACAATTCAGGAAGAATAAGTAAAAAGAAAGAAAAATAGAAAAAAATTGGTGAGGGTGATATAAAGATGAATGATTACAGTGAGCTGTAAGCTATTTTCCTATTGTTGGATGAAATCCTTAGATCAGAGGTAAAGAGCCCCGATTCATACCCAGACACCATCATCACTTTGGATCTCTGAAAAACAACAGGAAATAAAGCAAAGAGGTTTCTGGTACAAAATGACAGTTTTTCATTTTAGTGTTACTCAGGTTGACAACTGATATACAGGACACATGCCACAAGTCATCACTGACTATCTTGTAGATATTGACCTTGGAAGTTTCCAGAAAAAAAAAAAAAAAGGAAAACTCTGAACAATACAGTGAAATCCTATTTCATGAGATACGCTAAGATCAAGGTCATTTTGTGAAGGAGAAAAATAGTTATTGATTTATGCCCCAGACTGTCATTGCAAGAAGACTGTCAAAAATCAGGTTTGTCGTTAGTTATAAATCCAACATCACAAAACAAAGCTTATGCACAAATACCTTTTTTGGCCTCATATTGTTTTTGTTTTAACCAATAAAACTATATTTAAAAATCAGGAGAGTTCACATAAAATCAAGATTTCTAGCTTCTCTTGAAAAATCAGAAGATTTAGCAACTCAGGCCTTCTATGCCTTTGACACACAATCAGATGGAGCTGAATAGAAGCTGCCTCCTCTGTTGCCACTATCATCTACTGCTTCCTACACCCAGACTGATTCACAGACTTACCTGACTGAGCCCAAAGACATTTGGGTTTGAGATTCTTTGAGAAACCACAAATGGAAATTTCATGATTCACTGCTTCTGCATTTTATTATTAAAATGATCAAGTAACTGTACTTAGTATTGGGATTCTAATATTAGTAGCTCTGTTGACCTTACGTGATAAAGTTTCTTGCAAAGATTCATGGAGATGAACAGAGATAGATAAATATACAGGGATATTGAAATGCTTGTGCTCTCTCTCTTTTTCTCTCTCTCTCTGTCTCTCTCTCTCTCTGTCTCTCTGTCTCTCTCTGTCTCTCTCTCTCTCTCTCTCTCTCTCTCTCTCTCTCTCTCTCACACACACACACACACACACACACACACACACACACACACACACACACTCTTCCAATGTCATATCAGCAACTCATGCATTTTTCTCCTTAGAAAATGGTATAGTCTGCCTCTGACCACATTCACTCTGTCATTTCTATAACTCATCTTTATTTGTTTCATCTGCATCTACTTTATTTGCTCTCTTTCATCCTATGCCCTTCTAAAAAGAAAGGCTGAATTAATAAAATTCATAATAGTTATCAGTAGATGATAGTATTTTTTTAAAATTATGAATATATGTGCTAAAGGCATTTCCTGTATTTAGATAAGCTATCTGAAATTTTTTTCCTTTTATCTCCTCTCAATGCTTTGAAAGAACTTTATTAAATTATTTCTTTATTTATTTTCAGATTTAGTTGTTAAGAACCTCTGCATTGTTATACAAAGTAACCCAGACTTGAATCACTATTATTTTCTAGTGGAAGAAAACAAACAAATCCCAATCTCAATATATCTTTCACATTTTCCCTAGAGTAATAATAAAAAAAAACATATTAAGAGCATGTGGTGTACAATTTAATTTCATACAGATATTATTCTGTCATATAAAACCAACAAATAAGTTTGTTGCTTTTTGATTAATGATGTGTGCTAGAAAAGCTCTGGTAAACTTTCCAGTTTTAATCTCAGTCTCTGCTCTGAAAAATATCTAGCTATAAAATAGTTTGACATTAAAATAATTCAATTATGTTGACTCATAAACGGCTGACTTTATTGACATTGTAACTCATATGACAATCTGTCCAGAAAATAATAAATAAGAAAAACGTCAAAACTAAAACTTGAATAATACTATTCCACATCTCAGAATTCTTACAGGTATTTTCAGAGGGGAGGAAATGGTGGTCAAACCTGAATATGCCTACAGGCCAATGAACGATCTTGCTATGAATAGGCTAATTAAATCATGTACATCCTGCAAGCTGTCTTTGCGAGTACTATGTGAGAACATAGGTTCTTTTTTTCTTTTCTGTGTCTAAGGGAGGGCTTTTCAGATATGTGCCTATGTAAAGAACTGAAATATAGTATTAGATGGAGGGGTGTGTGTGTGTGTGTGTGTGTGTGTGTGTGTGTGTGTTAGACTTATGACTGTATAGGTTGGAGTAAATAGAAAGTCAGCATAACCAATGACCTTGGCATGACATTTGCAAACTTTTGTTCTAACTTTAATATTGAAGTAGTGTTTTCTAAAACTAGTTACAACATACCACTGTTGGACAGAGGTATAGTTAATTAAAGCATTAATCATTTGGCAAAGAGTTGTTCTGAAGTAAAGATTGTTTTGTATAAATAAGGTTAACTCTTTGCTGAGAAGCTTCCACTGAATTTTTAATGTAATGTGAATGTACAGAATTGGTATAGATCTTCTCAAATCTTCATGTTATTTGGCTTTTTCTTTACCTCAAGTCAATCTGGGGAAGGAAGTTTGGAGATTTTTTCCCCAGTCTGATCTTTCTTATTTTACATTCAAACTGTTCCCTCTGATATTCCTTTTGTCTTTCAAATCTAAAGTTTCTTAGGATGTATGAGCCCAAAGGATAGAGAAGTCACATCAATGCCTTGGTGTGACATTGATGTGATGTCTCCTAAGCCTTCCTTCTTTCCTTTCCAGAATCAGCTGTTGTTCTCTTGATAAGCAAAGGGTGCCTACAAGCAGTGAAAGCACATGTACCGCTGAGGCATTTCACTACAGCAAAAGATCTTTTTTTCATAGTTTGGCGCTGGGAGGAAAAAATAGATTTAGAGCAGTGAAACATAGCTTTAGGTATATTTGAATAATATGTGGCACTGACAAAACACTGTGCAGTCAAATATTTGGGGGAAAATTAATAAATATATTGTGTGTATGTATTATTCTTCAATAGTCATTACTTTTCTTCATCGTCTTGATTTCATTATTATGATTTTATTCTACCTGGCAGACCACTTCTCACTGAACTATTCCTAGGATAATAGGAAGACTACTTAAAGCAAGAAGAAAAGTGAGAGAAAATATGACATAAAAAAACTTAAGAAAATAAAGCCTTTAAAAATGCTTAGAGAATAAATCAAGAGAAAAAGAACACCTAAAAATGGTCTTCAGAACTATCAAAAGTAATCATTTCATGGATGTTACAATGGGAGTTATATGATTACATATATAGAAGCTTTCATATGGGTGTTATTAGTCTCAGTATCTAGTGCAGTCAAATGAATTGTCTTTTAGGTAAACTTGAAATAGAATAATGTTTATTTTTTCAGGATGTTCTATACCTAGACCTCCACAGAGACACTGAAACAGTGCCATGAGATAATAGGCTTTTATTTTAATGAATTTGTACTTTAGAGTTTCCAGACAGAAAGGGTGTCTTGAATGAAAAGTGAGTATCTCAAAAATCATCATGAGCTGCATGTCAGTCAAGAATTTATCTTATTTTCCTAAGAGACTACCCTCTCTCCTTTACTATTAAGTGGTTTTCAAAGTAACTTATAATTCAAAGACTATTTCATCTCCTCAAAAATGATTCAGAAATGTAAAATATAAAAACTAAAAATTGATCATTATTATTCAAATTTAACTGCTAAATATAATAATCATCACAATTTATGTATGTAATAATGTAATAACATAGGTATATAGTAATAATAATAACAATGTATATTATAACAATTATGAAGTATATCCAAACCTAAAGAAATTTAACCAACCATTGTGTTAGAGTAAAAACCTGGTACTCAATTATCCCTCAGTTAGGACAGCACCTGATTATAAAACTTCTCTTGATCATAATACAAAAAGTACTTCCATTTGTAAGATAGATATCTACTTCACAAAAATCAAAAAGGAAATCAAAGTTATCAGCAATCTCTATATCCTATGTATCTGTGCACTTCCAACTGCATCAGCAAATGGCAAGATAATTTGACAAAGTGCAGCTCCACTCTATGGTGTATAATCTTCCACCTTCAAGAGAGCTTTGGATATAGAGCTAGTGCTTTAGGAGGGCATCTTTCACAACCCTAATCAAAAGATGGAACATCCTGAACCTTCACAAATATTTACTTAATGATGAAACTGCCAGGAAGATGGGCTGTTAAACTGTTTCAGAAAATCTGACATAATATTCTGGCATAATTCCCTTAAAAGATGTATCAAAGCAGGGTGCCAGTGAGTGTTCCATTGAACGGCAGTGTCTTAGTTCTTTTAGGCTGCTATAACAGAATCCCATAGACTGTGTGGGTTATAAACAACATATATTTATTTCTCACAATTCTGGAAGCTGTGAAGTACAAGATCAAAGCATGGGCAGATTCAGGGTCCAGTGAGGGCCTCATGGTTCACAGACAGCATGCTCTCTTCTTACTGTGTTCTCACATGATTTGGAAGGGCAAGGGAACTCTCTGGGGTCTCTTCTAAAGGGACACTAATGCCATTCATGGGGGCTCCACACTCCTGACTTAATAACCTCCCAAGGGCCTTACCTCTAAATTCTATCTCATTGGTTATGATGCTAGGATGTACCATATGAATTTGGGGGCAGGGGGCATGGACACAAACATTAAGTTCATAGCAGACAGATAGAAGATGACTCTCAAAGAATACACATCTGAAAGCCACTTCAAACAACTCCTTCTTGAGCTCTGCCATCATTGATGCTAAATGTATAATTATTTTCCTCATATGGTTGAGGTCTGAACAGAACACAAAATCTAAACTGAACATGAAGTCTTTGTCTATGAGGAAAACTATAAAGAATCATGTAGAGTCCATAAAGCAAGAAGTCTTATGCTATATTCAGAGCACAGAATATACAATCATTTATTAGATATTTACTACATATTTAATATGTGTTGAATGCAGAGGTCAACAAACTTTTTCTCTAAAGAGTCAATAAATATTTTAGGTTTAGTGGGGCATAAAAAGTCTGTCTGACAACTATTTAACTTTGCTACTATAACATGAAAGTAGCCATTGATAATACATAAACAAATGAGTGTGGCTGTTTTCCAGTAGAACCTTATTTACAAAACCAGGAGACTTTCTGAATTTTGATAGAGGATCATATCTTATAGTCTCCTGCTCTAATGTACTAAAGAAATAGAGGGAGCAATATGATGAGATTTGGATGTTCTTGAAAGCTCTCTCTGATCTGTTTAGGTGGGTATTTAAAAGAGGTGAGAACATTTGAGAAAACAATTAAGAGCTAATTTGCAATAGAGACCTTAGTAAGAGTAGAGGTTGACTTGGATAGGTTACCTGGTTGATGGCAAAAATGAAGAAGAGCTGATGGATTTAAGAGCTATATAGGTGGTAAAATATGTAAAACTTGGTAACCAATTGACTATGTGGTCTGGTAGATGTGTCCTGGATAGTTCCCAGGCTTCTGGCATGAGGAATTGGGCAGATGTTGCTACATTTACTGAGCCAGGAAACACTGGAGGAAGCCAGGTTTGGGGCAGAAGAACATGAATTCAGTCTAACACATATTGCATTTCAGATGTATATGAAGCGTTGATGTGGAACTTCTGAGTAGGCAGTTGAATTAATATACAAGTTTGGAGCTCAAAAGAGAGAATTAAACTAAAAATATAAATATAGAAGCCCTTGGCATTTAGATAGAAATTTCAACCAAAGAAGTAGATGAATAAAATTAAAATGAGCTTAAGATCAAGCCCTAAGGAATCACGATATGTAAAGTGTAACTAGAAGAGAAGCCATCAATAAAGGCAGAGAGGAGGGAGGAGCACAGAAGGGTGTGATACCGTAGAGATCATTAAAGTGGTTAAGGGGGGAATGATCCATGTATAAGGCCAATGAAAGGTCAAATATGATGAGCACTTAGCAACTGGCAGTCTGTCATGTTGAATGTTGAATGTCATGTAAGAATGGTTTCAATTTGTGTTTTGAGTTTAAGCTGGGTAGGTGAGTTGGTAGTTAAAGCCAGATTAAAGTAGGTGATAGAGTAGAAAGTGATGAAGTAAAGCAGAGGGAATATTAGTAACAGTGGTAACTAAGAAAAATGAAAATAAGTGCTAGAGGCATTTTGAAAATCTGTTGGTGTGTAGCGGTAGGTGCTGCTGGTATTTAGCACATGAATGCTGTGCCCCATAGTGAGTGAACTAGTCTAACACGACGAGGAAGAACCATCCTGCATTTTACACAACTGTTTAATGTTCCACAGGCCTTTCATGTAGATGAAAATCTATTTATAAATATCTGTACTTAAATCACAACTCCATTACACACATTTACCCGCACATACAAATTCATCTCCTTGGGGTGATTATTTTTCTTTCTCTTGAATAAAATACTATTTATCATCATTTACATGAGCTTTTTTATCCAGCATAACACAGCCTGCTAAATTCAGAAAGAAAGAAGCAGAGATTATTAAAAAATGGCACAAAAAAAATAGAGGAATAAAAGGAAAAATACTATGCTTCATGACCTTATTCTAAATTCACTCCATACAACACATCACTTTTAGTGGAGTAGCCACTAATGCTGAATGTAAAATTATATTTTTTATCAGTTCTTGAGACATAACCACCTCTCATTTCCATTGTGATTTTTTTCTAAGATTATTTTTAAACTTTTATTTTATTATTAGTTTCAAATATACAGTACATTGGTTGTACTTTTGCACAGTTTATGAAACGATACCCTTGATTATTTTCCCTCTGGCTCTCCACCTTGCCATTATATTACTGCTGGCTACATTCTCTATGCCATGCTCCCCATCCTTGTGACTATCCTTTGTGATTTTTGAGGAAAACTTGAATTGCAGCAACATTTTAATTTATTTCTTGAGCAAACCCATAAACTGACATGGCCCCACTTATCATCACCACCAGTTCTGAGCAGAGTCAGAATTACTTTCTACTTTAGTATAGAAAGTTAGTAGGCGCAAGGACTTCATAACATGCTTTTTCTTGGAGCTGGATGAAGACTCACCTTAAATATTCTCTCTGATAGTTAAGAGCTGTCAAAGCAATGTGATCCATAAACTCACAAACTACCTCTTATTTTATCAGTCTTCTTTTTTTCTTTTTGGTACTATCATGTGCTTTTTTCTATGTTGGGCTCTGAATTAAAGCATCATTTTTTCTCCTGTAGTATTTCACAATTGGAAAAAAAGACAGAAGAAGAATGTGTCATGGGTAGGTATACAAGATTCTTAGGCTAGGGAAAATAAATGCTGAATATACATAATTTTTACAAATTGGAAAGTACATCTTATTTACATCACTTGCAAACAAAAGAGTAGAGAGAAAGTAGCTGGAATCACAGATTTGAATTGGGGGCGGCTGGGAGAGACTGTCATTTGTTGCCAATTCAGGAACATATTTCAATTATTTTGAGCTCACAATTTTGTTTTGAATAATTTTCACAATAATATATCATGGAAATAAGAAAATACTAGATTTCCTGGCCTTCAGCTGGGTTTTATGTGGTACAGGGATTTGTGTGTGCTTCTTTACTTATAGCATTTCTCCATGAATTATTATTTGGAAACAAAGTAATGCATTAATCATTTTTAATCTAATAGAAATTTTGTAATCTCATGCTTAATTTTATAAAGCCGTTAATTTAATGTTTTCTTTAGCTTTAGAAATTACAAGAAGAAATTCACTCAAGATTTCTTAATAAATCACATAAAAAATAGTGTCTAGAGTATGATAAATCAGTTTTTGCAAATAGAACCAGAATGAGATATTAGTAATAAAAACATGGCTTGGTGGCTACAATATGACATCACTCCCTTGTTGAAAGGCATGATTCTACACTGTGCTATTAATTCAAAATATCTACTGGGAGGTTGGTGTCCAAAAAAAATGAGATTGAGCTAACTTATTCTAAGTAATGGTTTTGAGTATATTCCAAGGTTGGTAATGTCTTGATCTTAAACAGACAACTAAAAACAAAACTTTGTTATTCTTTAATACTTTATTATTAATATAGGGAAAACACTTTAATAAAATATAGGAATTTAGTGCATGATGCAGTTCACAATTTCTTCTTTTCACATAGATCATGTGAAATCTATATTTTGGGTCCTTGCATATAATTCTTAGATACTCTGCTCATCAACTCATCTTATTCTCTTCCATCTAATTAGTTAACAGAAAGTTGACAACATTTGAGTGCATGTGTTAAAACTCCCTAGAGAGCTTGACTTTCAATAAATTAGATAATTTATTCAGTGCTATTTCACTTGAGTATATGTCCTGTATTAAAAGTGTGACAGTTATGCTTATTTTTCCACAATCCAGAAAAATCTTTTCACTTATTTTATGTTTTACAGTGAAATATGTCAAGATGATTTGATGAGAGTGTACATATTTAGAAAAATACTTCATATAGAAACAGAAACTTAGTTTGGATTCCCGGATTTTAATTATGTTTTCAAAAAAGATGACCAAAATTTTTTTTACTATAGCCCTTTTTATTGATGGCTAATAACCACCATAGCAGTCAACAGTCTCATGTCATATTTGTAGATGTCATCACACATACCTGGCTGTCCCAGGTGCTGGCTATGAAGAGCTTACCACAAAATGTAAAAACAGTAAAACCTACACTAATGAAATAGGACTTCATTTGTCTACTGCAATTCATGATTATATCAATTACATTACAAATGAGTACGAAGGGTTATTACCAACTGAGATAACTCAAACTCTAGATCTAAGGCAAAAAAAAAAAAAGGTGTATGACAGACTAAGGATTTTTAATATAACAAAATGTGAAAAGTTTATCCAGAGTTTTATAGGACTTTAAGCTTTGCAGTTCCTGAAGATTGTGTAGGTTAATCCTTGGCCAACTCAGTTACAGTGTTGATTGATAGCTATCAATCCAGCAAATGGGGCTTGCTATCCAATAAACTCATTTATTCTTCACAATAGCTCTATGAGATATTTCAGTATAATCCATATTTTGTAGAGAAAGAGACATCTTAATTTCACACAACTCGTTGCTCAGCTAGTGAACTGGCAGAGTTTTATTTAAATCAATGGTCTGACCTCTTAACTTCTCTAGAGTATAAGTTTTTTCAAAACAAAATCCACATCTTAATCATTTTTGTATTCTGTTGTATTTACAGACTAGTGGGCCTTTCGTCATCCTACACAATTATATTAAGACACAAATTCAACAATCCCACTTCATCATTACTTCTCAAATGTTCACTTATAATAGTTATAATTCTGCCCTTCCCAAAACTCATTTCAAGTGAACAGCACCATTCATATTACACATAGTTCCTTGCATTAGATAAAGCTCTCTTACTGGGCTATTAAACAGCACTGATGCACATACAGTTGTTCCAGTACCCTGTGGTTTAGAAATCTACTCAGCTGTAGTGATCGCTCTCTCCTTGGCAGGCATCCACATCACTTCAGCCCTTTCTCATCCTAGCTCTTATCACCTGCTCCTCACATTCCAAACCTGCTCAAACATTGTGGATATCACTAATAATCTCACAAAGGGTCTCTTTCTTTAGGTTGCTCCACAATCTATTCCTACAGACACAAAAATTTATTTTATAGTTTTCAAAATATCTTGTTTCTGAAAATTTCTGACCTCCTTGGATTTTCAGAGAAAGCTCTGCATTTTGTCCTTTTCATGATGAGATGCTGAAGGGCAAAACTGAGAGAGCCTGGGCCACCTTTTAACTGCGTGACCTTAAGCATGACAATCTCTGAGTAACCAGTTATATAACTTCGATTAAACCACTTCAACTTTAAGTTCCCTCATCTATAATAAAAGTAATTAAAAGACACTCTATTTCCCTTGTAGGGTTGTTCTCTGAAAACATATTATAGCATTCTAAATTATATAACAATGTTACAAGTTCAAAACTTTTAAAATCATTACTCAAATCATCAGTTAATTGCTAAATTTTTAGATATTGCAGAATTTCTAGTGTAGATGTCCTCAATCTGGGGACCAGAGACTGTCAAGTAGTTAGTGAATAGAATTCAGGGGATTTGCAAGCTAAAATGAGAAATAACGTATTTTTTTTATTTGCTGGTTACTAAGTGTTAGCATTTTTTCCCATTACAAACATAAGCAGCAAATCAGAGTGATATTATCAATACCTAACATTTTCTTATTAATAGAAATTATAGGTAGTATTGGTATTTTCATACTATCTTTATTGTTACAGATCTCAAAACATTTATGCACATCATTACTTAGATTTACCACTAGATCTTATTTTAATGTGTCAACTTGAAAAAGCACATATGTCACTATATCATTTTTTGTATTTTGAAGACTGTATTTCAACAATTGTTTTCCTTAACAACCCTATGAACTTCTAGTTTGTGCATTTCAAAATAGGGGCTAAATCAAAATGTCTTTTTTTTTTCCTTAGAAGAGGTCCAAAGGTTTTAACAGAATGCCAATGGGGAGAGGTCCATGGCAACAACACTTCTAACTTACAGGTGACAAGACATGCAGTACCATCCTCACAGAAGCACACATAGGCAGCAGCAGGACACCTCCCTGCACCCAGGTCTCCTGAATGTCAAACCAGTGTCCTTTCTCCCAGACGTGTGTTCTCACTTAGCCATCATTATAATGCCCTTAGCCTTTGAACCTTAAATACTATTTGGACAAGAAAAAAAAAGAATTTCAAATTGAACCAGTATAAAGCTTTCTAGAAGACTTTAAATACAGAAGTAATCGAAATGAAAGATTTCAGGTATTTGAGTTACATTCTCTCTATTGGAAAAGTGTAGGTAGAAAAGCCACTCCAAAATTCTGTAATCAGAAAGACTTGTTCTTAAAACAGTATTAAAAGAACTTTGAAAAGGAATCAGAAGGACTAAAATGATCATTGAGCTAATTTAAATGGACACTAAGAACAGTACAAGGCAACAACAAAGATTTTAAAGGTCAAAGGACATTTGTACTGACATAGCTAAAGAATTTAGTCATCAAACAGGTACTCAGCAAACCATAAGCTGTCAGACGAAACCACAAATGTTTCTGTTTATTTATAATGAAAGACAAGTAACCCTTATAGGCCAAGCAAGTGGAACAACAACTAACGACTTCCTAAAAAATGTCTTCCCAGACAAGAACATGGGCATCGCCCTGGAGCTGGTAGCAATGCAGAAGCTCAGTTCCCACTCCAGAACCACTGAATCAGAAGCACATTTCAACAAGATCCCCGGGTCATCTGTGTGCACATTAAAGTTTAAGAAACATTGTCCAAAGAACATTGGAGCTGGAGGAAAAAAGGAAGGAGGGGATATTTAACTGAAAAAAAAAAACTGAACTATGCAAAAGCATAGTTTAGGGACTTTTAAAAATATAATTCCATATTTTTAAAACAACTTTACTGAAGTAGAATTTATGAACCATAAAGTTCATCTTTCAAGAGTACAATTCAGTGAATTCTAATAAATTTGTACAACTATGCAATCATAACCACAACTTAGTTTTAGAATATTTCCATCATCCCCAAAAGTTCCCTTATGATCTTTGCAATCAATCCTCTCTTCCACCCCAGACCACAGATAACTACCTATCTGCTTCTAGTGGCTATAATTTTGTCTTTCGTAGATATTTCACATAAATGGAGTGAAACAATATTTAGCAGTTTTTGTCTGACTCCTTTCACCTAGATTTTTGAGTTTCACCTATGATAATCAGTAATATGTTATTTTTATTGCTGAATAACATTCCATGGATGTACCACATTTTGTTTATCCATTCACCTCCTGATGGGTATTTGTTTCCAGTTTAGAGCTTACTTATGCATAATAATGCAATGAACATTTGCATATATATATATTTGTGTCTCTCCAATGGTTTGGATAACTATCCATTAGCAATCCATTAAGTTACATGTATGTAAAACAAAATAAATTAATAAAAGATGCAAATAGACTTATTAGTTTACTTGACAGTTATTCTTACAATAATAATTTATGCCAACTAAGTGGGCGTCTTCTGATGTGGAGAGAGAACCCCATACTGTCAAGTGGAGGAAAGAATAGAATGTGTAAATCTACAAGAAGGTTAGAGGAAGATTGACTTTGCTACGAATCTCTCTACTGATAACTGGGCTGGTGGAAAAGAGGGAAAAAATGAGAGCTTACAGTAAGCAACTATATTTGTGTGAAAGTCCAATAATGGGATTGGTGTGGTGAGGAGGTAAAAAGGTAAGGTGAATTATAAGTCTGAGAAGCGAAAGGCATATTTCTGAAAGGCAATAAGAGAAAGGCACGTGGATAATTTTTAAGATAAAAGACAGGTTTACTAAAAGTGTCCATCTTATTAGCTCTTTAATGAATGCTCGTTGACTGAACAATATGGCATTTCCAGGGAGTTAATTACAGAGAACCTCCATCAGCTCAGAGGTGAAAATCTGGCATTCTTTCATGAAGTTGCAGCTACTGGAGTTGTGACTTAATATGGGTTAAGCTGCCCTTAACCTTATACTTTCAGAAGCATTGGAGACAAGAGAATAACAGATTGGATATACTTTGGCAAAAGCAGATTGGATATACTTTGGCCAAAAGAGAAACATGACATTGTTACTTCCCTCCTTTCTTTGATTTAAAAGTGACATGTTTGTCTGCTAGTCAGCTCACCCAAGACACTAACGAGTTGCAGCAGAAGGAAGAAGAGATGTAGCCATTGGGGTAACACCCACTTGTACAGATTTCTCCTAAGCATGTTTCTGAGAAGAAACTGAGTGCGCAAAAGTCAAGGATAACGTGGGAAAGAACTAAGCAGTAGAAAGCTGACAGGTGGGTGGGTTATTAGCAAGAAAAGGGATAAGCTCTTGTTGCTACAGACAAGAACAATTATTTCAAATTTAACACAAGTGAATTCAAACACTGACTATTCTGGCATTATTGTGAAGGTTATAAAAAGGTTGGCTTACCTGAAATCCAAAGAGAGATTCAAGGTTTAAAAATTTTATTTAACATTTACCTTGTTGACTTTTGGAACATCTTGTTCTTTCTCCTCCACTAAACATGGTGAAAGAGGATTAAAAATTCACCTAAAAGTGAAATGATATAATTGACTAACATCAATTATATCAATTTACTTTCTAAAATATAATTACCTGGGTCACCATTTTGATCTAAGTCATTTATTAAAACAAAATTATGTAAAAATCCCTTCAGCTACATAGATCTGAAAAAATATATAGAGAGCATAAACAATAGTTTGACTGGAAAAAAATTTAGTTTATTTCAGCATGATTTTTGCATATTTTAATAAAGAAAAATATGCTATTTTTGTACTTCATTAACCTTCTTATACCCTCATACATAATTGTCAGGCTATTTAATAGATGTCTGATTACCTAACTCTAGCTTAAAACAGGGAAATCCAACATATAATTTATAATATTTATTTTTATCATAAAAGTCATACATATTCATACATAGAAGTATATTTTAAAACCATCCTTATTCCTAAGACATAAAGATGAACACTGTTAAGAAGGGAAAAATTTATTGTAATGTTAATCATAATTGTTATTTTGCCAAATTCATCTTCTTTATCAAGTTTGGCTAAATGAACAGGTTTTTAAAAAGTATATAAAATCACTGTATCTACTTAAAAAAAAAAACATGTTTAAGACTATATCTCACCTGCCTCCTCCTCTTACCTTTAAAAAATTTTGTAAGAGGACAAACAAAATATTCATGTTAGATTTTTTTTCTCAGAACTAAAGTGACTATTTCCCAAAATGCACATGAGTTTATCAATGGTTATAATCGCCTCTCTGGATCTTAGGCCTAGTTTCTTAATGACTATCTGGAATACTGTCAATGTTCAGGCACACTCACTTCATTTAATAATTCTAGTTTCTTTCTCCTCCACCCCACCCAGATTTTCTGCTTCTTTTCTTTAATAAATGAATGTAAAGTTTTCTTCTATTTAATTAACAAAAAAGTTTTGAAGTAACTGAAACATAAAAAAATAAATAAAAAACATCAAATAAACCTTAAATTAAAAGAAATATTTTCTAAAATGTAAATACTGGTTACTTATTTGAGACTTCTATTCATATTTTTAAAAATGACATGTTATTCAGAAGAGCAAGGTACGGTCAAGCTATACTCTTTCCTTCTGTCAATTATATCTTCAGGTACACAATTTCACCATTACCCATGCTATTACTTGGTTTGGCAGTAACTTCTTTGAAGAGGCACTTAAATTCATGTGTTATTTTTCATTTTAATTCATTTTTCACATTTACTGGCAAGGATTTAGAGAAATAAGAGGTTAATTTTAGCCTTTAAAGTTCCGGGTAAGGATGCTCTATGAAGTTAAACTGCCTGCCTTTCCTCCTGCAAACTTAATCAGCATCCTGGATGCCATCGGGATCCAGCTGCTGCATGAGCATGAGTTTATATAAAGCAGAGAAAACAAGTAAAATTTGCCTAGCAAACAGTAGTCTAAGAAACATCTTTATTCTTTGGTTTCACAGAGAATTGGTACCTATGGTCTTGGTGATCAAAATACAAAATACAAAAAACAGAGAACCAAAGATTGTAAAAATATTAGTTTCCATGCACAAATGTATAGAATGTAGATGATCTAAACAAATTATAGGTCACTCTCATCATTCTTCACTCACTTGCTCATTAATTCACTAAGTTGAGATGCATTTACTCAGTACTTATTATACATTAGGAATTATATGTAAGGCTCTTGGAAAGTCAAGATGACTAAGACATAAACCATGAATATGCTCTTGTTTTCAGCTGGTAAACAATATTTTTGTCTTGAGAAAAGTATATGCTGACACAAGAAACTTTAGAAAGTTTAATGATGCTCAAATTCACTGGAAATATTGTGTCAGATTATCAGGAGTGGAAGATTAGTTTTTGCCTCTTTTGCGATTTTCTTTAAACTTCTTTAGATAATAAGATTCTTTGACCAAACCCAAACTCAGCAATTCTGATAAAGAAATCACTTCTAACCAAATGATTCACTTCTCTGTCAGCTTTGGAGTTTCCAAAGGAATTGAGCTTGGATGCCTACCAAAGCAGTTCCTCCCTTTGCTATACAGGATATTTTGGAAAATACACTCCATTCTAGCTTCTGTTAATCCTCTAACTTTCTTAGAATGATAAAAGGACATTGAAAAAGATATATATGTGTGCTTCAATTAACTCAAGTAAAAATGAAATTCATACAGAGTCCCTGCCACAACTGTAACATTAATTTGAAATCTTTGTGGATTTTTGGGGGGGTATTAGAATATAGTTGTAAACTATATTCTTAAGTGTTTGGATGGTTTGGAGAATTATATCAATACTAATTAACATGTATCTTAGGCAAAATTGCAATCCATCAATATTTCCCAATAAATTATATTTATAATTGAAATAAACAATTTCAGAATAGTTCATAAGCTTTCAGAGAGTAAAACAACTTAATCAATTTAAGATTAACAAAAATCTATTTTTTCAAAGGAAACACAACATAAATCTTTTAAATACAATGATCTCTTTCTAGAGCTAAGCCTGATTATTTTTATCAACAGAATTTACAGTCTACCTATCTTTTCCAAATTTGGCTTGTCTAGGCATTACCCGTCTGTTACTCCAGGCCAAAAATCACTTCATTATCCATTTCTTTAGCTCCCTTCCTGCGAGGCTTACCAGCCAGCTAGTCTTGAGCAGTTATCAATTTTAAAACATAACAAAAAATAATAGCCATTTGCTGAGCACCTAACTTATGCCAAATTATTTGCACCCACTCATTCCCCACAATAAGCCTATAAAGTAGTGAATATTTATTCCAAATTGAGAGAAGAAACCAAAGCTCAGAGAGTTTAAGGGACTCATCTAGTACCACAGAGTTCTTACAATAATTGAGTTATTATATTAACTGCTGACAAATTAAATTGTTCAGAGAAGAGCAAAAAGAAAAGGTTGGGTGATGTAGATGATAAGCAAACAGTTAAGAGCTTTCCTTTACAAGCAGTTATTTTTCTTATGGAACATAAAATAGACTCAACTGAAAGTCTCAGAAGGTGGCAAAATTAGCCTAGAAGTCTATTATAATAGCCATGTGTAGAAGTGGTAAGGCTTGTATCAAAATTGAATCTTAGTAAAGAAATAACTGCTTTTATCATTATATTCAACCTATTACTAATTTAAAAGTCAACCTACATTGCCAATAAATAGGAAGGGGCTAATATGGTATAATTCTGGTACTTAAAATAAGAATGAAACTGAATCTTCCAAGTAGTAAGTGCACTGACAATCATCTACATAATTCTCATCCGGGCATCAAAAATGATGCTGGAATCTTCATCTTTCTCTATTATTGTTTCCTATTCATTCCCAAAACTATCATAATAATGGATTTTTAGAATTTTCATGAAGATACATCATAGATCAACTACCAGTCTTATGATAAGAAAGAAAACATACCTTTACATCTTCTATTTTGGGACTTTAAATCTTCACTTTCAGAGACATTCGTCTCTTCCTCTGATGCGGAGGGTTCCCCTTGATGTATGAGACTGACAGCTGTGCCAGGGCACAGGGTGTATAATTTAAAAAAAGAGAGTACTTGAGCCTCAACTTTACACTCATCATTTTTGTCATCTCAGATCCACAAGCTTTTGGCAAATCATTGTTCTCTAGCTTTTTCTTGGCTGACAGCAGGTGAAAAGATTTAAGATGAAAATTAATTACACTGATATAAAGCTACCAAGGAAAATGCCAATGAGAGATGCTCATTGGCCCCAAAGGATATAAAATGTCAGAGAAATAACAGCAACAATATATCAATAAACAGATGTTTCTGATGCTTATCAAAACATATCAATAAAGGATGTGTGTTTTGCAATGTGAGTGTATAAAAAAAAAGCACCATTTTTCAGCAGATATATTGTTTAAAATAACAAGGTTTCTTTATGTATAGCACTGATGGCAAATAGATGAGTCCTTTATAATTTTAATATTTTGGTTTAATTTTCAATAAAATAAAAAAGATTAAAATAAAATGAGCATTAATTAATAATGAAGTTAAAATTGTGAACTAGGACCAAAATTACATATCCAAGGGGATGTTTAAGGTTTCATATTCAGTTTGTGCTTCTGAGCTGAATGATCACAGCAAACTTAAAATGAACATTTAAGAAATAATGTTAAGTTTGAATTTTTTAAAAAATTAGACTACATTAATTTTATTTATGCTTTATTTTGAGCAAGCCTGAAAATTTTTGCAAGTACAGGACTCATTTGCATTTTTTATATATTTGGTTCTTTTTTAAAAAATTATTTTATTATTCATTTCAAGTATACAGTACATTGGTTAGACATTTATATAGTTTATAAAACGATCTCCCTGATTACTCTTTCTCCCTTCTGGCTCTCCACCTAGTCATTACCATTAATGCTGGCTGCATTCCCTATGCCATACTCCCTATCTCGGTGACCATCTATCAACTACTGATTTATACTTCTTTAACCCTACACTGCTTTCTCCCAGACCCCCCAACCTCTCCACTCTAGCCATTACCAGATTACCCTCTATATTTGTGAGTCTGTTTTCAATTAGTTTGGGTTTTTTTTGTTCCTCAGATTCTGCATAAAAGTGAAATCATATGGTATTTATCTTTCTCTGTCTGACTTATTTCACTCAGCATAATAACCTCTAGGTCCATCCATGTCATTACAAATGGTAGAATTTCATTTTTTTTTATGGCTGAGTAATATACCATAACTTCTTTATCTAAACATCTGTTGATGGGCATTTAGTTTGCTTCTAAATTTGAATTTTGAAAATAAAAAACATACTGGGGTCCCCATACCAAAAACTTATCAAAATATAGTCATGTCAAGAATCTATGGCAATCTACAGTGATTGTGAAAATGAACACTTAAAATGTTTTTTTGGTCATGTTTAGACCCTTTTTTCTGCTCTATTGAAGCATAACTTACATATATTAAAGCATCTAAATATTAAGGTTACATCTATATCTACATTATATACACACAAATACACATTCACACTACACATATACAGATGCACATATCCATACATACACTCATACACACCAAAGCTCACACTCACATGCATAGATATCAGGGCAAAATATAAAGCATTTTTAGCTCTTCAGTAGACTCACTTGTGCTCCCTCATAATTAATAATCTCTCCCCAAATGCAACCACCATTCTGACCTCAATCTTCAGAGACTAGATTTGCCTGTTCTCAATTTCATATATTTTAAATCAGTCAGCATATACTCTTTAGTGTCTGGCTTCTTTTGCTCCTTATTATTTCTATAAGATCTATTCATAATGTAGTGTGTTTAGTTTTATTGCCATGTGGTATTCTATAATATGAGTATATTAAAATTTACCCATTCATTCTATTGATGGACATTTAGGTTGCTCCAGTTTGGGGCTTTTATTAATAATACTGCTATTAACATTCTTATACATGGTTTTTTAGAAGAAATACTCATTTCTCTTGGCCAAATTCCCAGGAATGGACTTACTATTTTTTAAAGATATATGTGTGTTTAACGTTAACAGACATTATCAAATAGTTTTTCTAACTGGTTGTACCATTTGGCATTACATGGCATTATATCCCAGTAGCAATATATGAAAGTGTTTTGCTGTTGTTGTTATTGTTGTTGTTTTATATCATTACTAACACTAGGTATTCTCAATTAGTTTTATTTTAGCTATATTTGTCAGAGTCTAGAGTATCAGTTAGTCATCTTAATTTACATTGCTCTGATGAGTAATGATGCCGAGAACCTTATTATAAACTCCTTTACTATTTTCAAACCCTCCTTTGTGAAAGGTTATTTCACTTTATTTCCTCATTTTAAAGTAATTTTTCAGTAATTTTCTCATTGTTTCATAGGAATTCTTTGTATATTCTGCACATGAGTTTTCATCACATGTAAGTATTGCAGATATCTTCACCCAGTCTGTGGCTTGCTTCTCACTTTCACTAATGGTGTCTTGTGAGTTCTTAGTGTTAAGAATTTGAACAGACATTTCTCCCTAGAAAACATACAAATGGCCAACAGACATATGAAAAGACGCTCAACTTCACTAGCTATTAGGGAAATGCAAATCAAAACCACAATGATATCACTTCACACCTTTTAGAATGGCTAACATCAACAGAACAAGTAGTAACAAGTATTGGAGTGGTGGCAGGGAAAAAGGAACCATCATATACTGCTGTTAGGAATGTAAACTGGTACAGATACTATGAAAAAAGTATGTATTTTCCTCAAAAAATTAATAGAATTACCGTATGACTCAACAATCTTTCTTCTGGGTATCTGCCCCCCAAATTTGAAAACATTTATCCATAAAGATATATGCACCCTAAAGTTCATTGTAGCATTATTCACGGTGGCAAAGACATAGAAACAACTGAAGTTTCCTTTGATAGATGACTACATAAAGAAGATGTGGTACATATATACAATGGAATATTATTCCGTCATAGAAATAGATGAAATACTACCATTTGCGACAACTTGGATGAATCTTGAGGTAATAATGCTAAGCAAAATAAGTCAGACTGAAAAAGTTGAGAACCATATGATTTCACTCATATGTGGGATGTAAAACTGAAAGCAACAAACGGAAAAGACAAACAAAAACTCATAGACAAACCACAAACACGGACAACAGTTTGTGGTTACCAGAGGGAAAGGTGGGTGGGAGGTAGAAAGATAAGAGTAAAGGGGGTCAAATATATGGTGACAGGAGATCTGACTGTGGGTGGTGAACACACAAAGCAATATACAGGTTAGATATGTTATTGAATTGTACACTTGAAACCTATATAATTTTATTAACCATTGTCACCCCAATAAATTTAATTTAAAAATATAAAACAAATGCTAACATGTGACATGTTCTTCTTATGATAATATGTAGCTTTTAACTAAGATAAAGCACTCTGTTTCCCCTTTGCAAAAAAAATTAATGTTCTTTTTATATACTGTAAGACAATATTTATTATGTTGTCTTTTAGAAGCCCTTCTATTTATTTTTTGTGTTTAGGTATGATCCATTTAACATTGGTATATGTATGGTGTGAGGCAGAGATTAGGGTTTCTTTTTTTCCCATACGAAAAAACTATTGATTCTGCATTTTTTACTAAAAAGACTATTCTATTCTTACTGAATTACATTGGTGACTTTATCATAATTTAGGAAACTATATATTTGTCAGTTTTTGATATCAATACTGTGCACCATTATTCATCTAATCTTGTACCAAAAGTACAAACTGTTGTATTGCAACATCTTTACAGTACAAATCTATTAGCACAAATTTTCTATTTTTATTATTCGATAACATTGACAGGTTTAAGAATCAGCTTATAATTTTCTTCAGAAATCCTGCCTGGATTTTGTTTTGGCCCATGATAAATCTTCAAATCAGTTTGGAGGAGATATGACATTTTAAGATTATTGACTTCCTATCATGATCGTGATTCCTTTCTATTTATTTGGGCCTTCATTAATTTCTTCCAGCAATGTGTTATAGATTTTTCAGTGATAAGTCTAGAATATTTTAGTTAGATTTATTCTTAGACATTTCTTTTTGGTAGTATTGTAACTGACATTTTAAAAACATTTTATTATTTATTTGTCCATTGCTTTTTATAAGATATAGAGGTTTTTTATATGGTAACTTTGATACAACAACTTTCCTCAATTACTTATTCTTTAGAGTGTTTTTAGAATCCTTTGGGTTTTCTATGGTTAAAATCATATCATTATAAATAATGATGGCTTTACTTCTAGTTTCTAATATTTATGACTTAAATATTTCTTCATGTACTGGCTGAAACTGCTAGTACAATATTGCATAAAAGTGTTATTAGATAGACTTTTCTTTTTCCAATCTCAATGTAAAGTGTTGAATGCTTCCAAAGTACTGAATGGAATGTTATCAGTAGATTTCATTGTGGAAAGTTTTTATCATACGAAAAACTTCTTTTTCACTCCTTATATGCAGAGACCTTTCTTTTTATTGTAAACAAATATCTAATTGGATTTTTTTGTTATTTTCTATTATGTATCTGTTTTTTGTTTCATTGATTTCTTTTTGTAACACCTTTACTGAGATATGATTCACATGCTATACAATTTACTCATTTAGGATTCAATAGTCTTTAGTGCAATTAGAGATATGTGCATGCAACCATTAGTACATTCAATTTTAGAATATTTGCATCACCTCAAAAAAAATCCTATATTCCTTAGTTATCGTTCCCCTATTATTACATCTTCTCTCCCCAGTCTTAAACAAATAGTAATCTACTTTCTGTTCTCACAAATGTCCCTTTTCTGGACTTTCATGTGAATGAAATCATATAAATATGGCCTTTTGTTACTGGCTTCTTATCACTTAGCATAATTTTTTCAAGGTCCATCCATGTTGTATTATGTGTCAGTACTTCATTCCTTTTTATGGCTGGATGATATTTAATTGTATGAATATACAACATTTTGTTTATTCATTTGTCCCTTGATAGACATTTGTGTTGTTTCCAACTTTTGGGTTTTATGAATAATCCTGCTATAAACATTTGTGTACAGCATTTGCATTTCTATTGGGTACATACCTAGGAGTGGAATTACTGAGTCAGGTTATTCCATATTTAATCATTTGAAGAACTGCTTTCGGTTTCCAAAGATGCAACTCTTCATGCTATCCTCATTATATGTATGAGAAACATATAAGCATTTAGATATATTCTTAATATAAATCTCATAAGACATTAATTCATATTAAATAATCAGTATTATATTATATGCATATTTAATATTTTTGGTGTTCTTCATACTTCTCTCTTGTTCTGTCCTTCCATGGGATGATAATTTTCTTTTATCTTGAAGATTTTCTTATAATAAACTTTGTGGTATAATTTGCTGGTACAGAATTCACTCAGGCATTATTTGTCAAAAAAAGTATTTTAATTTATTTTTAAGTATATTTGTGTTCATTATATAATTCTAGATTGACTTTTAACACTCTGTGGATGATTTTTTTCTTATGGTTTCTTTATATTCTTTTGGTAAATTAACCTAAGTTTTTATTGTCGATTCTTTGTCTTTTTTTTTTTTTTTTACTGCTTTTAGAAATTCCTCTTTGCTTTGTTTTTCATCAGTTTGAATATGATAAACTTAGGTTTGATTTTCTTTGTACTTATCCTCCTTGGAACTCTAAACTTCTTATATCAAACTTCCTGTATTTGTATTAAGTTTAATCATACATTTTGGAAAACGGTCAACCATGATCTCTGCAATTATTACTTCTTCATCCTTTCCTTTCTTAAGATCATGCCACTAATTATTCTGTTTGTTTTTAAAATTAATATGCCATCTGCTTCTATAGTAAATGATCATTTAGATGTTAAAATCATTAAAATTTTAGATTTAAACTTCATTCTGAACCTGTGACTTAGTCAAATTATTATTTTGAAATAGAGTGTCCATTAACAACTATTAATTTTGACATTTTAAATATTTGACTACAGCTTAGAAAACTACAATAGCTTGTGATAACTCCTATCACACTTACATATTATGGTATAATACCAATCACTACGATTAATCTTGCAGAAAAGATTACTCTGATATGAAGTATGTATATGCGTACTGAATCAGCTTCTGAGATGTAAATATCATCAGAATGCTTTATTTATCCAGAGAACCTAAATTAGATAGGACAGATGCTATTAAAATACTTTTGGGAAGATATGATGCAAGTATCACAAGCTATTTGTAAGTTGGTCATGAACTTAAGACAATGCCATCCAAGAAATCAATCACACTAGAAACATCTCCTGGGGATTATAAGGGGAGTTGAACAAGGGATGGTTGAACATTCCCTAAAATAGAGATGAAATTTTAGAAGTAAGAATCGTATCACACCTATCCTTAAACAGCAATGTGAGGAGTCTTCTAAAAATTAGTTGATAAGGCTGTGACATTCAATTATGTAATTAATGCCTTTACCATGTTTTTGTAAGACACATCCTTTTTACCAAGTCATAATCCAGTCTACATATATGTGTGTGCATGTATATATATTTGTAAATCATACCTATCATTCTAATCTGACCCTGTTTTCTTTTGAAATAAAGTAGAATAGAAATTGTATATTTAAAAAATTAGACATTTTCTTTTTCAGTTCAAAAATGCAAGCATGAAATTATTCATTTTTTTAGCCTTTACCTTTCTGCCATTCCCTCAATGTTCTAATAATTTAATACTTTTTTATCACAAAATTCTTCCTCTCTCACAGAGGAACACTTAGCAATAAAACTTTATCTTAAGTCAATTTATTAGACATTAACTAAAGCTGGATCTAATGTAGTTCATTTGTTCCATCCATTGCTAAATATCCATACAGACATGAATTAAATTCTGAGCAGTGAAATCACAAACAGACAACCAATAAAATAATTCTATTTAAATTTCAAGATTTTATTGACCAATTAATGTTTAATTAAGAGATTCATCACCTCAAGCTTCCTATATCCCATATGCAAGGCTCTCAAAAACAAAAATATAATATGTGGAATAGAAAGAACACAGAACTCTCATATTTGCTACAAAGTAAAATAAATAAGAATTTCTCATTTCTCACGTAGTAAAATCTATTAATTGGAAGTTTTAACTCAAGTGATACATAATTTGATAAAAAATAAGCCTGATAATTGATGTAAGTCATAATTCTAAATTTTCTAATTTTCTACATTTAAAATTAAGTATTAAATTTCTACGTAACTGAATACCTTCAAATATTTCTGCAACATATGTAACTTTAACTTAATGAGATTTTGACTGGCTAATGTAGAGCAGTGCTCGCTAACTTTTCTGACATGTAGCATTTCATGAGAATTTAGCTTATGAAATAACCAGTTGTCTCAATATTCATAGCAATAACTCCTAGTTGCAGATGTCTTAGGTTTGGTGGTAGCATAACTTCTAAACATTTATTAAAATAGTAAAGTTTATTCATAAGGAATAAAATAATATATTTATATGGCAATTTATTTTCTTAAGCAATTTATATTCTTCTGCATTTAGGAGAGTAAGCACTTTCCATTTTTCAGTCAATATATAATAAAATAGTACATAGGAATTTCTAAGTTTCCAATATTAGCTTTTAGAGAGTTAATGTTTAGCTAGTAAATGGCATCTTTTAAAAGTAAGTTTAGTATAGCACTAGAAAATGACTTTCTTTACATTTAAAATTCACCTAGCTTGGTACTGATGACAAAACAGTTACCAATTGTAATACAAATATTAACAAATATTCAACTCATAATTAAGGATAATAAAATGTTATAGTAACCTCCTGCTAGTCCATAATTTGGTATTCCAAATTAAATGTGATTTTATATACATAAAATAATTCTTATTAATAGCCATCTAAGTCTTGTTTTCCATAAGCTCTCTTATACGTGCTTCTATACCTTTTTAATATCCAGAAAGAGTAAATCTCTCCATAAGATATATATGAAAAGTATCTATGAAAACATGAACTGAAATTTATTACTCAAATTATTTTTGTGTAGTTTATTTACAAAGAAGAGTTGAACACTAAAATGGTATATTTTAACCAAGGCTTTTATTTTTTATAACTTAGATTGTCTATGAGTTTAAAACCATTTAAGGTAACCATAATTATGAAATTAATAATTACTGCTCACTTAGTTGACATGAAACCAAGATACAATGTTTCACTTTAGCTTCATTGATTGAATCAAACCAATGTAGATCTTTACTGCTATAAACTATCTTCAATTACTTAAAGACATTAGCCTGAATCATTACAGATGAATTTAAGCAAATCACTGTAAATTTGAATTACTAAAAAAATACATAGTTTGTGGTATGCTAACTCTCTGTCCAAAAGGCCAATAGTTTTGCTTCTACAAAGCTGATTCAAGCACAGTATAGTAAACATTTTCATAAGACAGACTTGGAAGCTGCACATTGAGAATGAAATATCCTCAGTGAGTCCTCCAAGCCATTTAAAAATAACATACTCTTCCCTTGTAATTGTTTCTGCCACAACATGCCATTTACTAACTGCTGAAAAATTCCTATAGCTATTCCAAAGACTGTAAAAATAAAAGACTTTTGGGGGAGGGCAAGGAGATAACAGAAAGCATGTTTTGTAATAACTGCTTCTGAGTTCACCTGGTAATCAATGTTATGAAGTTTCCATACTGAGGACTGAAAGGACATCTGGTATCTTAGCATGCAGCACAGTGCTCTGAGTTCCACACAGCCACATGGCCAACACTGATTTTTAGATTAGATCCGTAATAACCATGCTATCCCAAATGGATGTGTTTAATCCATGGATTAATTCATTTCCTTACATGCTCTAATTTTATTCCAATTATGCTTGCTGGGTTGACATAAAAATATCTCTGGATTTAAAAAGTAGGAAAGCATTTTAAAGAATTCTCTACTAGTCTGCTTTTGTTGCATTTATTTTTATATACATGCTCAGGAAGAGAAAGCAAAGAGTGAAGCCCCACCCCAGTTCTCTCATGCATTTCCTGTCTTCTCATTAGAAACTCATTACCAGTGTGACACTGGGCAACAGAAATTCCTGATGGCAAAATAAGTCAAGGTCATGGAACCTCATTTGTTGTCTCTGCCCTTCAGGGTCTGCAATTCTGTTTTCCTGGTGCTTTCAAGTTCAAACCTTTGCTACTTATCTCTGGGCTGAGACTTAGATCTAATTGCAGGTGAGGATTGACATCCAAAAGTCTTTATAGAAAGCACAAATAAAGTAAGTTGTAAAAGGAGCAAGCTAGTCACAGTCAGCCTGCTTATTACACATACCTTTAAAATTGGGAAGCATCTTTAAAATGCAGGTGTCAGGGAGCAGGGAGATAGCAACTTAGACAAAATCTGTGTGAAATCAGTTCTATGCAATATTATAAGGTGCAATCTTTGGGATCTCCTGTGTTTAATTTTTTTTATAAAGAAATACCAATCATAAGAAGAGAAAGGATAGAAATTATATGACTACGAACAATGAAAGCCTAAAAACAAGATTTTAAAAGGTAGTGAATTACATTTCTCATATCAATTAAGAGTACATTAACTAGTCAGCATTGCCAAACACTCTTCAGAATGTTTCACTCTTCAACTTGTCTAGAGGAACTGGGAACAAATAAGAGTCTACCCTATTTAAAACCCATTTCTAGCATCATAAAAAAAATCCAGATTCATTAGGGAAACTGATGACACAAGGTTGAAGTAAACATCAGAATCTTTTTGAGTTGGAATAAGTTCAGAAATACATGCCTTGGCTGAATGACTCCATCACTAACTCACAGTAGACTCTAGTTCCCTGTTGTTGCTGTGACAAATTACCACAAACTTGTGGACTTAAAACAACAGACATTTAGTCTCTCTTAGTTCTGGAGGCCAGAAGTCTGATATAAGTTTCAGCAAGCCCAAATCAAGGTATTTGAAAGGGCTATGATCCCTCTGGAGGATCTAGAAAATAATTCATTCCTTGTCTCCTCTGATTCTGGTGATTGCCAGCATCCCTTGACCTGTGGCCATATCACTTAATTTTTGCCTTCATGGTTACATTGCCCTCTATTCTTCTGTGATGTCACGTCTCCCTCTGCCTGCCTGTCTTTTACAAGGAGACATGTGATGAAACTGGGGTCATACCTAGAATGCTACAGGATAATCTCCCCATGTCGAGATCCATAACTTAACCCCATCTGTGAAGTCTCTTTTCCCATATAAAATGACATTTACAAGTTCCTGGGATTAGAACCTGATATCTTTGATGGCCACTATACAGTTTATTGTATTGCCTAATCAACATTGCCATGTTCAACACTGGAGAGTTAATGTTTACCAAGCCTTTTCTGGCAGGACTGGATTATTACCCATTTTTCCGGAATCCCATAGATTTTACTCTAGTGCAGACCAATTGGCCTAATAGAGTTTGGCAGCAAAGTGCATTGATAAATTGCCTTATTATAATTCAGAAATTTATCTTCCAACTTTCTATCTCATTGACAGGTGAACTAAAGCAAAGATCTCAATATAATGAATAATGAAATACTTATTAAATGAGTAAATAAAGGAATGAATTTCCCAATCCAAACAATTATTGGGACACCAAGAATGTCCTGGGAAATCCACTTTTCAGTGACATAGGTTGGTCTTGGATCTGCAGAATCTCCCTGTATGTACATGGCAGTGTCCTTGAATCCAGGTCCTTCCTTTAATGATCCAGGGTTTTATACAACAGGAAATAGTCAGAAAGCATCCTATAGAAGATGCGGTTCAATGAATGAATATTGTATAACTCTCTCTGGTGAGAACTCAGTAGTAACTAACATATATAGACTTACTTTGTGTCTAGTTCTCTTCTAAATGCCTGACATATATTGTCTTCTTCTATTTTCACAAAACCATATAGGATGATGAGATAGGCAGAGTAATGCCTGCCCCTCAAATGTCCACATTCTGCCTTGCAAGACTTGTGACTATGTTACCTTAACTTATGAGAGAAGAGAATCAGGATTCCCAATTAAGAAACATTATAGACTGTATTGATTGAAGAGTTACTACAGACATAAACTCTTTAATGCTTGGGGATACATCGATGAAGAAGTAGGATTTTCTTCAGAAAAAAAGTAGTCTATAAGTTTTGTTAATTTATTACTAGAAGAGTGGAAGACAGTCTCTTTTCAAATTGTTCAAAAACGTGAGAAGCTTACATTTTTAAAAGGCTATATAGAAATATTTATATATATGTATGTATATATACAGTAGGCATATAAATATATCGAAATATATACAGTTATGTATTACTTAATGATGGGAATACATTCTAAGAAACTTGTCTTTAGGCAATTTCATTGTTTTACAAGCATCATAGAGTAGATTTACACAAACCTATAGCCTACTACTGTAATTGTATGTGCTATATTTTTATATGACTGGCAGCACAGTGGGTTTGTTCACATTAATATCACCCTAAATATGTGAGTAATGCATTGTACACTGACATTATGATGCCACTAGGTGATAGGAATTTTTCAGCTCCGTTATTATCTTGTGGTACTACTGTCTAATTATGCGACTCTATCATCGACCAGTGTTGTTATGCAGCACATGACTGTATATATTATATAATAATATGTAATACATAACAGTATCTATCTATGTCTGTCTGTCCATCCATCCATCCATCCATCCATCCATCCATCCATCCATCCATCCATCATTGTATCTATCTATCTATCATCTATCTATCCATCAATAGAGGAAACCATAGACTATTTGCTTTACGTTGGCAGGTCCGTACACAGTTTAAATCTGTAAGTAATTCATCATTACCACTGGTTTAATTACAATTCAGCATCTTGCCAATTGCCATCAAAATTCAAATCCTGTTGTGTCTTGTTGCTTAATTGTAGAGTTGGTTGCAGAAATCAGCAACCTCCTAAACCCATGAATGCACTTTGTTATATATTGACATAAATCCAAGAAATTTAATGGAATGTTCTACCCAAACAAGATCATAGTTCTAATTCATACATAGTGCTATTCAAAAGAGAATGCCATATCTAATTTATTTATCAAACCAGTAAAACATTCTCCCTAGTGATCAAACAATTACCTCTAAGTGAGAGTATGACACAGGTTGAAAGATGTAAAATAACTGAATTGAAATGCTAAACTGTTCCTAGAAAATTCTGATCTGTGGGTAGCATAACTTTATTTGCTATATATACTCTCTGATTTTTGCAAAATTCACTCTTTCTAGTTAGTAGTGGTCTGTTATCACATCATAGTGTCGATCTCTGGGGACTTTCTATACTTGCATTAAAGCATTGTTATAATCTAAACATTTGGCAATATGGTACCTTGAAGATGTCACCATTCATGAACAAAAGGGGACATTCTAAATCAAACAACAAGAGTGCCAAATATATGGTGGTTCCTGGCTATAAATAGGTACTACCTGTAAAAAAGATACAGGCTTTTCATTAATGTACCAACCATTCATTAAATAAAGTCAAAGGTTTTTCTAAACATCCACTTAAATGTACCAAGTGTCAGGCAGTATGTGTTATTGTCCACACTAAAATAAGAATACTGAATATCATTCATCATAAAGTAGGACTTCAGAGAAAGATCTGAGATAAGAACTGAGTGCTTTTAAATCTCTATTCTCAACAGAACAACCATGTGAAATGTAATTCTTTTTTTCCATTACAGATGATTCAAGACAAAACAGGAATGTAAATGTATTGTAAAAGACGGTTACTTGAAACCTCCTAGACATTAATTGTGATAGGCCACAAATAAATGTTTAAACATTAAGTCCATAATGTTACCAACACAAGAGTCATATATGAGGAATGTGTTAGAGACCTAAATATACTTGTTCATGATACAACTTTCTTGCTAATCTTGATCAAGTCAAAATAAATATATAACATTCCTATAAATAGTACTTATTTATAAGCCACACAGGGACTAGACAGAAAATATTTGTTGCTGGTTCCATGGGGAGAATGAAACTTTAGGTATATTGGCATATAGACATTTGGAAGCAAGAAAAAAAAAGAAGAATTTTGTTATTTGTGACAAAAAAAATGTACTTTAAGTCATTTATGATAAATCTATATATTCAGCTTATCTCATTGTTTTAAAATAAGAAAGCTTCAAATTAGCCTTTTAGATTGAAGCATTGGGATTGGCAATAAATGTTTCTGAAGATAAACGAATAGTGTTGCTTCCACTCAGATTTCCTAGGAGTGTGTGTGCATGATTTATTTTGTCTTTTTCAATATCCTCAATATTAAACTACTTCTAAATTAACCCAGCCAGGTCAATGTAGATAACAAATGTTTTAACTCTAAGAAAATCATAAAGCAGTAATTTTGGAAAACAATGGATTATTTCTAAACATGCTCCATTGATAAAAATACTTTCTCTTCCTCTCTAATTTAAAGTAGGCAATCCTCAAGATACCTAGGCCTATCGTCTGACTGAATTTCTATTTCACAGTCTTATTGCTTGGGGTCTGGGGAGATGGAAAGAATGACTATGCTATTGCATTTTAAGTATAAACACTGCCAAAATAAAACATATTGTGGAAATCCTGTGAATTTTTATGGTTGCCCAAATACAATAGTTATTTGTGATTTTAATTCAGCCTTAATTATCAAGTAAGTTAAAATTTCTATGACAAGTGACCAAGTTCTTTATTTATTTTATCTAGATCTGTCTATCTATTTATCTTTCTATCTGATAAAATATATCAGGTATATCAAATAGTTCTTATATAAAATACTGACAGATTGGTCATAGCTGTGTGTTCTTGACACTAAGAATGGTGCCTGACATAATCTACAATTATGTATATATATATATAATATTAATAAATAAAATATTTGATGAATAAATAAGGAAACTCATTTTTCTGTATGACCAAAACTCCAACAAACCTTATCTTGTTGATTTATCTTTACGCTAAGATAAAACATCTGAGCTCACATTCTTTATCAATAAAAGTCATATTTAATATTTAAAAACATGCATTGACAGTCAATACAGATTTCTATGAGTACACTATAAACCACTAAAGTAATTAGAGGTTTAAGAAATATTTTCCAATCATTACCAGATGAAATTGATAAAATCTTTTATATTTGAAACATGAACCAAGCTCACTCACATTTTAGAAAAGTTTACAGTAAAAAGTTCAGCTATAAACTGCAAATGTTCTTTGAGAAAATAAGAAGTATAGCTCTTATTTACCAGATTTTAAAGGAAAATCAGATTATTTCATCATTATATACTTGAAAGTAAAGTATAAACAGCAATATTACATAAAATATACATAATCTAAACTATCCCATTTAACCAGATACCCATTTTTTGAAATATGTATTTTAATAAAAATTCTTTTAATGAACTTTATCAACATTAAGATGACTTAATTTGCATAAGAGGTGGGCAAAGAAAGAATCTAAAATATGTCCCCCACTGCCATCACCAAAGCAAACAAAACCTAAAAAAAAATTAAGCTGGAAACAAGGAAAAATAGAAGGAAATATAAAATTCTTCATGATGGATTAAAGATTCACACTAAATCATTCTCTTGACTTCCAAATTTCTTTATTTTCCTGAATTATTTAACCACTCTAAACTTTAAAATCAATCAAGGAAACTCTTTGAAGCATCTTCTATGTATAAATTGTTTGGGGGTATGCAAACAATATGTTGGGCATATTCAAGTGAATAATAACAGATTTTTTAAATGGAAATGACCTTATACATAAAAGTTCCTCATTTTGCAAATATATAAACAGCCATACCTAAAATTTGTATAGCATTTCACAAATTACAAAGTTTTAGCATGTATTATCGCCTTATCCAAATGACTATTCTGAGAGACAGATATTAAAAACTATCATTTCACATATGAAGAGAGCTCAGCTGAAAAACCTAGCTAGAGAGTGTTTGTTAGGCTTTAGACTTTAAGTTTTAACTTAAACTTTCTGAGCTCAAGTTCAAGAAGCTAATCCTGTATCTCAGTAGTTGATCAAACTCTGTCAAGTTATTTAGTAGCATATGAAAAATTACAAAACGCTTTTGCTCTCTCATATTACCTTAATCTAATGGAAAAGTCAGTGGTAATAAGAATGCCTAGTACGTACGTGAACCTAAACATAATGAATAAACATAAATTAGCAGTTAAATAAGAAAAAAATGAATCATAGAAACAAGAACAAAATAGTCTATTAGAGTCAAATTTCTTGAAAGAAAATATCACATAGTAAAACCAGTGGTTATCAAACTTTAGTGCATACTAGTCACCTGAAGTGCTTCTTAAAATGTAAACTACAAGATACCACACCCATCTAATTCAATTGGTTTGGGAAAAGATTTAAATCAATGGTGCCCATATTTTGCTGTATGTGAGAATTACCTGAGTTGCTTTTAAAAATCCCAGTGCCCAAACTGTACTCCAGAGAAACTATATCAGAGTGTCAAGGGCTAGAAACCATGCATCGGTATTTTTTAAAATTATTTTTCTCATGCATTAACTTAGAATTAGTATTTTGATATATTTATTTTGAAGAAAAATGAGAACTTTTTATATATAATTCCACCAGTATATTCTGAAATATATTCTAATTCTCCTCAATAGAAAATTCGCCCTAACTCTGTTCATATTCCCTTGTACATCTGTGACCCTGCATCTTTTCTCAGCTCTTGAGAGTTTTGTTAGATGATGTTCTTCTCCTTCAAGAGGAGACCTGGAGTCAGAGGGCTCCCTGATGATTCCTGGTCGCCCCTTAAATGCTCAGCTCCTTCCTTGACGAAGATTTTGCTCCGGGCACAGTGATTCATCCTGAACCCTGGAGCCAAAATACGCATGGAAATCACTATTCAGAATTAAAGTTTGTATTTGAAAGAGAAACACTGGTAGAACTAATGAGTGCTTACACAAAGAATTTTAGTTACATGGTAATCACATAACCTTCAAAAGTTCTCCTCAAGGTAAAAGTACTTTTTTCCCTCTGCTCTTATAAGGATGGTTGTGGTCCTGTGCAAAGCAGACAAAATTAGAGCCCTCACATAAATACACGCTGGCATAAGATGATCTTAAACTAATTCAGAAAAAACACATTTTTTCAGAAGCAGCAACTAGTGTTAAGTGATTTTTACCTGATTAACACTCCCAAATAATGAGAAAGTTGTTAGGTAAAGAATGCCTGGGCAAAAATTCCAAGGTATGTATAACCTATGAAGCAGAAACACATTTTCCAATTGTTTTCAAAGAATTGTTTTTTTGACTCATCTGCTGTTAGAGCCACAGGCAGATGAAACCTAGGGTATCTATTAGAATTATCCAGGGAGCTTTCAAAATTATCAACACAAATGTTCATACCCCCATCCCAGACCAATTATATCAGATTCTCAGGTCATTCAGCCAGGTATTAAGATATTTTCAAAGTTGCCCACAGTGAAGCCAAGGCTGAAATGCACTACTTAACATAAAATATATATTAGTAATGGTGTATATCTATTTATAAATAGGATCTAAACATTTTAACATTTCTCTATGTCTGTGCATTGTGTAGTGTCCAATGCAAAGTTAGGTTCTTTTTGGTTGATTTTAGCAGTAACACCACGTGAAATTTAATTTGTAGCCCACATACAAATGCGATTCAGAGGAAAGCCCTGTTTTTTAATTTTATATTTAAATAAACATTCAGTGTGTGAAGAAGGCATTTAGAAATTAAGACAAAAAAGTATGATACTCAGGAAATAAAAGGGAAATCAAGTAAAATTAAAGTAAAATTCAAGTATCAGTAATATCAGCTTAAGAAAGACCATAACAAACTGAAAGATGAGTTTAGGACAGCCTCAAAAACATAATTTGAATATAAAGCTTCAGCATAGGCTTTGGCTATTGTGTTTTCCCAAATGAGCTCATTTATTATTTAAACCGAATTATAGTTCATGGAATATTAAAGAAAGCCCTTGGTATATGACATGTGATTTAGAATATCATGCCAAATGATACTCAAAAGGAAGAAAATTTAATGTTTCTTCTAAGCTTGGAAAATCCAACAAATAGTACTTTTTCACTCTACGAATGCTTTTGTCTACTCCCCTGAACTGAGTTGGGAGAAAACAAAATCAATTCTACTTAAGAATAATGAATGATATGTTTATGTTTGCCCTTAATATTGATAGTTTAATAAACACTTATGATTCAATGCTTAATGAAGACACTATTGACGGAAAACCAAGTCTAAATCTCTTCTTGGCAAATGAGAAGTAAATGTCCTTCAATTAATTTTAATATAGCATAGATAATTGCTAATATTTCATATCTGCTTTTACAGAAGAAATACTGATGATATCTATTGAAAAAAATTGTCATGTTTTAAATTGTGGAATAATTTACAGTTCTTCTAGTCTAATCCTTTCATTAATTAACAAAAATTAATGTGTTCATTTTATATGTCATTTAAAACACATTATGGAGAAGCAATTCCTAATTTCTCAAAGCTTATTTTATTACTTGAAGACAGCTTCTCCTTAGCTTCTCATTACTTAAAATCTTAAGTATCTTAAGTATATCTTAAGTGCCAATTATTTTATTTTCATCGCTATTTATAAATATTTATGATTGTTTTTTCAGTGATGTGTGATAACTCTTTTATCCATTGGTATGATATACTTTCTAGTAATGGGACCAGCTTCATTATGTAAATTTGATAGTTACAAGATACACATTTATAATGAATATTTATAAATTAATAGTAAAAGATGTACAAAAAGATACTATTAAAATAATACTGAAAGAAATCATAGGTTTAAGTCAGAATTTGCTAGCTGTATTTAAATCCTTCACATAGCAGCAAATTTAGTATTTTGTACATGTACAACAACAAAGAAGAAAAAGCACATAAATAATATGTACATACAACAGAGCATGTTTCTCTAAATGGTGTGTACATTTCTGTTATCATAACCTTAAGTATTCAAACCTACCCATACCCAGAGACAATCAACAATATGTGATTTTATGTTTTAATAAACATTTTAACCATAGTTTTATAGTTCTAATTTGTTATCTCTAGAGAAAATATGAATATTTACAAAGATATAATTATCAGAGTAATTATCATCTGGATCTCCTTGTAATAAGTTGACCCTATGAAGTGTGGGGCTGTTTACCATTTCAACTGTGGGCTTCAAGTGGAAATCACCTTGGGGAAATGTCATGGATTAATTATATGCTCTAATATGGACACTATGAAATCAGGGAAGTTCAAACATGTAAAGACAATTCATCCTATCTTTGCCATTGTAATAGATAAAAATAATCTTATCTTGCATATACAATAAGGACTTGTAACAAAAGTACATTACATTGCTTATTTTATTAAACTTTCATATGATGTTATCCACTCAGAATACACTGCAAGCATAGCATATAGAGATAGTGATTTATCAATAAATACCCCAATGGACCACTGATTGAACTAAATAAGATAAGTCCATACACTCGTGCTAGTTTCAAAAAACCAAACATGTTTTTTCTCAGAATCTAAACTGCTTTCCAAGTCACAAAATTTATGAGTCTATTTTAAATTAGATGTTAGCTGGTAGATTTGTTTCTCAACATAATTTACTATTGAGCATGCGCACCATTTACTCCTTAACATACATAATGCAAAATGCTATAATGTTAAATGCAAATTAAGTATCTTCTCATGAAGTCATGAAACCTAAGTAAGATTACAAGCAGGCAAGTAAGTGTTCAGAGAGAGAAAGTAGTTGTCAGTATTTATTGAGCATTGAAATGGTAAAGAGTGTCCCTAGAACTCGTAGCTAGGAAATCAATAATGATACTATAATAGTTGCAGGGGGGCCAGGTTCTCATTACTCCTCTTTCTGCAGGACACATAAACTACCATTTTCATTAAGTCTCATTTTGAATCACGCCTCAGACCTTTTGTTGGACCAGTGCAAGAATCTAGGTTTCGTCTAGATCTCCTGTGCCCCTCCCATCTTTCTTACAGTGGACTTCAGTAGCGTGCTTTTTTGCAAGTGAGGATAGACACTGGACTCATTTATGTAAACCATCTGATTACTCGGTGGAATATAACTGTGCATATAATTGACCATATATCAATATTTAAATATTTCAAGTTTCCTTTTTTTATCTGTTTATGGTGACTCAGTTATAGAGTATATTGCTCTTTACGCCTTGTTTTAAGCTCATATATAACCTTTTTTTTTGAGGAACCCTGAATGTGATGTGATGGAAAAGGGATTAAGCTCTTCCAATATTCCTTTCTGCCCTCAGAAAACAGGCATCCATGGTTGTTATGGCAACCTCCTTTCATCTTGTTGTCTTTTCTCTCTTTCTCTACTCCCTTCATCTTAATAACATATCCGGGACTTTCCTTCCTTCTTGTTTATCAACACGTTAGCAATTCTTTTTATAAAATTAAGCTTTATTTGTCAGTATTATTAACTGTGAAATATTAGTTTTAAAAGTGAGAAATGAAGTAATAAAGATGGTCCTGGACACAGAACCCCATAGGGCAGAAATACTGATAAATTCAATAGGTCAAATTCAGATCTAGAAGAGAGTGGGTGAATAAATGTCAGCACGTGTTCAGGAAGCCAGAAGGTAATTGTTACTGAATGGCTGGGTAGATGTTGATAGTACTCTATGGAGAGAAAAGGGCTATACAGGAGTATTATTTCAGCATAAAAAGTAATGGTTTTCATCTCTGCACTAGGTAAGGAAAAGGAGAGAGCTGAGAAGAAGGAGAGAAAAGAGGTCAAGTAGACTTGTCTTGATCAGTCTGGCTTGAAGTGTAACAAGCATCATTAAGCAAGTCTTATCACTGTTTATTATTTTGACAGAAGCTTCATTTACTCCTACCACATATAATTATACTTAGGGTGACCATGTAACGGATCTTCCAGATCTGGGCAACTCTAAGCATTAAAGAGGGCACTATAAATGTTTATACCAGAATAACTGTGTGAACTAGAACCATCCTGGGATAAATAAAACAAATGATTATCCTAATTACTATTCATCTACACGGAGACATACACATAACTAAAGCTTTCATCAACAAATATTACACATCTGTAATATGGTATACAATAGAGTTGAATCTGGCATTCGGGGTATCAGAGTCTAAAATTAGCAAATAAGGAAGAAATTAAACTTAGTCAAAATTATTTTTAAGCACTTCTTAGGGTTATAACATCTTTTGGAGATTAATGTAACCTTTCGATATATAGCCAACAAAGCTAGTTTCTCCAACCACACTAAAAAGCAACCATTCCTCCTCCTGCCTCATTGTGCACTGAGCAGCTTGCGTTTAAGGGCCAATGTATACTACAGTTTCATACTGTGAGATATGCTGTATGCAGTGAATTATAATCATGGTACAGATACTGAACTTATGGGAACTCAGAGCTTCCCGGAAGGGACGCAGACCACTGTCTCCCATCTACACTCACTCTGGGCTCATACGTACACATTGCAGCACCATTTGTTAGAATGTGAAACCCTTGTACATGGGGGTCATTGCTTCAGTTAATTGTGATGAGACATTATTCACAAAGTTGAAAATATATAGCTAACTTAAGTAGTCCAACTCTAATTACAGGAGGATGTGGTGCTATAAACAAATCCTTACTATAAGATATAGTGAACAAAATGATTATGTATCTACATATAAAGGAGTAGGAATGAATAATAACTGAATCAGCTACAGGAGGATCAGCAAATGTGACCTTTGTCCCAATCTGTGACCAATGAATGTCCTAACAGAGCAAATGAATGATGGCTTGAGAAGGGAAAGGAAAATATATGAGAGTAAATTTCATATAAAAAAGGGCTCTCTCAAAATCTAAGGGACTTACAATAAAAATGTGGAATATAGCAAATAAAACAAATAACATCAGTTATCTTCATTTATATTTGAAATTATTATGAAAAATAAATGACCCTAATAAGAGACTTACAACATTAATCTATAGTGTCCTATTATAAAAGCCTGCCATGGACAAGATAAGAAAATAATTTATATTAAATGAGTGTAAAGGGACAGAGTTAGTTTCAAAGGTATAAGCCTTTTCAACTATGAACATACATTTGCATGCCTTAAAAGTCTATTTAAAACAACTTGAAGCCATTAAAACATTCTTAAAAATCATAACAAATAAGTCAGAAGACCACTGCATTGCTGATAATTTCAGGAATTTACTAAAACCAGGAAAGCCAGATGCATAGTAGGACTAGTGTTATCAGTGATTTTTTTGCCGTTATGTCAACTATACATATACTTATTATCCCAAAACATGTTTGCCTTACTCTCATCCTCACTAAAAAGCATCATTCCTAGAAATTGGCTTGAAAGCTTACATGAGAGCAGTGCCTTCCTTAGAATCCTTTTTGCTTTGGAGCTCTGGTAAATAAGGGACATATATTTAAAGCTCACTTATCATAACCATATATTTGCAGGCCCTATGCCTTTAATACATTTCACAGTTCTGCTCTCTGGCTGAGTTATTTTTTTTTATTCTCTGCACTATGGCAGAACAAAATTGCCAGTTTTATAATATATGACACTCTGGGTTTAGTATAGGCAGCACATTTTTGCTTCTCCTCTTTAATAATTCTCATTAAGTCATAAAATACAATCATTCCCTTTATTCTCAATATACATTATCATTTAATTTTGATTTAGAAAGAATATAATTTGTCTAAATCATATGCAGTTATTTGTTTGGTAGCTATTTCCATGGAGGTACACATGTGTATTTGAACATTCTTGGCAAATCCAAACTCATTAACTCAGAATACAGAGTTATGATGTTGGAAAACTGAAAGATTGTATTTCAAATACAGGAGACCAACACTCCCACCTCCACTGACATAGCAGAAATTTACAGAAATAAATTTAGATCAAGAAAAGTTTTTCATTTGAGGTGATTCTCTCAATTATTTGGTAGAACAATGATAAATCCTCATGATCAATTTAAAATGTGAAATCTCAGCCTAGAAGGACTTGTTTTGTGAGGTATTTATCACTATGCATCACTATGCAGTACTTTGTAAATGGCATGTAATGGCAGCAATGCAGAAAATAGTGAGAAAATGAAGTACATTTACAAAGAAAATCCTTATGCAATAATAAAAATGATATTTTAGGGTTTGGTAATATTTTTAAGGTCTGGGATAAGAAAAAATATTATGGCACTTGTAACTAATACAATCTTAATTGGAGAAAGCGGTTTCTTTAAAAATTAATGTTAGTAGAAATTTAGATGTGTTGAATTTTTCAGTAATCATCACAACAGCTTTCACAGTCTGCTGCATGCTATCCAAGACCTTAAATGTTTTGCTTAATAAGTCTTTATCTGCATATAACTTACAAAACAACAAATGAAAGCTCTAACTTGATATGAAACTTGGGGAGCCTTTTCTCTAATTAACAGCTGGATAGGGACACTTGCTGCTGGCATGGAAAAGAACAGACTTCTAAAGTGGCCAGTACAAAGATACATGTAAATACCTTTGTTAGTGTGAAAATATCCAGTGGCAGAAACTAATTATGACTTGGAGGTAGTAGTGAAGGTCACAATACAGAGACTGGGAAGAAAAAAACCACAATTCAGGCATGCTGAGAAAAGAAATCAAGGATGAGATAAAAAGAGAAGGTGACCATGTGAAGAGTATCTTGACAAAGAACCAGAGACTCATAAATGAATATCTATAATAAGCAAAGAAAAATTGTTTCAGAGCCACTAATGAGGTACAAGTAACATACGGGTGTTTAAAGAACACCCTGGCACACATCCTTGTTGTGGAATGTGGTAGGAAGAGGGGCAATGGAGTGGAAAGATTTCATAGGTTAGGTTGGCAGACAGCTTTGATTTCGGAGGTAGGGATCTGTGATTGTCTCTCATAGAGGGTAACGCTGGTGGCAGAAGGCAGTGTATAAGTGTAATAGCATGGATAGTGAACATATCTGTTCAACGTACCAACAGGTCAGCATGTGACTCTGTGCATATTTCCCACATTTCCCCATACAGCTCTGTGCAGCTCACTTGAAATCCTGTGGACAGCAACTTTATCTAATAATAGTTGTATCTAATTTATTTGCCAGGTATACACTGTTCATTAGCTGTACTGTCATGATACCTAAAACAAAAGTAGTTAAATAAAGAATACTAAAAATAAAATTATGGTCCAAGAATGATACAAAACTATATATCTGAAGTAGTGCTTATTTTTCCTGCAAATAATATGATTATTTTGAAAAATTTTCAGCATCACTAATAAAGAATGAAAAAGTAGCCAACTGCATGAAGATTAAGTTTATGACAAGTCACCTCATGAAGGGTCTTAGCAGCAAGAAAAACTGAAATAGATGAAAATATTATCAGGACTCCTTCTCCCTCCCATTTAAACTCGTAGGGAATTGAATTGAACCTTAAGCAGGTGTTTTTCTCCTTTTTTTTTTTTTCAGTATCTTTTACAAAGAAAACATTAATATTTTATTTAGCTTGGCAATCTGGATATCCAGAAATTTCCTTGATTTTTACACATACATTAGATAGAATGAAAATAATTATATATTCCTTCATTACGATAGAGACAGAGAAAATTGTTAAATGAAAAATATACTGAAACAAACCTCATAGTTAAATAGGGATGAGTACTTTTGTCATAATACATATAGATCAGCAACTTAAATATTAGTGTTTTCCTTGCAAATTTATTTCCCTCACACAATATGAATAGACATATGGTTACCTTTTCAACAAATGATAACTGTTAGGAAGACCTATTAAGTAAATATTTTCAAAATTACCAATGTAATAAAAATACACATATCTTTCCAGTAAAAAAAAATATGTTATTCTCCAAGTAAGATGATGAAATGCCCTTCATATGGATTTGACATAGGACACAAATTACCGTGAATTAAAATAAAAGTTTTACTAAAATAATCACCCAAATAAAGTTATATTTTGTCTTTAAAATCTTAAAAACTACAGGTGAATCTATTTAATTAGTTTCAAGTAAATAAATTTAAAAGCAGTAACAAGTAAGCCTTAGAATGATTCAGAAATATTGTAGTTTTATTATAGATTTATATTCTATTGACATTTATCTAGTTTCAGGACATAAAAAGATTACATGAACATGTTATTTTATGGTATCTACTTTCACAGGATTTTTTCTAGGTCATTTCAGTGACAAAGTGAAAGCAATTTGACATTAACTGAAAGATAGTAATAACAATTCTAGGCACGAGATAAAGAAACCCTGAGGTCTACCAATGAAGTGAACTGAATTGTAAATCTTTAAAAAAAAAAAAAAAAGAAAAAGAAAAGAAAAGAAAAAAGATTTTGACCCAAAATCTCCAGGCTTCTTTTCCTATGGGGTTGCTGCTTTAATAATTGAAGTACTAGTTAAGAAAGCCTATTTCATTTCTCTTTAAAACTCATTAGACTTTATAAAATTTAGAAAACTTAGAAAACCTTTATATTTGCAGATCTCTTACAAGTATCCAAATTGTGCAAGCATTATCTTGGAGAAACAATGTATTTGAATGTAATCTTTCTCTATCTGAGATTATAACAAGTATATATACACACTCATGGATAAATATAAATGCCCTTTGCATATATCATAATTTTAGTCTTCCTACAATTTTGAAGGTGGATCCTGGGATAGATAAGCAGAGAGGACGAGCAGCACCCACTAATTCCCTGCTAACCCGTGTTTCTTCACGGGGATCTCTGCAGCAGAACTATTTGACAGAAAATACTGCTCCTGGCACTCCACTTGCCAGGCCAACTGCAAGGCTGGGAAAATTCTGACTGGTTCTTTTTTTTTTTTCAATTAGAGTTGGCATTCAATATTATTTTATATTAGTTTCAGGTGTACAGTATAGTGGTTAGACATTTATATAATTTACAAAGTAAACCCCCCGATTAGTCTAGTACCCAATGGCACTATCGTTATTACCACATTATTGACTATATTCCCTATGCTGTACTTCAAAACCTTGTGACTATTTTATAACTACCAATTTGTACTTCTTAATCCCTTCACTTCTTTCAGCCAGCCCCCAAGCAAAAACAGAATATAGATACAGAGAATAAACTGACAATTGACTTGTTCTTAATGTGTATATGAGAGGCATGGTGACGTTTGGTGACCTAATGTAATTCATCGCCATAATTCTGCTAGAACATAATCACAATATCTGCTGAAGATTAAACAAAATATAATTGAGTGTTTCATCTATTGCTTGGTAAGCATTCCAAATGTCATCATAATGATATAAAAAGTCATTCAAAATTCTCAGTCACGCAGAGGGCCCAAGTACTTAAAGTAGTGCTGGTGGTTTTGTCAGCTTTCAATGACTCTTCTGAGCTGGGTCTTTTCTCCTCCCATTATACCTGTCCACCTATCAATCATACTCTATAGTCCTCCTAAAAAAATTAATTATGTAAGGCACTAGCCTTTGAAGAATTAAAAATAACTGGAGTTGTGAATTATTGGTTTTATATAGAGATCCTATACGATAAAAAGATGGATTTTCACAATACTTATTTTCATAATACTTCACAAATTAGTATACAGAAAAATCCCTAAATAATAATTAAGAGAAAAATACCTACATGTACATATCAGGATATTAATTTCTGTTTGCCCTTTTCATTGTATGGGGAAGAGTATGTCTTAATAGTTTGAGTATAAAATAATTATACACAAACACACACACACCCCTCACAGTATCCACAGCACAATCTTTCTACTCTCCCCCAGTGGTAACGTGCCCATGTGCTTGCTCTGCATTTACCCCTTCAGGGTAATAAATGATCCTTAGCAAACTCACTTTAAAGTGGAATTAATGAAAAGAATTCACTAATACATTAAAAGTGACTCTGGGTTTTGCATTACCTACATTTGCAGAACTTAGGCATTATGTTTTTTTACCTTTATCTTGCTGTTCTAACCATCTCTGCCTCAAATGTAAAATTACCTTGAGTGGCAAATAGTGCAATCTACCACTTTTTTTTCTAGAGTAAAATAACATTTTAAAATACCAAATGCTTCTAGGCAGAACACTATCATCAATAGAAAATACAATTAGGTATAAAACAGAATGGTTAAGGGAATTTTAACATGCTTTTGGATCAATTAGTACAAACTAATTTGCCAAATATACAGTGTTTTAACACACCCTTGGCCAAGTCGCTTATTTAAAAAATGATTAAAATATTGGATAATTAAAATTAAGTGCTACAATGTACTATATTCCATAGTTTCCCCTAGTCATACAAGAAACATAATGTCTAATGAAGTTGTTATTCATAAAAAATTTTAAATAATGTGATATTTTGTCCTGGTAGTTAGTGGCATGACAAGTCTTGAGGACTTTCTAATTGGTCTTAAAGAGTGATCATTAGGAAAAAAATTAAGGCAGGATTGGCTTTGTGGCTCAGAGAACTAAGGCATGACTGAACACCCTTGCTTTTTAAATTATCATGTATTGATGATATGGTTTCTTTTTTTTTTTTTTGGTTATTGTATGAATGATGCACAAAAATTAATAAGGCCTTTTTCTGCATTCAAATTCTTTTAAGGTATTATATGATTTTTTCAGATAACAAAGGGGAACTATTGCCCAAGGCAATGCTTCTGTCTACCCATTTCAATGTGCAAGCCCTCTCATGTAATGTAATTTTAAATTAAATAAAGGCTCACTGCTATTTCTCCTGGGTATACATTTGGCTTGGTTAAGTCAATAAAGTAGCTTTTCGAAGGGCTCTAACTGCATTAGAAAAATAGCTAACCCACTTATGGCACCTGTGGAACAATTTCTTAATAGTTTCCTCCTTTAATATAATATTTCACATTAGATTTATTTCCTATGGGCAATAAGTAAATGCCTCTTACCTCAACTCTAGGTCAGAGTTGTCTAGAAAACTTTCAAAAGTTTAAACATTGATTTTTCTTATTAAGTGAGTTTGATTTTTCTTATTAAGTGAGTTACCTAAATCACAAATTCTTAATGCAAAAACGATCTTCCATTGCCTCCACGGATAACATTATGTCGATATTTAAAAAATTAATACTGTAGTAGATACCATGATATCTTCCAAAGTGACATAATTTTTGTCATCCTCTTACCATTTAACTCAATAGTAAAAATATGTCTGGATTACAGAGGAGGTACTTGCAAATAAATGCTCATTGTGAACACTTAATGTGCCTTCTAATAAAAACAGTTGTTTGTTTCTCATACCATAATAAATGTGTCTCTCAAGGTAATATACCCTTTATTCTCTTGTCATAATTTTATTCTTCATTATCTATGAGAAAGAAAGATGCTGATTTCTTCAAAGCTGTGTTTGAAGGACAGCCCAGGAAACCAACACTCTTGAACCATAACAGAGTATTGTTCACCATAGAAAATAATTTGCCATGACAAAGATGTCTTATGCACTGAGTCTAAGGTTTAGATAGTGAGAGTGAAGCTATAAAAGATTCATAGTTGAGAGACAGATGAGTTAATTGCAGAAGTTTCCATTAATAGGGAGTCATGAGGATCAACCTTTGTCGATTATGCCCTCACAAAGGGCACTCATAGCCAATTTATAACATAACATCACTAAAAGCTTCTTGCCCTCATGACATAAACCAATACTCACCATTTGTCAGGTTAGTACCTTTAAGTACTAGCTTAAAAGTAAAGTAGGATTAAAAAGTAAAGTAGAAAAACGTTTCCTGTTTTCCCACATAACTATTTCTGCCAAATAGTGGCCTGCACCTAGCATAAATGACCAAATAAAATATTTCCACCTTGTCAGATATGTAGCAATTCCAAAGCCTCACACAAATTATCTTGTTCTCACTCAGTCTCTGACTTTATTGAGATAGCAAATAGCAAACAATTATGATTCCTTTGCATGGGCTGAAACACACCCATAAACAAGTGACTCATCTCTCTTTGTTTTATATTAGTCGTCAGAACTTAAAGCCACATCTAACTCCAAATAAAATTCTTAAGAGATCTACTACATCCTTGCTCAGAAGTGCATTATGTAACCTTCCATAACTTACATTCAAAACTAAGTACATTACCTTAAGACAAACGATCAACATTCAGTGAAACCCTAAGTAGCTCAGAGCACAAAATGCCTTCCACAAAGTAGAGATATTATTAAAAGTTAAAATGCACTGTGCATGGAACTCACATCTATAGAAATTGTAAGTTCCACGAGTTCAGGGGCCATGTCTGTTTTTCACCATTATTTTTCTATGTTCTAGTATGTGTTGCATCAATATTGGTTGATGTGTAATACAAGAATGAAAATATGGCCAATATTTTCAGTTGAATAAATGGTCATAATTCTTTCAATAATATTATAACTGTAAAATCAGTGGAAAAAGATAAAGAAAACAATAAACATTATCAAATAAATAATTTTTCCAATTTTCAACATATAATATATGAAGAACAGCTAATTTGGTTTTTCAAAACGGTTATAATTCTTTCTCAGGAGAAAAGAAAAATAAAAGAGTTTTTCATATTTTTATGAATTATTTCATGAATTATTTTTCTTTATAATTCCCAAGTGACTAAGCAATGGGATTTAAGTTATTGGAGCTGCATTGAGGAAACTGAGAAAAGCATCCAATTCCTATTCAGAGGAGACCATGAACTAATGGTTCATGGATTTTCAGAGTCCTGGGATATGGTAGCACAAATGTACCCCTACTGCTGGAAGTAGGAAAAAAAAGAATTCTCTAAAAGTAAAAATAATCCGAAAGAAAACCTATCAACACAACTTGGATGAATGATGTATAGCAATTTCAATCATGATGTCTCTCACATATGCAAACAATTTTTAAATAGGCAAAATTTCCTCCCAAAACTTAGCAGTTATTAAATGTTAAAACTGATTTGTCATTCACTATGGTATACTGGCCTTCTTAGAATTTATGCAGTTTATTGCAATTTTTTTCATGATGTGAAAATGAAAACAGATGGTTCATTCTTAAATATTATTTATCTATTGTTCTAGAACTTAATCTTTGGGGTAATCTTTAAAATTTTTTATACGTAAAAATTTCTTTCACCATCTACCACCTACCATCCACCTCCACGAATACAGATTTTAAAGAATTGAAACGTTTGACCAAACCTAAATTTTGTTACTATTTACAGTATTTTATAACGTTTCCATATAGAGAAAATCAGAACAAAATTGCAAACTGCAAAGGTAATTTTTTCTTTTACAGTAAAAGAAAATATAAAACCAAAGCTTTTCATGCCTTTTTTGAACATAGAGAAATAATAAAGTCCTTTCTTTATTATTATTCATGCACTTGCTTTAAAATGTTCAAGTGTGACAGCAATATTTATTAGAGATCAAATTTTTTTTTTGCCCTGACATTCTCTCTTAAGGTGAAGACAACATTACCACTCACCTCATTAATGCAAATGTGACCACATTAGAAGGCAGACATTGCATGTCTGAGTACTGTCTCTGTGGATTCCTCATGTTCTTTCAGGAAAGGAAAGTGTAAATAAAGGCTTTTCTGCATTTCTAACTTGGGAGATAAATTAGACTCATCTTTGTTATTGATACTTAATGGTTTTCAGTGAGAAAAGAACAGTTAAGTGACATGCATAATAAATATTATGAACAAGAAGACACTCAATGAATAAATTAATAAAAGTTTCTGATAAAAATAATTTCACCTCAACAATAATAAAACATTTCAGATTAAATACTTCCTACATATCCAGAACTACTGAAGGAGTGATAGGAAATATACAAATATAATGGAATCATAGTTTCTGAGAAAAGATAAGAGCCTTAGAATTTATCTAGTCAAGATGTACTTCCAATGATTTCTTTCTGTGTATTAAACTTAAAGAGATTTTGTATATTTGAAGCCCCAATGCTTATATCACAATAGCTGCCATTGAAAGGCTTATAGTAATGTTTGTTGAATTAATGAATAAATGAGTTCATTAATATACACATCCATACCAAGTACTTGACTTGTCCATCACCTATATTTAATTGTCAAGTAATTATATGGAGTAGAATTGGTCTTCTACATTATTTCATGCAAATCCTTTTGCTATCAGATACATGTTTACATTTTTGTTAAGAAGATATAATGGGTTTTGGTACAGTTAAGAAATCTGTAAATGACAGGCCCATATGCGATCAACCCTCTCTCCCTATAGGACCCAGAAAAGAAGCTCAAATGTGGGCCAAGCACTAGGGTCCTGCTGATCACCTAGGGAAGAAAATGGAAGTCTCCTCTGTTCTGGAAATGGGATTCGTGTGGGAAGGCCCTGCTTAGAGGAAAACAAAATTATCCCAGAGAAAGTAGAGTTAGAAAAAATAAACAATGTATTAAATGTATGTACATTTATTTATTAGTAATTTTTTAAAATAATAAAAAAGCATTCATTTCTGAAGCAACCCAGAGTTGTTGTCATTGAGAATATGCTCTGACAGATGTCCTTGCCCTGAATCGCTCTCTTCAATTCAGCAGGTGTCTGGTGGCCCAAGGCTGACTGTCTCGGGCTGATTTCTCCCCTGAGCTATATATGATAAAAATCTCTTTTTCAGGATTGCAAACTGGCTGTTATTGGTTTAAAATTCAGAGTCTTACTTTGTTTTTATATTTTCTTATTTCCTTTTCTCAAGTGGCAGCAAAATTCCTCTTTCTCTAAGTTATCTTGATGTTCAAGGACATATTTCTTGTCCTATTCTTTGCAAATTGAGCAGAGCAATGACCACAGTCAGGACTTCTCCATGTACGTTCTCAAAGGCCATTCAACTTGGTCAGTGGGAAAGGACAGCACGACTCATGGTCACATCATTCTGCTTATTCCAAGGGGCTTGAACTGAACCATGAATTTGTGCTCATCATCATTATCACCTAGCGTAAATATAAAATCATATGTCATGGTTCAGTGAGGTAGACCCATGTTTATCAAGGTGTATTCCTTTAGGCACCTACACTAGAATTGCCTGGGATACATATATGAAATTCTAATTCTTGAGGCATATAAAACACACCAATTAGAATCTTTAGGTTAATGTTCTGGAATCTAGATATTTACAGTGGTATCTGAATAAGTCTTAGGTATGTTGAGGACTGTGAACCACTATGAGAGTATCTGAAGGCCTGATACTTCATTCCCATATTATTAGTATCATTTTTTAAAAGCACAAGTTACAAATTTAACTCAGTTAGTTCTCTCCTCTATACCCAGTATTCAAAATCGCCTCTAATTAATTCATATTCTTAGGTACCAAGTAAAAAGGCTTTTTAGAGAAATCATGTTATCTAATAACGTTCTTCCCTAATATTTAACTTAACCCATGCAGATGTTATTGACCCTATATCTTCATCTTTGAGTCACATGCAGGAGGAAAAAAAAGACAATCACCATCTGTCTTCAAAGAACAATTCTTTACCTGCACATTGTTCTTAAAACAGCTCGGAAACTTGTTTCTTATATGATAAATGAGCTTTGTTATTATCCAGTATTAATCCATTCAGTGGGATTATAACCCACACGGATATCATGTGTCCAAAACCAAGTGCAGAACCTTCCTCCTCCCGAGTCCTCTCTTCCTTCTGGGTTTTGTTTCCTCAGTGAAAAGCATCACAGTGAAAAGCTAACCTGTTTCTGAGTTAGTCATAGCAGAGTGAGCTGTGACTCTGTCACCTCCCATACCAAGACAACCAGAGTTCTTTCCATGACTCCTCAAAAAACTCTCAAATATCTCTCATCCTTTCCAGTCCCTTCATTGACAGCACCAATGTTTCTGGGTCCAGACACAGAGTTAACATGTATTCCTTTCTAAATTTAAGGAAAGTTGTTATTGTGGCCAAACCATAGACTGTAGAGTGCATGCTCCACCTGAAGGCATTCAGATCACACACACACACACACACACACACACACACACACACACACACACACACACACACACATGCTGTCCAAACAAAACAGATATTTGTAGTCTGTAAGCCCTATTTAGTTTGCTCTTTTATTATTTAGCATTTTTCCTTTTTACTCCCCATAACTCCCCCATTTCTGCCCCTGGCAACCATTTTTTAAGTCTCTGCTTCTATGTATTTCACTTATTAGATTCCTCAGGTAAGATCACGCAGTTCTCTTTTTCTTTATGTGTCTGACTTACTTAGTATAGTGTGTTTCAGGTTTATTAATTTTGCTGCAATCTTCTTTGTTAAGGTTGAATAACATTTCATTGTATATACTCAAGAACTTTCACCTGGGCTATTGATTAAAATGATTTTCACACAGCCACTAGTCTCTTTCTACTAATTTTCACTGTCACAGGTATAATCACTGGGAAGTTAAATACAGCCATACAATTTCCTTGCTTAGACAGTGGCATTAACCAAGCAGAGCTACCATTCTGAAAGAGAAAGTTAAGGGACATAGCTAAAAGTGGTCATGGAGATAGAGAGAAAAGTATCTTGGGTGTGGTCAGAAGCCCAGACTGGGCTTCATGAAGGAGGATTTTGTTTTCCCCACGTCGGAATGGGAGGCCGAAATCGAACTTTAAGTGGATTCCAGGAACGCAATGGAGGGAGCAGAAAACATGGCCTTTCCTCTCCACTCTTTATAATGCGTCTTCCTCATATCCTTCTCTTTGCTGTCTCCTCCTCCCATTCTCTCCCCTTCCCCTAATGGTACTCAATACAGCTTCCTAGGGTTCACTTACTATCTCCTTTTCTTTTCATTTCTCTTTTTCCTCTTAAGTACTCAGCATCTTTTCTACCTCAACCCCAATTTCCTTCATATACCATAAAATGGAACTTAAACTTGGAAAGTCTAAAAAAGTATTCATTTTTATTGCTTACTATTAACCTAATAATAGAAAAAAAGGATGTGTCACATTTTCTTTTGTCCAAAATGCAACTTAATTTAATTATACTTAGTCTGCCATTTGCATTTGTTTTCAATTGCATTTTCTTTCTGGTAAGTGACCCCAAGCAGAATGATGGCGTTCTTGCCTTTGTCACAATCAACTATATTCTGTTCATTGGTTGTTCAGTGTTGTAGGAATTACATGAATACTGAAGGGAAATGCACTAAAGTACCATACTTGCTTCTTTATTACTATAAATGATCTCAGCCCAAACACCAAGAATGGATAATAGCAATTTTCAACCTAGGAGATATATCCAACTGAGTTATATGTGGGAGAAACCATAGGAAAACTTAATATAAAAAAAAGAAATATTTTTAAGTATAACAAGTAAAGCTTTAAAATGTGTAAATTTAAAAACTTTCATTTAAGATTTATAAAAAGAAATAGAAACACTCTGACCAGAAGTATAATCATGTGAACAAATGTGTGTATATTTAAGCACAATGCATAATCCCAATGAAACACACAAACACACACACACACACACACACACACACACACACACATTCTCAAAAGGTATATATAGTGTATATTATTTGTGCAGGAAAGATTGCATATGAAGTGATAGATTGTTAGATTAACAAAAGACACTGATAATTATCTCAAATTTAATATACTTTTTAAGATAAAAAATGACCCACTGAAAGAAATGAAGAATGAAAAATGAAAGAATGAAAGAATTTCCATTCTGAAAGGAACAGCTCCGTGTATCCAGATGAACTTGGAATCTACTTGGTTTTAGTTTTGCCTCCCTCTTGCCATGGGTTACATTGGAGAAGAAAAGGCTGGTCCTCAGAATGAGCAGATGCTGCTGAGGCCTTGGCTTCCCTACAATGGATATTGATGGCCAGTTATGGTCACTGTAACTCAGATTATTTGATTTTTCTCATGCACTGCCTGGTATTTAAAAACACACACACACACAGGAGGCATGGATAGAATGTGCCTACCAGCTCTGGGATGAATGGTGAGCAATTTTCCTGAGGGAGGATGACCATGTATGTGTTTCAGAGACAGGACAGGTACCAGGAATGGATGAAGAACTCACACAATACTTTATGAGCATAGAAATACAGGTGACTGATTGTGTGTGCCTTTGTATGAATAACTCTCAGAGAAGAATAGAAAGAGTTTGAGGGAAATTAGGTACCACACTATGGAAAAACAAAGAAGTTCTATTTCCATGCCCCAAACTTGAACAACAAACACAAGAGCAAATGTGAATATGTTCCATCCTGTTTTGCTAGAGTTATGAGCTCTGCAGGAAGATGTACAATTGATAGTAGAATGAGGCAAGGAGCTCTGAGGCTTTCCTGTTTTGGAGGCCTTAGAAAATTGAGGAGGGACAGCAACACAATTTAGACACATTAGTAAGGAACAACTGCTGGATGGAAATTTGTACCATCTTTGTAAAAGAGGATAATGAAAATATTTCTGAAAGATATGAACATAATATCAGAAACTATCTCATGTGGAGTAGATAACTAAGATCCTTACATATAAACAACATTTAGCACTCTTTCTTAATTAAAGAACATTTCATCCCTATACACACATTCATTATCTATTGTTAGTAGGGTAAGTTGATGCCACCATACAGAGGTGACAGTATACAAGTGTTCCAGAGCTTCTGGGTTACTGCATTAGTGAAAAGGAATGTAGAACTGCTTCAAATTTCAGTAAACATCAATTTAGTGATAAATTAAGTTAGGAAAAAAAACTATTTTATTTTATTCAATATTGGTTTCTGTTCCTGGGTAGTATATTTACCAACTCTCACCACTTTGTCTAAAGCTACCATCATCTCCCCCACAGGCCATTGCAACAATGATTGCTGAATGGTTGTTGATTATTGGGCTTTAGAATCACCCACCAATGGGCACATGAGAGAGGTAGGAGGATCCTTATTAAACTGTAGATTCCTAGGCCTACCATCAGACTAGTGAAACCTAGAGATAATCTAAGAAATCTGCATTTTCTTCTTTTCAGGTTATTCTTATGTGCTGTATTATTTGCAAAACACATTAGCAGCACATTTTCTTAATTTATTTTTAAAAACTACATGAAAAGGAATTGTCTTCCTCTCAACTTGTATCAGTTAGTTAAGAGACTCAGACAAAAAATTAATTTCAGGAGAACATCAGGGTGTACTGCTTCCCCAGATGCCTGCTTCTAGGTAACAGAAACATTTATAACACCATTTGGAAACTAATATTCTCATAAATGTCAGCCTGTGATAAGACAGCAATAATGAATCTTTGTGCTTTTTTGGTACCTTTCTTATCTCACCATTCAGAAAAAAAAAAATCCAATCCGATGAAAATCGAAATTGAAATCTCAATATTAACTTAAAGTATCCAGGAAACCTTTCAATTTTACAGATGAGAACTCTGAGAGACAGAGAGACTGGGACATAACACGGGCACTGGCTGTCAGGTCCAGGATCCAGCTGTTCTGAAAAACGCCCAGGGCTTTCCCCATCATCTCAGTTTCTTTTCCTTCCCTCTCTCCCTCCCTCTCTTTCTTCTCTTATATCAGAAACACATTATGGCCTTGACTATTCTTTATCTCTGGCTAAATGATGTAGTCTTCTTTCATTCATGTTTTTCTTGTGTCAGAATTTACACAAGGATTTTCTTAGCCTTTCAAAGTCACAGTCTGTTTGGAAGAGAAAAAAAAACTTGACTCTTCATTACAGCACTATAAAGTCTAGTTGGTCAAAATATACTTCATTTTTTTCCTAAACATCATTTTAAACTAATTCTTTAACAAAAGTATTTCCTTGTCAGTTTCTGTTCTGCAGCCTTGCAGCCTGCATTCTATCTTTAAGCAAACTGTTTATATCTGGTATTAAAGCTCTTGAGAAACGTAAGACATTACAAACATTATGACCACAAAAGAAATGACTATTGTCATTTTTACAAAAAGATTCCACAGGGAACAAGCAGCTTCAGCATTGGAAATGTGATTATTTACATGTCAGTCAAAGTAATTTTTTTGCCCCCCTGATGTGGAATTATCTGTCAAATTGAATATCTTTATTTGGATGGCAAGGGAGTATGAGAGTTATTTCCTGAAATGCAAACAGAGGAATATCTACCTCAAGTCCAATCACTAGTGTGATTTTTATTTAACAGAATTTACTTTGAATAATCTATTTTATTGCCTGCATTTTGAATCTACAGAGTCTCAGTAAAATTGTTCCCATATTAGACACTAGTTTACACTGAGCAAACATTAAGTTGATTGTTTTAAAGTGGGAATAAACTTAAAACAGATTCCTTCATTTTCCAGACTTAGTCTTTATTAACTTTTTATTTAAATCTGAGTTTCACTGATTTGCCCAGAAGCCAATTAACTGGAGAATCAGGAGAGTAAAAACAGAACACATTGTGTCAGATAATATGCCTGCAGTAGTTACTGAGACAAATCTTGGGGCAAGTACTGTTACCCATATATCTGATTCCTGGGTGAGGAGGCCATATTTAAGACAGGGTAGTTCGAGCCTTCCTCACTTCTATTCTTGCTCCTCTGCTTCCACTGCACCAATACAACCAGTACTTGTGTTTTAGGCTAATACGGATACTCAAGATGATATGTCCAATGTCACAATGAAAAACTATAAAGTATCTTTTTCACATGCAAAAAATAAAGCAAAATTTAAATTTCTCCTGACATCAACACATATACCAGAACACAACAAAATGATAAAATTATCAACAGGAACCAAGAACTAGAGGCTATGGTAGATACTGCCTCTAATAATTTTTAGGCATCTCAAAGATTACTTGGGAGGAAAGAAAGAACAATAACAGAATAAATGTCAAATCAATAAAATTAATTTGTATCTGAAATAAGGCATCTTTAGAAAATTATCTTTATCTGAATTGAATTTTTCCTCAAGAGGGGTTAGGGAACTCTGGCTTGATCTTGCTCATAATATGTTGAATATTCATCTTATGCAACAGAATACAATTTGCATAAATGAGGCCCAGGACTGTCAGAAAACTCAGATGAAGTTTCCAAAATAACAAGAGAGCTTTCCACTCTGTCACGAAGGGAATCCACACACTCACATTTTTTTCCTTTGACAGAATTTCCCAGATTTATTGAAGAAAACATCAAATTTCACAACAGGCCCCAGAGAATGGTGTGTGTGTGTGTGTGTGTGTGTGTGTGTGTGTGTGTGTGTGTACATACACACACACACACACACACACACACATACTCTGACATGTACATATATATGTACATGATGGCATTTAACAACAGAGTTTTAAAAAATATATATGAAGATGACATGCAAACCTAAATAAGAGCATTTTTCTTTGAGGTACCATGACTTTAATCTATTGATTTTTTTTCTCAAAAGTTAGTAAAAAAAATATATATATTTTCATCTAAGTCTCTATTGCTTGGACCTGTGACAGAAATGAATTCTAACTAAATTATAGTTATGAATACGGCATATCTGAATGTGAATTATTTGTAAATAGTAAATATTCCAGAATAGGTTAAAATACTGGAAAAGTGTTCAACTTCTAATATGTTAACACAAAAACAGAGAGGCTTGCTTAGAATTAAATGCAATATACATTTTGATATTAGAAATATTTTCCCAGTAAAATATTTATACAATTTGAATTCTTAGTTTTTAAGATTTATTTATTTTAATTAGTTTCAAATACACAGTACATTGGTTAGGCATTTATATAGTTTATAAAACAATCCCCTTAATTGCTCCTTCTCTTCTTTGATTTTCTGCCTAGCCAATATATTAATGCTAACGGCATTACCTATGCTGTGCTCCCCAACCCCGTGACCATTTATCACCTATTAATTTGTACTTCTTTAACCTTTCATCCCATTCTCCCAGCCTCTTAACCTTCCTCACCTCTGTCCGTCACCAAATTGTCCATTATATTTGTGAGTCTGTTTTTTATTAGTTTGTTATTTTTGTTCCTTATAGTCCGCATATAAGTTAAATCATATGGTATTTACGTTTGTCTGACTTATAATTCTTATTTTTAAAGGAACTACTGTTTAATTTTGTTTTAAAATTCTCATTAATTTTGTTTTTCTTTATAAAATACTCTTTTATAAGACACTCTTCTACTTAATATGCTGATATTAACAAACACTGATGAATAATGAATAAACAGCTCTTACAACATAGTAGTAAAGATCAAATACTAAAGCAAAAAGGACAGTATCTATAGACACAGAACTTTCTTGTTTTTGTTGTTGCTGCTATTATTATTTTGCAAACATTAAACGAAGGGCCAGTATCTTTGGCATGTTACTTACTGATGGGTAGAGGTAACCTTCTCCATTCATGGCTATGTACAACCCTGTCTTCACTCCCTGGATGGCAACAACGCGCAGTCCCACTGGTATGAGGTTGAACAGTGCTGTAAAGATAAACATGGTCTGTCACAAATCGGCAGAAGGAAGTGAAGCATTGCTATCATTTCTTTCTCTTTTATTTGGGAAACCATCTTTATTAAGACCTTCTGAGAAGTTCCAATTAATTAACTTTTATTTCTCTTTATAATGAAAAAGTTTCTGCTGTGGATAAAATTAGCATTTGATCTTCAGTTTGCAGATCTTAGCAGTCTGCCTATAGCATCCTAAAGAACTGGGGCAGGGGAGCCCACATATAATGAACAGAATCAAGGCTGAAGTAACGCTTCTAATATCCCAGTCTCTGACAGCACTTGATACCATAAGTAATCAGCTGTGAAGATTCTCAAAGACTAGATTTTAAAAAGTCAAATATATGGTAACAGAAGGAGATTTGAACACACAATACAATATACAGATGATGTATTATCAGATTGTACACTTGAAACCTATATAATTTTATTAACCAATGCCACCCAATAAATTTAATTTAAAAAGAAAAAGGTCAAAGTTGATTGTTTATTTTGGTCCTTCATGCAGAAGGTATGCTTTATTATTGCATACCTTCTATGGTAAAAGGTAATTCTAAAACTAACTTACTCTTGCTGAACCAACATGACACTCCAGCAGAGCCCAGAAATGGTGTGCACCTGCTAATGTGCTAAATTTAAAAAGAGCTAATCAAACCAATTGCAATGCAAATTTTAGAGAATTTCCTTTATTAACATTTCATAAAATTATGAGTGAAAACTAACAGGGAAATATGCTCAATTTTATGTTTTCATGTTTTCTTATCTTATTTACCAAAAAAAAGAGAGTATGTTTCTATATTTTTCAATAGTGCAGATAGCAATGTTATAATAGATTTTTAAAAAAGTCTTAACATCTCTTTAACTCATTTCCATGCCCGTGTCACACCTTGACGATTTAGTCTAGCACCAATCTTGGTAAAAATTGATTGATTATTTGAGAGAATTTATCATAGAGACATTTATAAGAGAACCATTATCCACAATGATGTAATCTACACTCATTCAAGTTCTTTTTAATTCACATCTAATTCTAAGCAACAAGACCAGGTCAGAACAGGCAATGCAGCACTAAAATGTTGAAGTAAATGTATAAATAAAGTGTCTTAGGTACAGGCAGTCACCTATAGTCCATAAAAGGCAAATAATTTGGAAAATTTGGACAATTTTGATTTCAATCTATAAGTCTACTCGTTACATAACCAAAAATCAACTTTATAAATTGTGTTCTATTGAATTCACAGGCATATGTTTTCTTTGAATAGGATAAAGAAAATTATACACTCTCTTCTAATTACTACATGTTATTGACCCTGAGATCTCAAGATGTCTGTGCTATAGATGATGATAGGAAAAATGTCAGGCCATAGCGGTAAATAATTATCCCTAGACAAATACTCTGGGGCATATATGATTAGGTAGATACTAGCTTTCACAATGCAAACCAACACTGGATTGTCTTCTGTAGGATTCTAGGGGCTTATGATATCTCTATGGAGAAATGAGGCTTATGTTTCCTTATTTCTATTATTTAATATTTAACATGACTGTGGAGTTGTTGAGTACTATGAGGTAGTTGTGTCATTGTAACTCTCAGTATTCTATCTTCATGGAAGAAGGACATTGGACATTTTCATTCTTGTCGAGGGTGTCTTAGTTGTCCCATCTCCCTTATATTTTGAAAAGATGTATACCATAGGATAATTCCTAATTTATATGCAAAAGTTTTTTGGGGAAACATACTTATATGCCTGTCCATGCAAACTGTCCTAACTTAATCTATCTCAATTTAATTATTCTAATCTTTATGTCCTCTTAATAGTATTTGTAGGTTCCATATATTTGGTATAGGTCAGATGGTATAATTCTAGAAAGGAAGTATATAATGAACTCACCAAAATAATGAGGTATGGGAAAAAAAGGAATTATAGAAAATACTCCAAAATAAACATACTAAAAAAATAACATACTGGGTTTTTCTCCAGGATTTTGTTTGGGACATGAATTATCAGTTACAAAGTGATAACAGAAAGTGAATCCATACAATTGCTGTAATATGGAAGACACAGTTGACCATGATGGATCCATGGTGCTAATTAAAACCACATATCCCCACATTAATTGAGATATCACTGTACTGTTTCATTCTTGTATTTTATGTAAGTAAAAGCAATGTCACAAAGCTTAGAGGAGTAAAAATAATGAAGATGTTTATGTTATTTTGTTCATTCTGTGGAAAACTAAAGTTCTCCATATAACAGTGATTTTCAACACTGTTGGCACTTTAAAACTAGCTGTATGACAAAAATAGAATGGCCATGTCCAATCCAAGGCCAATTAAATCAGAATCTCAGGGAGTGGGTTTAAGGCATAAGGAATTTTTTTGAAAGCTCCTCAAATGACCCTGAAGTATATAGCCAAGGTGAGAACCACCAACCTAAGGCCGGTGGGGTGATGGTCTCACAGGGTGAGTTACTGGTAATTTTTACACAAGGTACCCAATTGGGAATTTCTAAAGTGAGAAGAATTGGTTTGAGTTAGGTTTTAACACTGTCATAGTTATTAGCATATTGATATTTCTGTAGTCTTATTCTGCTTACAGTATCTATTAAAAATATTTGGAACAATAGAGTATAATAGCATAGAAATACCCCAAGGTATCCCCAAAAGCAAAGTAGGGGAAAGAAAACCACTCCTGAATCAAACCTATAATTCATGGTAATGCTGACATTTAGTATATAGAAAGGAAGCTCTACATTTTTTAAAAATGTACACGCCTGAAAATGAGCATGGTCATGAAGTAACCTGAGTGCTCACTTCATTTTGTGAAAAATCTTTCCAAAGTACACAGGAGCCACTGATAAGCAGTCAAGCTGCTATAGGATCTTCTCTAATAGGACCAATTTTATCCACCATCAAACATTTTTTTGCCATTTTTCCCACCAGGGATTTCTAGATCTCGGGCTGAAAACTCTGGGAGCACATCGGGTTCACCTGCCTGCTGGCCTTTCTCATCTTCTTAACTCATCAAACGATTGTATCAAAAGCAGTTTAGCAGTGTGGTTTTGACTTTACCTAGTTCTAAATAATCTCATATTTAGTAGTGGGATACGTGCTGAACTCAAATCACGATTTGAAGGTTTAAGCCTCAGTTATTTGTTTCTTTGTTTTTTTATTTGGTAACTTTTGGGTGGCTTCAGGGCAACTTTTAGGTTATTTTCTTCTTATTTTCCTATTTATGGATGACTAATCCTTGTTTTTCCTTGTTTTATGTTCAGAGAGTTATCAAAAAACTGAATCACATTTGCAATTTATTATATAATAAATCGCAATTTGGTTTGCCCTTCCTCAAACCAAAAAGGCAGTCCTCTAATTAGGATCTGTCTGTCAGCATCCCTATCTCTAATGCTTATCCTAATTTTTAAATAATAGTTTTCAGTGCTAACAAATTTCTTAAGATTCATAAGACTACTGTAATGAACCATCGAGAAGAAAATATCTTAAAATTCATTTAAAAAAACTGTTTTTTTCCATTAAAAAAGTGATAGTACACAAAAGTAGAGCATTTCTCAGTGCTTTCATAAAGCTGTTATAATTCTGCCAAGTTTTATTAAATTTTATAGTTGTACTATTTTTATACCTCTTTGAGGAGAGAACTTTTATCTTACCATCTTTTATTCTGTTCTACTATGTCTTTGCAAATATTGAAATGGTAACAAAACTAACCTAACCTACCTAACTTAAAGTGCACTGAGAATGCAATGTAACTTGTAAGAAAAGGAGCTGTGAACCAGATCTTTGTAGGAATTTAAGTCCTTCGAATGTGGACACTATTATTTGGTTGAGTTGCTTTTACACAGAGGCTCCTGTTCTTGCTTCATCCTCAGAACTGTTCCTCACTAGCATTTAGGGGGATTGAGGAAGATTTCAAGAGTTAACTAGAGATTTTTGTTCCCTCTCCTGCAGTTACACAATAGGAGGAAAGAAATCCCACACATACAGAGAACAGAAGGCTGAGTATCTTTTAGTATCTCAGCTTTCCAGTTTAGCAGTTAACATTATCCAGATAACCAGATATAACTACGTATGATGCATATAATGTCTAGATCTACACTTTCACAATTTAGAAAATATTGTGCCACATATTCAATACTGAAGCAATACAATTTTAAAAGACATCTACTTGACCATTCTAATTTGATATTGATATTCATGACTGAAAATAACCAACTCATTTTGCATTATAAAAACCAAAGGTAGGAAAAAATTCCATAAAAACCTTTATTTGAAGGAAATTACTTTTCCAAGAAGTCAAATTAGGCAGCATGTTCATGCAGCTATAGTTTATTTCCTTTTATAAAAATTTGTAATAGATGACATAAGCCTCTAGTCTGATTAATCAGTGCCATAGCTCTTATATGATCAGAGTTATGAGAAACTAGTCCTCATGCTCTACTATTCTCTAACCAAAGAAATCAGAGAACACTGAAGACATAAGTGTTTATGACTCCACAACAGTAAGATGTAAGAAAAAGAGGATGCCTTTTGTCAAAGAATGAGTAAGGAGTTAAAGATAGGAAAAAATGAACATGAGCACGTGCATGTATGTATTAGCTTGAACCGGGAGAACCTGACATCTTTTATACGTCAAATATGGTTAAGAACTGATCATTTTAAAAGGTTCAAGCTAATATTGATATCCCAACAAGAAAACAATGACACTGGTCTTATAATAAAAATACCTCTTCTTCCCTGTGTCTGAATTGCTTTACCATTTCTTTTCTTAAATCAAAAAAGGAAATAAAATAAAAATAAACCAATGAAAAAATATGATAGGGAAAAGTTTAAAAGTACAAAAGGATACCATAATAGGTACAAGATAAAAAGATTAAAATTGAAAAGGAGAAAAATACAGATAAATCAAGAAAAATTAAAAGTTGAAAAAAAAAGTAATGCTCAAGTTCAAAAATAAACACGATGGCTGGAAAAATACTAATGTTTTACATAGCAACACCAAATGCATGAATAGTCTATTTCATATTATTAGCTGCTACCAGAATCAGTTACTAAAAATTCGATTACAGAATTTAAAACAGGAAATGCCTATAACTTGGTTACATGCATTCAATTTTTTTTTTCTTTTCATGGAATGAAGTTCTAATAAAATCAGGTTTTGCTTTTCACTAACTCTTGAGCAATAGAAAGAGTGTCTATTTTAGAACTTATGTGCTAAATTAAAAGAAATCACATGCTAATATAAACAGAAAATTGGAAAGGAAAACACAGACAACTGAATAAAGAGAGACACCAGAATGAAAAAAAAAGGAAAATTATGTACAAAGAAATAGTAAAATGAAGACAGACATTAGCACAATGTTTTAAGAACAAAATGTTATCACAGACCCAGTTCTATAAAGTAGTTAAACAACATATACAATGTATTCAGAGGCACAGAGCTTCAATGTCCTCCCAATAAATATAGGTATTCTCTTGTAGAATGCCAAAAATTTGAAAATTAAATTTCTATTATTTGAAACAACTAATCTTTATAACTCTTCAGTTTCCATAATTATCATTAAGAAGCTATAATTCTTCCAAAGTAAACATGTAATCAACTTTCATATGAATGCTCTAGTATACTTACTTGACTTTTATCATAATGAGATTAAAAGTAACAATAATATCTGACAATTGTTTGAAAAAAATGAAAATATGAATTTATAATTATTTTAAAGTAACAGATTTCTTTTGTTACTCTATTAATATTTTCATTGGCGTGGTCCAAGTAAATTGTAAATGGCATTCTAGTGTGTAACACTGTAAAAATGAGCCAACGTAACCAAATATTTGCAAATATATTTTAAAAAGTCTTTTAAGTAGCAGAGTATCTTCTACCAACTGTGTTAATTGGCAGCCTGAGGTTGTCACTTACTAGAATTAGTGCTGTCATCCTTGGTTCCATCGAGAGCTCCATCAGGGTGCATTTGCAAGTAGTAGCCTTGCCTGCAATATAACCTGGTCACTATGCCCTTGAGCTGGGGATCTGAAAGGCAAACATAGTTATCATAAGCCTCATGATGTGTCACAATACTTTCTTTTTTATTTTGTTTCTTCTTTCTTTTTCAGAAATAAGAGGGGATTTTATAAAAGTAGCACCTTTTATTTTGTGCTGATTTCCCTGTATTTATCAAACCTGGAGTACACTAATCATAGAAGGTGAAGAAAATGCAGTCATAAGCTGCATTTGTCAGCTGCAGGAAAAGTCATTTTATAAAACGAATCTGAGTGTATTTAAATTATTAGTTAAAATGATTAGATTACTTAATCTATTAGTTTAATTATTAGTTAAATCTTAAACAAATTCATTTAATAGGTTAAGCTAATATCATTCAGAATGGCAGTACAAGAGTTTTACAAAACTTCTGCTTCAAATAAACCTTGTTAAAGGATTTTTAATAAATTTTTAACTTAATTTAACAAGTAATCCCCAATTGCGAAAAACCTGTATTAAAAAAATCATGTTAACATTTCAGTACACATTCTTAGAAAAAGTCCTAATGTGAAGAATGTTTCCTTGACGCATAAAGGGTCACCCTAACTTGCATGGAGGCATCTTTGGTACTTATACGGGATCTACAAGAAAATCAGAAAATCAGCTTCTGATCTCAGGGTGAGGCCCGATAACAACCCTTCGCTGTGAGGTCAGCTCTGTGGCAATAATCTAGAGAAATCAAACAAATTAAATAGATAATCCTACTTATTTATATAACTAAAAAAGAAGGATAAAATTATATACTATGAATTTTTATTCTTGTGCAAAAGAGCTTGAAGTAGAGGACAGTGGCAGTTTACTGAAACAAAAAAGAATTACACGGTAACAGACTTTTCATTCGATGTGTCGTTGAAAAGGTAACCACTCCATTGACCCAGTACTTCAGAAAGAGGCAGCTATACCTTTGAAAATAAATATTTGCATGTGGCTTTTCAAAGGCCATCCCCAACTCATGCCTAGATTTGATATGACATATCATAATCCTCACTATGGCAACTGGCATCTCCACAATTGCGGAATGGGACACCCAAATGCAATCATGCCATCAAAACAACAGGTTGTCACAGAATGATGAAACCTAGCATTTAGATTGTAAGTGATACAAAAACCATGGACTTGCAACCAGGTAAACACATACATAAAAACACACTAGCAAAAACAAAACCAAATGAAAAAAAGCTATTCAAAACTAGAACATCCTTAGCCTTTTGTTCAGTCCTCAAGAAATTAAAAGGAATGTTAATATCTGTTTCTAAGTATATCTGATATAACTAATAATGACTCCACGGTATACAGATTTGCTTCAAAGATAGTATAATATTGAAGAAAATCTGGGAAATAATGCATGAATACCACAACATCACATCTCTGCGACTAAACATATCAGAATATAGATGCTTTGGGAAGACTAGGATTTAAAAAATGAACACCTGGAAAATCTTTCTAAGATTCACTTCACTGGATTTCCAAAAAATCTCTACCCATGAAACCTTCACCCAAACTGCAAAATTAACATGTAAGTTTAAACTTGTCCAGTATAATTTTCACTTCAATTCTCCCATCTCCACCTATTCCAGCCAAAAGACATTTCTACCCTGTCCTGACTACTTATGTTAACAGTATCAGTCTCCTAAGAGCAACACCACGCTTGCCTTTTTTATTCGACCTAATGAGTTGCCAGTTCCTACAGATGCTGCCTTCACAATCTCCCTCATTCTTTTCCCTTTCTCTGTTTTCATTACCAGCAGCAGTTCAGCCCCTCAGGGCCTTCTCTCAGGTGGTCGTCCCACCTGTGGTGTGCCTATTCCAATCCATCAGATCTGGAAATGTATAGCAACTTTTTACTGCTGGCTGAATTACTAACTAAATTATATCTGGCAGTAGTGGGGCCCCATCTTATCTGCCTGACCTTGTTTTCTATTGCTCCCACGCCACCCCTCAGAGCTCAGCCTGGGTCACTGTGGGCTGCCTACAAATATTCCATAATCTCCCACATTTATCCTGTTCCCTTATGCTAATCTCTCAAATACACCCACCCGCATTAAGATGCTCCCTTGCACATCTATGCACAGACACGCATATGCACATATCTTTGCGTAGCTAACTTCTTTTCTCTTTCCCAAGGTCAGTTCCATCAATGCTTCCTCTGGGGCACTTTCCTAATATTTCAGACAAGCTCTGATTCCTCTTTTGAAGGCTTTTATGGCAGAATCCTTCATAGATGTAACTTATTTTTTAAACATCAAAATTACTTCATTTTGAAATGTTTTTAATACATTATAAGATACAGAAAACAATGCAACTTACACCCATGCACCCACCACTAAAATTAAACAAATGTTAATATTTTGCTTTATAATTCATTATTTTAATTCCAGTTTGTGAAATTATGTGATTGATGTCTGTCTCCAAACTGAATGGTAAGTTTCCTAAAGAAAGTTGAAATGTATGATATTGCACACTATTACTTATCCAGGGCCTAGATGAATAGGAGCAGAGCAATCTATATTTCTTGGATGAATACTGACAAGGGTATAATTTATCCAGTAATTCCATATATTGCTGGTGGGAGTGAAAACTGGAACAACATGAAAAACAAGATGGTGACCACAATAAAACCTTAAAAATGTCCACAATTTTTGACTAAGCAATTTTACTTTCCAAACTTCGTACTTAAAAATAAGTCCTCAGCATTAAAAAGTTTTGTATTTTATATACATACATGTATATAAAATAAACATATCTATGTAAAAAAAATACTATCCATAGAAAAAAATACATGAGAGAGAAGACACCAAAATGTAAATATAACTGTATTTTGATTGTTATTGGAATATTTATTTTTCAACATTTCATTTGCAAAATTTCCTATAATGATGGTATGCTGATTTGTAATGAAGATGCAGAAATTTTAGTAGAAATCTATTTGTCTTTTGACAAGAAATGAATAAATAATATCTCATACATATATAAAAATAACCTAAAAAGCATATTACTATTGTAGATTAACTGGTTTCCTAAATTTTTAAAAATTCCATTTATTACTTTCTTTTTGTGCATAGTCATAATCATGAAACCTTCACTGATATTTTATGATTTATAAAACTGCCCATTATACAATATGGCTATTTACAGCTTAAGGTCATTCTTTCAATAAATTAAAACAAAGGAAAGAAACTTTTGCCCCAAAGCCAAAAGTATGCAACCAAATAATACTAACAAAAACAAAACAAAATAAAACAAAAACTATTTTACTGACACATCAGTTATGTGCAGTCAGGCAAAGCAAAGGTATAACTAAGCTTCTAGATCTAGTGTGTACAGGAGGATATAACCCTTCATTTTCTTACTCTACAGTAAGTCTCACCTTCAGTCTAACATGTGCTGAATAATTCATTTACATGTGTTATTTCATGACTCTGGGAGAGAAAAGTTGACACAAAGGGACCAAGAAAATCTCACACAAATGCCAGAATGGACAGAGCCTACACAGCTGCAATAAAAGCACGTGGCTCCAAAGCAAGAGTCAAAAGCAGATGTCGCTCTCCCAAGAGGAGTGCAAGGCAATGCCTTGCATTCTGTGAAGACCTAGTATTAGAACTTCCTGTTGGTTTACTATCACCAAAACTGAGAAAAAGTTAAGCTTTGTTAATACAAATTCACACTGGAGTCTTCAGAGTCACAAGGCACTTCAGGTTCATAAAGTTCCTGAGGCAGGTTGGGGCATCCTGTAATTTTTGAGGGGCTGACACACTGACACTGGTTCTCAGTCCCTGTTCTCAATGACTGCTCAGCAATATGTTGAAGTTGATGTGCTCCTGGTTAAGTAGACATATAAATTATGTTACTTAGTTTAATTAAAGTTAGGATAGTTCAGGGAAAAATCATCCCACAATGATAGCATGGATTAAAGGTGACACAGAGAGTGAGGTGGGAGGTAACATCAAGAATGTAGCAAAAATGACATAAGATATCCTCTGCATGGATTATGTGGTTAAGAACAAGTATATTAATAAGTAACAAAACAATGAAGATCCATTCAGATCTAACATTAAGTCAGCCAAAAGAGTTTGAAAATGTTAAGAAGACAATCTGAAAAAGTACAATGATAGAAACAGAACACTATCCTAAATTAATATTATGCCTTAATATATAAAACAGTGAAAATATTACATGTGTAAATCAAACATATTGAGGTACATTCTCACTTTTTTCATTAAACTGATGAGATGAAAAGGTCTGGTGACATTGTTCTAATGAACGTTAAATATAAACCCTATAAGAACAAAAATTTTGTATTCAACATATTGACATATCCCAAATTTTTACAACTAGGACTTTCAATTAATAATTGAAAAGTGAATAAATATATAAAGTTCTATACTTATATTTGAGTTAGACATGTAAAAAATGTGAAATATTTTTCAATTCATAAAATTGCTAGAGTTTTTTAATTTCTTCCAAAACAATTACACATTTAATATATCTACTCTGCCTAAGAAAATAAGAAAACTTAGTCTGTCTTGAATTTCTTTTCTCTTCTGTTTTGTCTTTTATTTTCTATTTCCTGTACCTGAACATTTCACTAAAAATGTTTTGAGGATACTGCTTCTGTGAACCTCTCTGATAGTAATGAAAATAGAAATAATGAAAGCTAATGTGCATGAACATCAAGGAAAAAAAAAAGATGTTTCATAATATATTAGCCTCAACACTCAGAACTGAAAGAAATGCAAATTGGTCCAACTGCCTTCAGATATAGAAAAAAAAATACCCAACATTTTTAATTAAAACAATCACTCTCCCAGAAGTGGGTTCATTTAAATCAATCACTGTCACAAATTGTTGTCATCCAATGTGCAAACTGACAAAAGAGAAATCAAGGTAACTCATAGAATAATGTATACAGTTTAAATCATTATTTAAATTGAAAAATGTCCAATATTGGCATAAGTATTTTATATACTAAATCACACACACTATACTTATTTACATATAAATCTTGGTACAAATTGATTACCAGCATATGTTCTCATGTCATTTCTCTATAACCTATAGAAAAGTCACATGGTTTTTACAGGGTAAAAAGTAACTTTTGGAATATACATTTTTGTGGTAGATCTAATTAGATTTTGGCACTCCTAGTAGCGGAAAATAGTATTGTGAATAATTTTCTGAAAGCCATAAATTATCATATAATTCAATCATAAAAATAAACCATGCCCAGGAACTTTTCCAAAGGCTGAGAAATAAAGGCTGGAGCACTAAGGAAAATGATAAATGAAACTAAAAGTATCTGAAAATTCGCTCTATCTTTTTTTGTTAATTCCTTAGGATGAAATTTAGTTTCTTCCAAGAATTGACCCATGCTACCTCAAGAGTTCCATCTGTCTAGGAAATAGTTCAGCTGTTTAAAATAGTTGCCTAACCCCAATCACTTCAATGCAATGGATTATCTATCATGTCTGTTAATTTTAACTACTGATTCTACAGCCTCGAAAGCATCTCCACCTTTGCCTAGCAGAATCCTATGCCTGTAAGCACTAAGGATATATCTTTAGAATTTTATACTAAAAACAAACAAACAAACAAAAACAGTTCTCACCCTCCAGTAGCTTACTGTCTAGTAAGGGGAAAAGGGTAGAAACTGTAATATGGTTTTATGACGATTAATCATGTGCTAATTACTGGGTTTACACATCTTTCTGCTCTGCAAATACATTATAAGTCCCTTGACAATTTGCAGCATATATTATTGAAAATAGCCTGTTACTATGCTGTATACAGAGCAGATTCTTAACAAATATTAATTGAACTAAATTCATTTAATTCTGAAAAGAATTTATATGGAAACCCTAAACTGCATTCAAGGCAAAATGTATTTCTTTTTGCATCTCATTTAAGAATTGGAGAGGAGAGCATGCTTGAGATAAAGATAAATGTGGGCTTTGAAATGGAAACACAATACTTTTTAACTTTTCTTCTATTTTAGCCAAAAAAGAGTCCTTCTAGGTAAAGTATATTAAGAATACAACAGTGGGTAAAGCATCTTCTTGGGGAAAACATCTAAGATCATTAAAAAGAAAGCAGGAAGTAAAGATTCTGCCTAATATATGACTAAATATATTAATATAGTAATATATGACTTAATATATAACTTAATGTAAGCTCCAAGGAGCAGCACGCCTAAGACTGGTGTCTGGGGATTCCTAGCACAAGATAAATTCTCTCTAGCTTTTAAAATATGTATTCAAGGTCTACAAGCTCCAGAACAAAGCAAACTCAGAAAAGCACTTCTTTCCGATACTATTTTACAAAGAGGTTCTCTAATTGCTACATTCTAACATATTAAAGAAACTTTAGAACACCTATAGCTCCAACATAACCCAGAACTAGACAATAAAATGTACAAAATGTTGGATCTATTGTTCTATCTTACTTATTCATCATTTACAAAGATGAATAATTATATCATAATTATACATGTGTTTTGATCTGCTAATTTATTCCATCTAAATTTTAACTAAATATTTTTTAAATTAAGTTGTAAGTGTAATTATATAATTGCAAAAAATAATATACAACATTTTTGTGAATATTTAAGTGAGAAAAATACGTGTCCGTCAGTGACAACACTCAGGATCCAAGTTAATCCATTATTATTATTATATCTAGAAAAAGCTTTCCTGATAATAGACTGTGCCCCTTGCCGGAACACGTAAGCGCATATGCAGAGCCGTGGTATGCTCCGTCTCATTCAGTGTGCTGAGGTGTCACTCTGTGTGGCATCTGCTGCGCTTACAAATATGAGCACATCATTCATGTTAATTTTTCATCAATATGTCAGTGACACCAAATACTAAAAGAAAATATTATTTTTAAGAATTTTATATCTTGTTTTTCATCTTAGCATGAATATTAGGAAGGACTATGCTGCAAGGTGAGAAAAAAGCATTTAGATTGCTAAGTAAATTGCTAAGCATTTCACTTAAAAAGTATTTTCTAGATTGCTAAGTAAGTCACTAAGTACTTCACTTAAGTTTTCAAATGCCATTGTCATAGAAAGAGTGGGACCTGAGGTACTTTCTTGTAATTACTATCTAAATATTATTTTTTAAGTCTAGATATACATTTTAGTATTTGTGTTCCTAATGCCATTTTCAGATAAACTCAAAGAAGTGTTCAATCTCAGTAATATATTTGCAATAAGCATATATAACTAAATATGTTAAATGATCAGACTTTCATGATTTTTCAGCCAATTTCTAAATGTTTAATAACAACCTTTTTATATCTTTATTATAGGATTTTTTAAATTTAAAAACTATTATGGAAATAGCTATTGCAGACCTTTGCAATAACTGATTCTGAAGGAAACTGTACCATTTTGAAACACTCTCAAGTTTTGTATTTAACTTGTGATACCTTGTCACAATAAAGAAACACACACACAACACACACATACACACCAACGAACAGCAAAGAGGAAAGAAAAAAAAGTTTTACTTTACCATATAAGTAGCCAAAATTACATCCTTTAATTTTAATAGACATTCCTTTCACTTCTTACTGCTCAACACAAAAGCTACTTTATGCTTACTATAATAGAAAATATAATTGTATATTATAAATATTAACCATGCTTTTTATTGTGTTCATAAAGTTTGAGGCTAATCAAATGTAACTAAATGGCTTGAGGAACAAAGGACCAAGAGATTTAATAGCATTTCCTAATATTTCGTAGTTATACACTACCATAATGAATAAAATTTTAATGCTGGAATTATTATTGAAAATAATATGAATGTTACATGAGTCATATGCCTTAATCTGAGAGAGCTTAATAATTATGCAAACATTCTTTAAAAGCCTAAGTGACTTCTACTTCTGACAAAGGTAGTGTAACAGAGACCAGAAAGTCCCTTTAACATGAAACAATAAAAAATCTGACAAATTGAATTTTGCAGCACACTGGGCATCAGGAAATAAAGAACAGTTATCTCTGAAAAATGAGAAAGAAATAAGGTGAGCCCTACTATTGGCTAAGTTTAAAGCCTTGAGAGAGATTCCAGGGCATGGTCAAGGGCAGGAACCCCAGTGGCCTCTCTAAATTGAGGATATGGAGCTGAATTCCAGGAGATCAAGGTAGGCAGTATACAGAGGACTAGAGAAGAGACAGAGTTGTAGATACAGAGAACTTCCAAGACCTGCAGAGCATTCATCAAGTATTCAGCTGTGTACTGATCAGCAATTGTATATGAGAAAACCACTCCAGGCTGGGGAAAGCCATCTAAGAAGTTTGGAGATTAGAGTTGGCACTGGCTCAGACACAAACAGGTACAGGAATAGTACCTATTCTCACTAGTAAGACTGGAAAAATTCATAATTCTTGGGGTATGGAAGAGAGTACAAATAAGGGTCTCATCTCAGTAGTGGGGGGGAAATAGTCTTCATTTGATCAGTGCTTCAGTCTCACCTAACGAATTCTGAAAGAAGAACTAAATAGGGTAAATAAACTGTTTTCAAGTAAGCTAACTGCATCCCAGAATAAGCTGAAAAATATTTGTAAGACATAAAAATACTGAGCATCCAACAAAGTAAGATTCAAAATATTTTGAATCCAATAAAAGCTACCAACCCTTTTGGCTCTCTGAGCAGCACCATGGCGGTCGGCAAGGACAAGCGCCTTATGGAAGGCAGCAAAAAAGGAGCTAAGAAGAAAGTGTTTGACTCATTTTCTAAGATTGAAATGATGCAAAAGCACTAGTTATGTTCTATATAAGAAATATTGGGAAAACACTAGTCACAAGAACTCAAGAACCAAAATTGCACCTGATGGTCTCAAGGGTCATGTTTTTGAGGTGAGACTAGCTGATTTGTAGAATGATAAAGTTGCATTTAGAAAATTCAAGCTAATTACTGAGGATATTCAGGGCAAAAACTGCCTAATTTTCATGGCATGGATCATACCCGTGACAAAATGTGCTCCCTGGTCAAAAAATGGCAGACCATGATCAAGATTCATGTTGATGTCAAGACTACTGATGGTTATTTGCTTCGTCTGTTCTGTGTTGGTTTTACTAAAAACAAAACAAAACAAAACAACAACAACAACAAAAAAACATAACAATCAGATTCAGAAGAAGGCCTAAAATCATCTTCTATAAATGAAAACCACAATTTGTAAAATGAAATATATATGTATCTCTCTCTCTCTCTCTCTCTCTCTCTCTCTCTCTATATATATATATATATATATATATATATATATGATAAGATCAATTGCTTTTTTCAGTTTTTCCTTTTTTAATTTATTGGGGTGACACTGCTTAATAAAATTGTATAGGTTTCAGGTGTACAATTATATAATAAATCATCTGTATATTGCATTGTGTGTTCACTGTCCAAAGTCAAAACTACTATTATCATATATTTGACCTCATTTTCCTTTTTCTACCTCCCCACTCCCTTTTCCTCTGGTAATCACTAAACTATAGTCTGTGTCTATGAGTTTTTGTTTCTTTGTTTTGTTCATTTTTGCTTTCAGTTTTAAATCCCACATGAGTGAAATCACATGGTTCTCAACTTTTTCTGTCTTATTTCGCTTAGAATGATTATCTCAAGATCCATCTATGTTGTTGTGAATGACAGTATTTCATCTTTTCTTATGGCAAAGTAATATTCCATTGTACATATGCTGATTAAGAATTGCAGAAATGTGAGTGGTAAACTTGAATACAGCAATAGAAATGGTTCCAAATGAAATTTGAAAAAAAAAGAGATTTTTAAAAAAATTAATAGAGTATCAGTGAGCTGTGATATGACTTCAAGTGACTGGACTTATGTTTAATTAGAATGTCTAGAGAAAATATCAAAGGACAAGAAAATAATTTGAAAAAATAATGGCTGAAGAATTTCCAAATTGGTAAAAACAATAAAATCAAAGATCTGAATAGCTTAACAAATTCCAAATACAGCAGACATGAAGAAAACTGCACCAAGACATATCATACTGAAAATACTCAAAATCAGTGATAAGAAAATAATCTCTTTTCTCCCCAAAGAGCAGGAAAACACATTATATATAAAGGAACAAAAGTTAGAAAGACAGCTTGATTGTAACAATTGAAGCAAGAAGACAATGAAGCAAAATCTTCAATGTACTGAAAGAAAAATTAGTATCTTAAAATTTTTAAAAATTGCACATATCTTCCAAAAACAAAGGTAAAATAAAGATGTTTTTAGATATACAGAAGTAGAGTGTATCATGAAAGGACTTTCAGTACAAGAAATGTTGAAGGAAGTCTTTTAGGGACAAAAAAAAATTGATACCAGATAGAAGAAATATAGATCTAAACCAAGGAATAAAGAGCATTGGAGATGATAAATACACAGGTTAACACATGCATATTTTTCTTATTATTTACTTATCTTAAAAAGATAATTGACTGTTTAAACAAAAATAATAACTAAGTAATGTGGGGTTCATAAAATATGTAAAAGTAAAATGTCAACAACATTTTAGGAGAAAGGAAATACTATACATACTCAAATGTATACTATATATGCTATTAGAAAGGTTTCAATGGTTAGTTTGATGCTCTGCTGACATCATCTTGAAATCCTTAATTTTTCAAAACCAGGTCTTACATTTTCATTTTGCTCTGAGCTCCTATCCTATTCTTAAATATGACACAAAAAGCATGATCCATTGAAGAAAAAGTTGATAACTGAATTTCACAAAAATTCAAAATTTCTCTTCAAAAGAAATGTTAAAAGACTATAAGGACAAGTCACAGACTAAGTAAAAATCCTTGCATTTTTTATATCTAATTAAAGGCATGTATCTACTATTATACAAAGATTAAAAACTCAATAGTAATAAGACAAACATTGCAACATAACAAATGGGCAGAACTAGAGCACTTTATGAGAGATTGCTCATGGATGAAAAGTTCATAAAGAGATGCTCAAAATCAGTACTCATTGAGGAAATAAAATTTAAAACCCTAATAGTATACAGTTATACATATTAGATTAAAATTTAAAAAATATCATACTGATTGTTGGCAAGAATGTGAACAAACTGGAACTCAAATAAACTAATGGAAGAAATAGAAAGTGCTCCAACCGCTTGGAAAACAGTCTGCAAATTCTTAAACTGTTCAACATAAACCTGCCAACATAATCCAACCATTCCACTTTGAGGTATTTACACAATAGAAATAAAAGTATATGTCCATTCAAAACTATGTAAAGAGTGTTCAAAGAAGATTCATTTTTAATCATCCAAGACTCAAATGTTCATTCAACAAATTGTATCCATACAATGGAATGCTACTCAAGAGAAAGAGAGAGAGAGAGAGAGCATGCGTGTGAATGAATAAAATATTGACAGATGTAACAAAATGGATAAATTCCAAAATAATTAAGCTGAATAAAAGCCATTTTTACTTTAGGTTTCCAAGTATATAATATTTTTTAAAATTTAAAGAAATATATAATGACAAAAACAAGATCTGTGACTGTTTGGAGATTGGTGAAGGGACAAGGAGAGGTAGGATGTTAGCAGCACAAAGGGGCATAAGAAAACTTTTGCATTGATTGACCTAATCATAGTCTTGAGTATGATGATGGTTTCTTATGTCAAAACTCATAAAATTGTACACTTTAAATATTTACAGATTATTTTATGACAATTATACCTTAGTTGAGCTATTAAAATTTAAAAAATCATAAATAATATAAGGATAGGAAACAATAAAATAATGCTAACAATAATCAATCAATATTAATAAAGGACGAAATAGACTTCAGGGCAGAGAATCTTATGATGGAGTAAGAGAGATCATTTCATAATAGAGAAGTCAATTCATTAAAATATATAACAATCCTGGATGTCTGTGCATCTTCTGACAGAGCTTCAAGTACATGAAGCAGAAACTGATAGATCTTCAGGGAAAAATAGAAAAACCTAAAAATATAGTCAGATATTTCAACTTTCTTCTCAAAAACTTATATACCAAATAGAAAATCAATAAGGATATAGAAAATAAATTCTAAGGCTTGGAATATTATATGTTAAATTTAACATACTCAGTTAAATCACTACAAAGTATGATTCACTTTTCCTTTCAGAAACTAGAAATGGAATTTTCTAAATGTGAAGAATCTGAAAAACAACTACTATTTGACTCATTCATAAAATTTTCACAGCCAGTCAAACCTATAGCAAGCTGTATTAATTTATTCTCCAGCTGTTATTACATTATCTAAAATCGAGGATTAGCATGACAAAAAGTATGATGTTAAAGAATCAATGGGCATCTGTTGAAATTAAAGTGCATTATTGTTTAAGAAAATCCAGTATCAAAAGCCTTTCAGTGAGTTACACTGTAATTAGGATATATCATATTACATTAACCATGAAAATAAGAATTATGGTAGATGTGTAGGTTTATTAGTTGTTTTTTTCTTTTTAACAGAAATTGTAGAGCAGTAAACTGGTAACTCTGCATGACAAAGAAGTGTTTCCAATTGCTTAGCGCACATTTGCTTTAGGATCAGGAAACATTTTTTTAGATGTATTATGCCAAGAAAATAATCAAGACAGTGGGTGCATTTGAGAAAACAACTGCATGTGACAAGGACTGATCAACGCATTCTCCAGAATTAGTATTAGAGAGAAATAGTATTTTTCAGAACAAATATTTTGCTTGTTCATTTCTAGAACTGTGCAGAGACCTCCACCCCATAGGCAGATTTGGCTGTGTTATAGCTGGAAGTGGTACTAACAGATACTTTAAGCCTACTTCCATTTAAAGAAGGTGCAAGTGTCTGAGGACTATTCCCTTCTAAGTTTCTATTTCAGACATTTGTCTTCTAGCTGCTTCTAGGAGGAGATGAGAGTTATAACCTCTTCTGTTAATCAATGCCACTCCCTCCCTCTAGAACTCCAGAGCAACAAATAGGTACACCTATTTGTCAAGATCAACATGAACACTTTCAAGTAGAAGGGAAAAACATTTAAGCCAGCAGTTACGAAAAGAAAAAAGAAAAACTTTTGGAAATTGACATGAAAGTTCTATAAAGGATGATGTAAAATTTAGTCTAGAATTTAGAGTTCAGCGTGACCAGGTGTGTGTGTGTGTGTGTGTGTAAAACCCAAACTTCTATATATTTTATTACCAGAAACTATTGCCTCTGTACCATTTTTTAATCTATTAAGGCTTAAAACAAATGGCAGTTTGAATCAATCACAAAAATTTAAAAACATACCTACAGAAATAGATGATTTCACATTGGAAAATAAGAGAAAAATTCTTCCCATGCTCTGTTTAAGAGTATTTTCAAGAGCCAAGATATTTAACTTGCCTATTTAGCATGCATACTTGAACATCTACTTTGTTCCAGGCTCTTTGTTAAGAGCTGAGAGAAATTTATAGCCAAATCAGATTGTTGTCCATTATTCCCAGCATCAGTAAGCCAATATTACTGTATCAGTCATAAAACAATAAGGCTGCATGAACAGAAAGGTAATATACATCACTAATTATAACAATTGCAAGAATAACAACTATCACTTCTTGAGCACATACTTTGAACCAGAAACTACTCTAAGTTATCTTTATTAACTCATTTAATCCTATAGACACTTTTTGAGGTAGGTGGCATTACTATCCTCACTTTATAAATGAGGAAACTGAGGCACAGAGTGGTATGTGATTTGCTCAAGTAACATAAGGAAATGCTGGAGCTGTAATTGAAGCTCCTGGAGTCTGGCCTCCCAGCTGATCTGCTTACCCCTAGGCCAGGCTCTGGATAAGGACTCCAGCATACTGAGACCATGCAGAAGTCGCAATAATTCACAAAGTGCCCTATGAGGGGTTACAGACAGATTAGAGGAGAGCAATTGACACAACGGGCCCTGGCAAATTGTATTAGAGAATTTTTAATAAAAAGGTAAAATTGATTTATCTTCCAATATTTGTAGGGCTATCATAAAAACAGAGAGTAGTATTATTTAATTTTGCTTTGTGATATGAAATAGAACAAATAGAGTGACATCAGGATTGAATATAAATAAGGGTAGTAATTGTCATCTCTTTGGAATATAGGTTACTATTATATTCCAGCTGTCTAGAACAGTGCCTGTCATAGACTAGGCCTTCAATATATAAATAATTAATATATGAAAGAATGAATTGATAAGGAAAGGAAAATTTCAAACCCTCTTAGCTACCCAGTGAAAGAAAAAACCAACTCTCTCACAAAGTAATGGGTTCCATGGTACTGAAAATGTTCAAGATGTTGGATGGTTATCTATTAAGAGAAGTAGGGAAAGAATTGCTACTTTTTGCTCTTATTTCAGGTTTGCTTTGAAAAAGATATCTGAAAATACAAAACAAATATGAGAAAAGCCAACTTTATATAAAATGTGAAAGTCTAGTACCATTTGAAAAGGACCAGTTTTGGACCACTGCCCCTTTCCTAATGCAAAGTGAAATACGGCAAACACTGCCTTATAGTTTAGGCCATGGACAGTTAGGAATTGAGGGAGCGTGGGGCAAAGGTTTAGAAGGTGGAAATCTGTAGCAGTTGGAAGATTGTGAAGTTTTCATATTTCTGAAAGCAAGCTGTGGTGTATGGAAACTGTTTACCAGCCAGGTGTATTTTAAAGGGAGAAAATATGCAGTTGATTATGTAGTTAGTTTTCATTTTTTTGTGTATTTTAATATTCTTTAAAATTTACTTTAACTCTACTTCACAAATACAGTTACACAGTCACAGTGTGCTGATTTAATAAGCAACCTCACTGCGTGGACATGTTTTCAGGGTGCAGAGCAGGTGAGAGGAAGAAAAGTAGGGGAGCTGACTGTGAATCAGATTCTCCTTCCGCCCTACCACACCTCTTTGAAACGTACACTTATGTCCTAAATCTTGATTTCTTTTGCTAAAATTGGAATTGTGGTTTGTGGCTTTGACATCTGAGCCATACTTTTAATTTCTAAAATAAGAAAGAAAAATCCTGGGAAAGGCTCTATCTACATGGAGAGCACATTTGGGTTCACTCCTTTAGAAATGGCAAAGAGAACCGATTATTCCTTATCCCAAATTCTACACTCTCAATCCACTCTCCTACTCTGTTTAGCTCAAGAAGTCCTTCTTATCCCAAAGCCTTTTTGACCTGTAATGGATCTGGCACTGGAAAAAAAAAAATCGCAGTGTGTTGGAGAAGAACCAGAGAGACTGGGGTAGCCTGGAGGCCCAAAGGAGGACAAGACTTGGAACGTCTGCAGTCACGCCTCAGTGAACCTGATTGCAAAGGATTGAAAACGGCCAGAGAAAAATGAAAAACAAAACTTTAAAACACTACACTCAGAAACACCACTTAACTATGGGCATGTTTAAGCCTGTCCTTTTCTTTCCTTTGATAATATAATTGGTAGGTAATAGAAATGCCAATATTTTTATCCATTTAAAAATCTCAGTTGAGTCTTTTAGCACATGTGTATAAAAATATTTAATTCTTTTTTTTTAATTCTAAGTCTATTCAAAAGATAATATTAAGACCCAAATCTATCAAGAAGTTTAATGTGTTTTCTTCCTTAAAAAATTTACAGTTTCATGTGGACTTCAAATTGGATTCGACAGAAAAGAGATAAAAAGTAATATAAGACTTAAATGTTTGTTTATAGAATGCCATCGGCCAATATCCTCATGGAGGAAAGAGAACTGAAGACATTCTGACCGACAGGATGGGTTAGAGGGTTTTAGGATAAATGAAGATAAGACTGAAGGCCACTTGTAGGTAGCTCCGGGCACACTAGCAACTCAGGCTAGCAGTTGGTACATGAAGCACTGGAGCGACAGAAAGCATGTTTTCTCCGTTTTTTCTTAACTGAGAAGTGATGTAATATTGTGACATTTTAGAGAATGCTATCAACTGCAAACTACTACTCTACACACACTGAGCATTGGAGAAAATAGATTAAAATTTTTAACCTGAGAAATTCATTTGATTGTTTCTAAATTTCTAAATCCCAAATTCTAAGCTTTGCTGTAGAGAATGTTAGTAGTGTGCGTGTGATGAAATTTAAAGGCTTGTTGTGGTCTAGTATTCGAAGACTTTTTAAATGCTTTGACTTTCAGTGATTCAAGATAATTTCTACTGACATTGTCACCAAGGATTATTTTAAATGATATTAAGAAAGCTTATTCTATTGTTTTATGAAGGAAGGATATGCAACAAGATCATTGAAAGAAAAAAAGAAGCTTTAAATCTCTGTCAATATTTTTCTGAAATGTGCTCAGTTAGCTAAATAAATTAGTATCTTCCTGATCAATTCAAAGGCAGACAGATTTAAAAGGCCACATTTCCTTTTTGAGATTACCTTCTGATAAAAAAAAAAAAAACTAAAAAATACTTTAGTAAAATAATAATATAAATGGAGCCATAAATGGCAGCTCCACAAAATAGTTGGAGCTGCCATCCCAGAAAACTGCCTTGCATGTCTTATGCCTCAAATCCTTGGAATGTTAAAACAGAGCAAAACAAATCTTTGGACTTGGCCTAAAGCAACATTATGTCTCAAAGAAGTTTGCAAGCATAACAACAAAGCATATATTATGACTACTGGACTGACAGTTACTGGATTGTAAATTTAAAACATACTATAGAATAAACATCGCTATGTAATATTATCTGCACCAATAGAAATGCTTTCCTTCTTTTGATATAATTGTTTCCCTTCTCTTTTACATAAATTCTCCTTGCCTTTGCCTCCTAATCAGGGCTTCTGCTTGAGTCAGTGTGTTCTGAATAGCTATTCTTTTTGATTTCCAATAAATGCTTCTTGTCTCTCATTTTCAAAGGCCTTTTATTTTTAGGTTAACACTTCTTAAGAGATATATTTCTCTTACTTATGTAAAATAGAGTACAAGTTTCAAAGGGATTATCAATTTAAAAATAAAGTTTAACTATCATGATTTACTGATTTAGTACAGAAACAGATGAGAAAAATCTAAGCTACAATTTCCACCTCCCTGAAGAGCTATTGTCTTTTTTTCATGTACTAACATATTTGAATAAAACCTCTTGTAAATTTTGTTTCTCAACATCAGTACTATAATGATTTTCTAGAGTTTAAAGTTTAAAGGAATTATAAAATTATTTTTCACCCCCAAATTTATTCATGAAATGCAGAAGTAAGTAGAACAGACAAAATTGAGCATGATTATAAAACCGTACTTGAAGAAATTTATTAATTTCCATGTTGGGAAGCAAACTACAAAACACAGTTCAAAAGCAAAATGTCAAGTTGATGTTTCATCAGATAAGAGAAAGGGGAATAGAGCTTTACTATATGCTTACTTGACCTAGAAACTTTTAATGAACATGTTTTGGGCTCTGAGAGTGTCTTTGCTTTGTGGTGCTGTTTTGCCTATACACGTTCATATTTATTATACACATCTTTATTCAAACTATTTCCGTTGTCTCTACACCTGTCAAAATAGTACCCTACATCAAGGTCTTGCCTAGGTATCCCCCTGTTTATGACATGTTTTCTTACCTTCTTGTGGGGAACTAGTCTTTGTTTCCTTGATTAGATATTTCACTACACCATCTTTGTTTTGTTTTAAAGTTCTATTTACTTAGACACTACAAAACAAAACATAAACAGAACTTTTCTATAGAGAAAAATGTTATAGTTGAGTTCCGATGTAAACTTTGACTTATGCCAAGGCCTGAAGTGTGCAGATTTCAGTCTTTCCTTGGGAGGTTTGGGGTATTCTCATACAATGGCTTCATTTCTATCCTCATCAACTCACATATGTGGAATACTAATAAAATCCATTTTCAAAAAGCATTTCCTGGCACCTGAGAAAACCTTGATCTTATGAATGGACTAATGCTATCTTCTCAGGATGCTTATAAAATCTTTGTCAATTTTGCTCTGCATTGTGCCAGAGAGAGCCATTTGGTGACTGCTGTTTATTTAAGTCCCTCCATTCAAATGAGATTTGAAGTTCATAAGGTCATCCCAGAAAGGCAAAGCTTTAAATAAAATTGAAACTAAAAAAAGAACCCTCAAATCTCAGAGAGGACAGCATAAAATAGGTTCTAACAATATGGGTTATAACAACAACACTCTACTCCCACACAACCTACATGCTGGAACAAAATGTTTCCCAGTCAGAGAACAGAGTATACGCCTCTGTACATTCATGAAAGCAGACCAGATCAATGGGAGACCCTGTAACTGAGCGCTAGCCTGGCCACGCCTTATATAGCAAAACGACCAGGCGGAGAGATCCATGCACTTCACCCGCTTTCCGCTCAGACATCTGCGATATTGACGCTAGCAAAAATGAGACTTGGGGTGGAGGCAAAAAGCCTGGACTTGGGACAAAGGTGGAGTCAGGTACTTTCTTTCCAGCTTGGTTTGTTGGATAAGTGTCTAACCTTTCAGAGCCTGTTTTTACATCTGTAAGAAGACAAGGGGTGTAAGGTCTACCTATTAAGGCAGGACCACTAATGAGATTAAAATTTCCTACTTTTCCTCTATTTGTTCTAATTTCAAAGAAATTAGAAATTAGAAATTAGAAATCCAAATCTCCACATCTTTGGTAAAATTGGAAACAATAATACAGTGGAGTGGGTAGTTTGTGTGGGGAGACTCTACCTTCCACCTGTGCCTCTTCCTCTATAAGGACCCCTCCAGTCACCACACTCTAGACTCCCGGATCCTCACAATTCCCTTGCCTATCCCTCTCCCAACTGTGTGAGACAGTGTTCAGACTGGAAGATTTCAGAGGAACAGTTCATAGCAGCCTAGTTCCTAAAAGCACTCTCATGCCTAGAAATACCAGAATGCACCCTTCTCTCTCCTCACCCCTCTGTGATTCCCACGCAGAAAGAACAGTCCTCATGTTTTGCTCCATATCTTCCAATATGTAATAGTTATGGTGATGCTAAAAGTACCAGTAATAATGACAGCCGCCATTTACTCATTACTCAGTATGTGTTAAGCACAACACTAAGATTTTTATCAGCATTACTTGACATAATCCTTAGAAAACCATACAAGTCAATTCTTATTATTCAAATTTTATTTAATTAAATACATATTTGAGACTTAACAAAACAAGAATTTTGACAAGTTCACATAGTAACTTGTGAATCTAGGCTCCATATCTGTTTTTAAAGCTGTTAAGGGTAGCAGTAAATAATTATAGAGTTTTCATTTATTCCACCAGTCATAGGGGAATGGATCTTCTAATCATTGCTTCTGTTGGGGCATACTAGAAATAGGGGGGGAAAGATGTGGGATGAGAGCTGTATGTATAAGTGCAGAGAACCAGAGTATGTATGTCAGAGATAAAGAGATTGAGACATAGACAAAGAGGAAAGTTATCCAATTATTTCATAGGGCGTATAGCATAATTAATAGTAGCAATGATTAAAGTTTAAGATATCCAGAGTTTGCATAGTGGGGGAAAGAAAATAATAAGAAAATGGACAATTCATAGCCAATATAAAGATGCAAAAGAAACATGTTCTTTTTAAATTTCTTCGTTTTTTAAGAAAATATATCCTTTATTCAAACTTAATTTTTTCTTAAGAAAAAGTGCTATATATTACATAAAGACTTTTGATATGAAGATTTCTATGTTCTCTTTGTAGATTCTTTAAAAAGTGTTTAGAAACAAAGGAAAAATAGTCCTCACCCTTACTGTTTATCAGCTAGCGACACCTATTATTTGGTCATCAGAAAAGGCTTAGTAAAAGCTAATTAAGATCAAGACATACTTAACTGGATAATTCTCTTAACAGCAGAGAAGAAGTGCCTATGCTTTGCAATTATGTGAGCCATTGAACATGTGAAGTGAAAAGAATTAAACCTGTTATGACTCACTATGGTGCCCCCAAAATACCCTGATCCCAGTGTTAGTCTGGTTTAAGGGAAAATGAATTTGCAGAAAACAATGAGGCAGTTTGTCCCTGAATCCATGAATTCCCCAGGAATGAAATTTGCTGTTTGACAGCGGACTGGCCTTACTACACTGTTGGGAAGAACACTGAGGGTCAGCAATCACCTGCTAATACTCTGTAAAGTGGACGATATTTGGCCAACTGACAATGCAGGGTAATATGTGAATCTCATACCTTATTTAAAGGAATAAGGCTGAAATAGTGGGTAACTATCCAAATCTTGGGGAGGGAAGGGATCTATTAATTATTTCAAAATGAATTTTATATGACTATAGTATGCCAATACAGTAAAGCAGGCAAGTGATAAGGTCCCATGGCTTAAAATATTTCTCTGGTTGTTGGACTGTAGGGTATGACACATGCAATTAACGTATTATCCCTGTGACCATGCTAGAGGTGGCAAGGCCTTTCTCCAAGGTGGGGGCAGTGGGATGGCAACAAATGCATAGATGTGAGAGCTATGTAGGTGGTAGAAATTATAAGATGAATTTCCACAGAAGCTTGCTCTCTATGTTGGCTGTGTGCTGTTTAAAGCCAGCTTCTGCATCTTTTCAAATGGCTCTCGTCACTTTGTCATCACCTCTCCATCCCATACCTCCTTTCTCAGTTCTTTTCTGCCCTCTGTACCCAGCCTTGCATGAACTCAGTTTGCATTATGTTCTCATGATAATTTAGGGCCAAATTCCGTGACTATCTGTTCATGGGATGGTCCTGCTATGTCGACAGAACAATAGTTCCCCCTAGTTGTCCACATCCTATCCTCTGTAATCTGTGAATATGTCACCTTATATGGCAAAAGGGACTTTGTATATATAGGGTGAAGGTCTTTAACATGGTGAGATTATCCTGGATTATTTGGATGGGTCTCAGTATAATCATAAGGGCCCTAAAAAGGATAGTATAAGGGAAATGTAACTGGAATAATTATCAGACGGCTGCAACACTGCTGACGTTGAAGATGGAGGAATGGCCAAGTGCCAAAAAATCCAAATGGCCTCTAGAAGCTGAAGAAAGAAAAGAAATGAATTCTCCTCTAAAGTTTCCAGAAAGGAAAGCAGCCCTGTTGACATCTTGATTTTTAGCCCAATGAAAACTGTCAGAATTCTAACCTATAGAATGATGATAATATATTTGTGTTGTTTTAGGTTACTGAATTTGTAGTACTTTGTTACAGCATCAATAATAAACTAATATACTTGCACTGGACTACTAACATCTCAAGGGGCATACTGTATCTTTGACTCCCAGAGGCATCACATAGGTAGGCCCTCTATGTTTGTGAAAACACTTTCATTAAACACCACAGCCTCTCCCAACATTTCCCGTCCCTTTTTGAAAAATGCATTCCGCCTTGTAGAGATATAGAAACACATGTAAGAGTGTTTAAAAAACAGGCTTCCTTTGCATTTGGAATGGCCCTATAGAGTTTTAAAGATGCTTTCATACATTTTAACTCAATTGAGATTTACTAACTCTAGCTAAAATTGGATTGTATCCACATTATGATTAAAATAATGCACAAATATGAAAGAGAATATAGAAAAATGAAAATGCTGCATGATAGCAAAACTTAAATTTACTTTCATGTGATCATTGTAACAATAATTTGTTTGCTGGTAATGCTAATTGAAAAAATAGCATTTATATGGGCCATAGACTTATAAAATTGTCATGGTTGACAATATTTTAGGGGTTATCTGTTAGTGCAGTGAACACCACGATTTAAAGACGAACTGAGACTCATTCTTGTCTAAAGTACACAGAAACAAAATCCTGCCCCACACTCAGCCCTACTACTGTGAAACAGTAAGAAATGTCCACTCTTATTTACAACCTATGCCAAGAAGCTCTTTATAACACATTATATTGCTTCCCATAAACCTGCTGACAGACTCTGTTATTAATTAATTTAAAGTGGGTGTCATTTGGAAAATTGAGCTTCTCAAACTTCTATAATTGTTTTGGATATTTAATAAGTTTTCACTTTTAGATAAAGAAAAGAAGGAACAAGCTGAGAAGGAATTCTACTCAAAAGCGATGGTGTCAGTAAACAACACTGTTTGAATACATTTGCGTTTCTTTAGTACTGGACAACTTTTAAGTTTACATTTCCAGCACAATTTGCCTAGTATGAAAAAAGAAAAAAAATATTAACTCTATAGTAACCTAAGACAACAAAAAATAGATAATAACACTTATTTTTCCCATGTAAGGGCCACATAGAGAATATTAATTTATCCATTATAAATTTTAGTTTCAACTCATAATATCTGGGACTTTTAAAATAAATCAGTTCCTTAATCTATCTTTGATAATTCAACTTTTGAGAATCAGTTAATATTCATATCTACCTCTGGATTTCCTTAAATTGAGGTCTAAATGTACTTCCTTTTGTCACAGTTTTGATGTGGTATATGCTTCAGAGATTTTGCATGCCTTTAATCTCCTAATGACTGCTTGGGAAGAATCCTCTTACTTTCCCCAAAGTATATGTCATAATTTTTTAAAATCCATTGGAGTTTCAATATTTTTTGAAGACCGATCACTTAATTTCCTTTTACATGTCCCAAGTCAAATTTTTTCTCACAGCCTGAGGAAATTTATTTTTTTGGTATGTATATGTATGAACACAGGCAGACACAGATGTGTATCTGTGTGTGTTTTATTTGAAATGGTACAATGCTGTGACATACACATATCACACCAACAAAACAAATTGGGAGAATCCTTTCTATCTGGCTCTGGCAAACTCAAATTTGTGGATTTTTTCTGTATTTGTGAGTTATCTTACCTGTAAAATAAGACAATTGAACTGAATGATTTTTAAAATTTCTTCTAGGCAAGACATAGGAAAATATTTGATAGAACAAATAAAGATAAGAAATATGAAAGTAAATAACCAATAACTTTTACCTTTTCTCCCCAGCCTAGATTTCCAAAACTGATTTATATTAATATCTCTAGAAAGGAAATTAGAAAAATAATGTGCTAGGAGACATGCTGTTAAGTGGAGGGCTCTGATTAACAGATGTACTAAAAAATTTAACCAGATCCAGAGTTTGACCTCATTGTATGTACAGAGAGTTTGGCAATTTACAAAACATATTCACATGCATTATGCATTATCTCATTTGAGTCTTGTGAGGAAAGCAAAATAGACATTATTTAACTTACTTTACATATAAAGATACTCAAGACTAGACCAACTGATTCACTTACTCAAAATAACACAACTCTAATCTGAAAGAGTTCTGGAAGACCACAGCAGGTGGGGTTGAGGCTTAAGCTAGCACCAGAATCAAAATGTGCCATAGAATTCAAGTAGGAATACTCTGATTTTTTGTAAGGACTCCTCCAGTCTCTCTAGGGTGTTTGTGAGTAAGAATAAACCTGTTCACTAGGGTAATGTAGAGCAGCTTGGAGTAATGGATCTGCCATTTCATCTTTCTTATAATTAGATATCCACAAATTAAAACATCCAAAAATCTTTATATTACTCTTCAAGATAAACTAACAATTTATTTTTTAACATTTTTAAAGGTGTTTTGATTATCTATAACTTTGTTTCCATTATCAAGTATCACGTAATAAATTTGGAGAATAAAAGAATAATCCAATTTTTATAATAAAAAACAAAAGGCTTAAAATAACTCCAGGTGACAGTATTAGTAGTATAGTAGCTTGGCACATATAACATACAAAAGATGTATATTCAGAAATAATTATTAATAAAAATATCTATCTTTGCCCCAGATTTTTATTAGAAATTAAAACTGAAAATAAATTCAATTAGTAGGTAATGTTTCAAAAGATTAAATAACCAAAAACAACAACAACAACAACAACAACAAAACTGGTCATTAATTTGCTTCCAACAAATCAAAATGACCTACAAGAAAATTTGGTACTGAAGAGTTGATTGTAGTTATAATTCAGAAAAACTCTATTTTTGTCAAGATAGTTATTTTCTTTCTATATTAGGAAATAGCAACCAAAAGGAGAGATCATTCTTAATTGCCAATTTCTCTGGAAGTTAGAATTTAAAATAAGAGCAATTTCACTGCTAGTTATGAATAATTAACCAGTATAAGATCAACTTTCCTACCAAATATGAGAGCTGGAAATTAAAAAAAAAAGAAAGAAATTTGCTTGAAGGCAATCAGGATTTGGGAGGCCAATATTTCAAACAAAAAGGACAATTGAAGGAAGTAAGCACAGAATTCCATATCACTCTCTCAAGAATTTGCTGTTTCAGAAGTGGAGAAAGAAAAAAGGCTGAAAATCAAAACAAAGGTTTGGCAGTCCACAATGCTAAAGAGATAAAAATTAGCTCTCATGCTTTGCCTTGTTAAACATCTAGGCCTTCAACTGGAACCCCTATAAAGGTATACACGAGCCAAAAAACAAGCCACAAATAGACAAACAAATATAAACACAAACACACTTGAAAATCTGCTTCAAATATAATTTATATTGGGATAATTTGGGGTTTTCTGCTCTTACTCTATCAGAAAAAAAAAAAAAAAAACAACCAACAACAACAACACCCTCCAAGGAAGATAAAATCATAGTCTCGACAGTTTTATGTTCAAAATGTTCAACACTCAATAAAAATTGCCAAAAATACAAAAGAAAGTACAAAAAGATCTAAGAGAAAAACAGTAAATAAAAAGAGACACTTAGGCAGTCCAGAAATAAATTTAACAGACACAAACTTTAAAATAACTGTGATTAAAATATTTAAGAAAACAATGGAGATCTAACCAAAGAACTGTAATAATTAATTGGAACTTCTAAAACTGAAAAAAATATATCACAATTAAAATAAAAATGTGAATAGCTGAGTTTGAAAGTAAAAGAGAGTACTAAATAACTGAAAAAAACCCCTGTTGAAAATATTCAGAATAAGCACAACACATAATAATGTATAAAATCTAGAAGAGAGTAAGAATATGTGAGACATAATGAAACAACCTAACATTTAAGTAATTGAAGTCCTAGAAAGAAAGAAGTGAAAGAATGATAAAATAATATTTTAATATAATACAAAGATTCCAAAGCTGACATAAAACCTTATATCCCAGATTCAGGATATGCTGTAAATTTCGTGTAAGATAAATATAAATATAATGACAACTAAGCACATCATAATAAAATTGCTAAAATAAAAGGCAAGAGAAAAATCTTAAAAGTAGCATGAGAAAAATTAACACATATTCCCTTTAACTGAAAAATTTTAAGCTTACTGCTGAATTTTCAATAGGAAATAATGGAAGCCAGAAGACAATGGAATGACATCATTAAAGTAAAAAAAGAAAATATCTTCCAATCTAGAATTCTACAACCATTTAAAGATTAAAAAACAAATAAATTTTCATACAAATAAAACAGACCAAATTCATAATACATAGACTGTTTTAAAAAATAGTAATAATAATAACTAATAAAAATGAGATGTTCAGGCAGAAGGAAAAAATAGCAGGTGGAAACAAAAATGCAGAAAGAAATAAAGAGTAATTATAGTGGAAACATTGAGTATATTAAGCAATAATAATTTATGTGAATTTTATATGTATATATATATATAATGTAGAAATAAAAGCATGACAATAAGAAACAAAAAGCTAGATAGACTAAATGAGCTATTATACTGTTTGTAATATTGTATTTAAAGTGGTAAGTATTTAAATTTATATTAGACTCTATTAAGTCAATATTAAATGTGGTAATATTCAAGGTAATCACAAAAATATAATTATATAAAATATGTAAAATAAAGTAATGGATTTATAAATCTCAGGCTAATAGTGGAATATGGAGTAATAAAAATATTCTTGACTCATTGAAATAATACCAAAAAACAAAAAAAAAGGACCAAAGAATAGGTTGGACAAATAGAAAACAAATGTTAAAATGACATAATTAAATTCAACTATAGCAGTAATTTCATTAAATATGAATAGACTAAATATTTCAATTAAAAGTCAGAGAATGTCAGACTGTATTTAAAACAAAAGGTAAAGCAAAAAAATAAATAATCCAGATTTATAGGATGTCCACCTTAAGTATAAGGATACAGAAAAGTTAAAAGTATGAAAAATAATCATTATTCAAATACTAAACCAAAGAAAGCTTGTATAGTAATACTAAAGGCAAAGTAAACATTAAAACAAAAAAATTATATAGTATGATAAAAGGGTATATCTACCAGTAAGATATAATAATCTCATATTAACCTGACAGATCTAAAGGAAATGTAGAAAAATCCACAATCATAATGAGATTTTTGACACAGCTATCTCATTAACTGACCAAAGCAGAGATATGTACATAAATTTATTTAAAAGGATATTTGAAGTACACAATTAACAAATGATATAATAGATGTACATAAAATGTTACATCAGTTAACTAAAAAAAAAAACTTTTGTTGTCAATTCACATATGTCTTTGTTCTCTGATTACGATGGATTTAACCTAGAAATTTAGTGATTCACTGTTATTAAAAGATAACCAGAGAATCTGTAAATGTTTGAAAATTTAACAAGCACTTCTAAATAATCACAAGTATAAGAATAAATCACAATGGGGAATGGAAAATATTTTACTAAATGAAAATTAAAATACAATACAGCACAACTTATTCAATGTAGCTAAATTAGAATGCTTACAGATAAAATGCTTACAGATAAATTCATAGTTTTAAGTGTATGCTTAATTCCTTAAAGACTTAAAATTAATGAGTTTACAATGTATACTCTCAAGAAGTTTTAAAGAAAATGACAAATTTAGTCTAAAGAAAACAGAAGGAAATAATAAATTTAAGAACAGAAATTAAAATACACAAAAATATACAATAAAAAAATTAACTAAGCCAAAAGTGGCTCTTTAAAAAAGACTAATAAAATTAACAGATGTTAAAAAAATGTTCAAGAGAAAAAGAGAAAAGGCACAAATTAGCAGTAGGAAAAAGGAAGATCTCGCTATAGATGTTACGAACTACTCTCAGAGATAATATTAATGTATTTACAAACATAATGCTAAGTAAAAATGCCTGGTACAGAAACACATGCTGACAGGATATCACTTACATAAATTTTGAAACAGGAAAAACTATTGTGTTAGAAGTCAATATAGGGCCTACCTTTAGGGCTTATCAATTAGAAAAACATGAATAAAATTTCTGAGGCACTGTTCTATTCTTGATCCAGGTGTTCTTTATACAAGTGTATTCATTTTATGAAAATAAAAGTGTATGAGATTTGTGCACTTCTCAATGTGCATGTTATATTTCAAAAAATATTTATTTTAAAAATGAGATGGCATTTTGAATGTAAAAAATGCTATAAAATTTATGATGTTTTTATACATATCATCTTCAATTTATAGATTATACAATAAATATTCTGAAGTCTTTTACTCAAGGAATTTTTTACCTTCAACTGTAGTGTTGCACAAAAAAATACTTAGAGGATTTTCTAATCAACAGAAAAATAAATGCTTTTAAAAAAATGAAAGCTAGGGATGGCTAGAAGAATTATAATGTTTCCCAAAAGATGAGGAAGAACATTTATTTTGGTAGGCTTTCCCCTGGATTTTAGTCTTGTAAAGTTGACGACTAAAAATGAAGAAAGTCTTCAAAAAAAATAGAGTGGAATATAATTTAATACAAGCATATAAGAGAAAGAAGAGGTAGAAGATGAAATAAAGCCGTAATCCTTAGCATCCTCCCCTCACCCCACTTCCCAAGTGGTGACTTCCAACTCTGACTGAGAAGAACATTCCATTTCTCGTTATCAAGAAAACTTCAGGGCAGGAAGTGGTTGTATCTTCTACATTAGAAATCCCCACAGTAGAAATCCAAAAATCCAAGACTGTAGACTATATGACCAAGGAAAACTGACCAATATCCATGAATTTTCATTCCCTCAAATGAAAAATAAGCATAATGCCTACATTAAAGAATTTTTATGAGGTTCAGTGCATATATGGTAAAGTTTGAACAGCTAAGATATTTGTTGCCTTATATTTACTTGCAACAATAGGAATATCGCAGGTTTATCAGTTTAGCAACCCCCTTAGATTATTCATGGAAACAGACGCTTAAAGAGGACCAGATACATATAACCACGTGGCCAGGGGAACATATACAAGAGTGTACAAAGTCTGCATTTAAGAATTCTGCTTGCTGACTGAACCTTCTACCTTTTATGTCTCTCTCTCTCTTTCTGTTCTTTTGTTTTGTCCTCTTTTTAGCTTCCTGATGATCAGTGTTTCAGTTTCAGGATTTTTTTAATGGATTTCAGAGGTATTTGAATTAAAGAGGCTCATATATTTCTTAAGAATAAACCCAAAAGTCAAATATCAAAAATTCTTCTTTGTGTTACATAGTTTCTTATCTGTAACTTGAAATCTCATATCCAGATATGCAGTATATGGCCCATCCACATTTACCTTCATGAAACAGGGTACTTGAGCCAATATTGATACAACAGCCATTCAGCCAGAATGTTTAATCAAACCACTTGTATCTAATACACTCTTTAAATGTAATTATCTTGGATACAAGTGCTAATAACCATGGAATAACCAACTCCCTGAAGTATAAAGAAATCTTCTTGACTTATATTTTCTTCTCTAGGAAAATTACTATTTACTGAGATTTTTACCAAAGGATTTTCTTCTTCCAAATCCTGTCGTGGTTTATGAGAATCTAAATTTTCACTGGCTGATCACTAATCAGAAGCGCAGTAGTCTCGCCTAATTTCAAAACCAGCACTTTTGTTACAAATCCAATAGCTTTAATCCTATATTTGATTAATTCTACTTCTTAAAATTAAGAACCTTACTTATTTAGTGTTCCTTTCTTTCTTACCTCCAAAAGCTTGCTGCCTTTGGCAATTCCAACTGGTTAATATCTAATGGTCTTATTTTTTTACTCCATCCCATGTTGCCATTAGATACTTTTCCCAGTTTTCTGTTTGATTTTTTTTCTTCACTGCTCTCTTTCAGTGCATTCTAGTTGTTATGTAGGAGCATGTATGCCGTTATTGAGGAATGTGTTCGATACTACTTAACAGAATTTAAAATTTAAAATTGAAATTTCTATGGTCACCTTCACATTAAGTTGCAGATCATGTTTGTGGAGATGATGGTTGTGGTGTGTGTGTGTGTGTGTGTGTGTGTGTGTGTGTGTGTGCACGCATTTATTTTCGTTATATTTTTTTCCAGACTTGTCATTGTTTCCATATCTTCTTATTTCAGCTTTATTCCTTTTATATGGGTTTTAACTTAGTACCTAGTATGATTGGATTTATGTAACATAGTTGTACATTTTTTAAAATTCTGTGCAGATATCAACTCCATAAAAAAAAATAAGGTGTATTAACATAAAACAAATAAAGGTGTCTAATAGAATTGAGTCCTAAAAGTACTGGGAGGGATTAAACTGACTTCTAGTAGAGAGCTTTATCTTTTGTCTCAATATTCACATCTGTGAATATAGAAGAATTGTAGCTTTCACCTGTGTAAAGATGGAGTAGGATATCTACAGGGGTGGGGTGGAGGAAGCTGTGAACACCAATTTAAAAATATATATACATTTGAAATTGAGCATGCTTAGTACTTTGTTTTTGTGCCCCATGTTGTATCTGCAACACATAGCATGCTTCACATTAATCTTTTTACTTACACACACACACACACACACACACACACACACACACACACTACACTACACTTTCTATTTCTGACAGAGAGAGAGAGAGAGAGAGGGAGGGAGTAAGGCAGGGAGAGTGGGAGAGACAGAGAGAGAGAGAGAGAGAAGAATCCTTAGGTGCTATGGTCTCAAACTCGAACGACAGACAAGAATGTAATTATTGGGTTATAATTTTAAGAGGTAGAATGAATATAATATATGGAGATAATTACCCAACTATTTTCAGGCTGTACTTAGTGAGCAGCCAACAGGAAGCATGAACCAACTTAAATCATAAATCACAGGAAAGCATTAGGAGATGGAATTCTGGGGCATGGGGACATGGAGACAGGCACTGAGAACAGACTATTGAGAAGACAATTCTGCTCTGTAGATGGATAACCTTTTAATGTAAATGTAATCCCTGTGGCAAAGAAATGTAGCTCTGTCTTGATTTTCTAAGGCCTCCCATGTGAGCTTCTAAACCAGTGAGCAAAGAAGAATTTAAAGCTAAAAGGCATCTTCCAAATTGTCTTGTCCAACCTGCTCATTGCATAAGGGGCTCTGCTTATTACCAGACATTCTAGAGTTTGCTCAGTCAGTAAGAGGCAGAGTGAGGCCCAGAGTCTCTCATGTCTGAGTCCGTGCTCTCACCATTACTCCAGCACACCAAGGTAGGGGAGAAGGGGGTAAAAGGGGGCGTGTTGCGTGCGGAGTGTTGGGTTGTGTAAGGATAGTGGTAAATAATAGTGTTGGAAGTGTGTGAGAGAGGCAGTGCAAGTGAGATTTTGGTATTTCCTTTCATTCACTTTAAAGGAAAAAATTGATGGGCCTACCGCAGAAAGCAATGAACATTTATAGGAGGAAATAGACAAAAAGAAATAGCAGTATGAAGCCAGCCAACTATGATGACGTTTCAGTTAATGTTAAAAACCTGTGATGTTGCAAAGTGCTATGTTTATTCTTCTAAACAGTGAACCAATAGGAATATTTATGTTATAAATGAATGTACCTAAGGAGGTTGTGCTGAAATAATCCCTCACTACTACTATCATGGGGCAAAAGAAAAGCCCACATGGATATGAAAATTTTACCTTTAAGCTGGTTTATTGGTGTAGAAATTGCAAAAAGTGTTTAATATTTTACTGTGAGTCTCAGTTTCACTTGACTATACAAAAATAAAGTATTGAGAAAATAAGAATGATAACAGTCATGGGAGTATTTTGATACCAGGGCATTTTCTAATGATAAAGTTGCATCGGGTAGTAGCAGTAGCACAGGAAGAAGAAATGTGTGCTTATTATTGCCATATTCTCGAAATTTCAGCAACTTTTGTTACTTTTATAATTTTCCCAAATGCGACAGCCTTGTGATGAAGAAAATAAAAGTTCCACAAGCATAAAAATAATCCAAGTCTTACAGGAAAACTTCAACATTGCCACATGCTCTGTGATGGCTTACTTCAAAAGTAGTCTAAGAGATTATTAAATGACCATGTCTGGGTTCTGACATCCCATACATCTTGTTGACCTGGTGTCCAAAGCATTGTACAGAAATGGAAGAGTGGATGTAAAGGCATAAACGTCACTTCTGTGTGACGTGGTTATCACGCATGCAACACTGCTGGTCACAGAAGCTGATAGAGTATCCATGTACTCACATATAGAGCCTATAAGAAAGAACAGAGGCAAACCTGTGGTTGACATTCTAGCCCATCTCAAGGAGGAACCCACAAAGACATTAAAATATGATGCTGAATTCTATTATTATTTAGGGTCCACTGAGTTAATTCTAAAAATGCACACTTTGTCAGAGCTGCATTCAAATACTACTTCTGCCAAGTGCAAGTTCCTGGGGAAATCACTTCATTTCCTTTTATCTTGAAAATAAAATGTCACCTGTTTTCCATGATTGAGAGGAGATGTGGCATATAACACCTCTAATCCTAGCATATGAAATGAAGATATTTGATTACTTTCCCTACATTCTCCTATAATTTGTCAGGCAGAAAGCCAAGAAAAATACTTTTTCTTTGCATAGACTTGTCCAATTTCCTTATCTCTTCATTTAAGTAAGACCCCACCCCCAGAGAGTCAGCAGATGCATTCAGTCTTCCCTACACCAAGGCTGGCCTCGCCATAAAATTCTCTTGATGAAAACAATCATGTCATTTGATGGAATAAGGATGAGGTAATTATTTAACAATCTAAGCTACAGAAATGATTAAGGAGCTGGTGGCATTTACTTATGCAAAAAGATTAATAGAGTTAAACAATTATAAGTTGGCCAAATGGTAAGAAGGATAAGAAGCCATGAACAAATATTTAAAGGGCATAACATAGCTAAGGCTAGGCAAGATTTATTTACAGAAATTTAAAGAGATAAAATGAGCCATGTGGTGCAATAAAGAGACATTAAGTGATAAGTGTCTGACTATTTGAAAACCTTTTCATGAAAAATGGAGAAAATTGTTGGATTCTGATCAAAAAAGCAAACAAATAATTGCCCATTAAAAATTTAGAGTTTCCTGAGAAAAGAGACCATATTCATATAGTAGTCACTAAACACAGTGGATAACCTAATGGGAAGAGATAATAGAACTCTTAAATAGAATAAATAGAATTTATTCCCAAGCTCCAATTGCCAGCATTTCTCTATTTCTCATTCTTCAGAAGCTCTTTGTCATTCTGACAGGAGATTTTAAAAAAATAAAAAATTCAAACAGATGATGTACTATAAAATTATATCTATGAAACTTGTATAATCTTATTAATCAGAGTTACCCCAATAAATTCAATAACATTTTAGAAAATTCAATGGGTAAAAGTTACCTTAAACTTATCACCAGAGTTCATTATTAGGTACCTATATATAATATATATATTACATATATATATGAGAGAATATAATAGTATTACTTAATACCAAATATTTCAGTAAAAACATTCCACATATAGAAAATAAACCGTGTTATATGTCCCTTCTTCAACATGACTATTTCTATATAAGGCTTGAATTTGAGAGATGCTTATCTTTAAGCAAATTAACTAAATATTTTAATTTGCCAATTATTATTGAATATGCTTATATTTAAAGAATTTGAAAAACAGTGATTACTTAATTACAAAGCTATTATATTTGATTCTAAAAAGGATAACACTTACAAAGATCATTCAAATTCTTCTATTTTGTGGAGACAAGTCACTCAGGTCCAATATCAATGTGTGATAAAAAGAATACTCTTCCCAAGTAAGGAAACACCAAACATTGCCTTTTAATAGTACCCAAGCACCAGCTGAGTACTAATAGCATTTGGCAGGGCATCACGTCGTATGATGGCATTAGTTAACACATTAACATACTCAATTAGACCCAAATATATCATAACTATAAAAAAAATGATCACATGAATGTTTTAAGTGGGGTAAACAATATGTTAAAAGTATTTTGAAGCTAACTTTACCCACATTATAGTAAAAATTGTGAATTTATTATAAAAAGTTGAATTTCAAATGCTGAATGAGTAAGATAAGGACTGAGAATAAACCCTTCGGTTTGACCACTTGAAGGTCACTGGTGAACTTGATAAGAGCAGCTTATTGTTAGAGACCAAAACTCGATTAGAAAGGGTCAAGAGAGAACAAGAGGGGGAATACTGGAGACTTCTCTTTTAAGTTTTGTCAAGAAAAGACAATTGGTTTAATGGCTAGAGGAGAATACATGATCAAGAGATTATTTTTCTAAAATGAGATATATTATAGTATATTTATATGTTGATTAAATAAAACAGTGGGATACAGAAGTTAAATGATGGAGAAGAGAGGGGAAATCATTGATGCCCCTGAGTAAGAGGAAGCATCTACTTCTCCATTTGGGAAGGTCTTGACCTTAAAATAGAGCACTAAGAGCTCATTCCCAAGCTAAGGAGGAAAAAGAAGAATAAATGGATCTGTCAGCAGATAGGGCTGTAAAAGCAGTTGTGGAGTATATGAAATTTATTTTTGATTGTTTCTATTTTTTTCAGAGAAATAGAAGTAAAGTCATAGTTGAGGATGGGTACAGGGAGGAGCTATGAGAGGTTCAAAGAGAAAAAAAAGATAAAAAATATCATTTACTTCAGTAGAAATAGATTTTCTTAAATGTACCAAAGGCCCATTTGATATTGTTGACTATCACTTTAAAGTAGGATCAATTCATGTATATGTGTGTTTTTTAATTCAGCCAAAATCAACTGTGTAAGTGGAGACACAAAGCACATTGGCAGTTGGATTAATCAGTTAGTTTTACCATGTAGGAAAGATGACAAGAAAATAAAAGCCAGACAAGTCAATAAAATATCCCAGTAACATAACTAGATGTATAGGCAGGCTCTCCCAGAGTTATATATTAATTTGTGTGCAATTTATACAAAGTGAATAATACAATTTACAAACAATTTAGACTCAACTACATTATGATCTCCTGGTACCAGTATTAAGAACAAGATCTAAGGATTCATTAGAAAAGGATTATGAACCAATGTGTTAATTTGAAATTAGCATACTATGCACAGTATCTAGATTTCTAAAAGTCTGTAATTTTCATGATTAATTTGTGACTCTATAACCTTGATGATTTGTTTTAGTTTATCATGTACAATATGGCCAGTAATGAATGTAACCAGTAAGGCATCTTGTTAGAAATTGGAAATGTCTAAAATATATAGTCTAGGAAAATTAATGAAAATCTTAACATGAAATTTATTACATGCTAATAAAAGCACTCCAAATTAGTTCTTTTCAGAATTTAAGGTCAATGTTGTAATTCATTAAAGTGATAATATTAAAGTGTCACATCCAAACACTTGCTGGAAAACCAAAGCTACATTCCTATGGCAAAAATGGCTTGAGAAAATACGGCTCTTTTTTTGTCTCTTCTCTCCAAATCCACAAACTCTCTGCTTCTAGGCAAATATTTTTATATCCTCATTTTAAAAAAAGTTAATAATACACTATTACATCAACAGATATATATGTCAAACATCTACTATCTGCCTTGAAATAATGCCTTCCATTAATGACAAGTTCACAATGTCATGAAGAATTGAGTGTAAAATAGTAGGGAAAATAGAAGATTTAAGGACAAATTGTTTTTGAATTCTAGTGTGTCACTTGCTAGGTGTAAGTCCTTTGGTAAAACACAAACTTTTTGAGACTTAGTTTTCTTTGCTGTAAAATGGTGGTAAACCTCAACTAACTGAGATGAGAAAATACATGGCAATTGAGAAGGAGCTTTGGTTAAGAACAGGTTCTCTGGAGCCAGCCTGGCAACTTGGGTTTTAATCCCACCCTCATTCTTGAGTTTACTTAAACAATTTATTATAATTTTTTTGTTTGTTTGTTTCAAATTCTTCATTTATAAAATGGGTGGACAGATACTATTAGTGTATCATCCATTAATGGTTAATTTAGTGTATTGATGGATGGATAACATAGTGTATCTACCACAAAGGTTTGTTGTGAGGAATAAACAGTACTCAATAGTAGAGTGGCTAACATATATGTAGTTGTTAAGCACATTTATAAGTACCCAGTGAATTATAGCCAGTGCAATGTGCACACTGCTCTCAATTGTCACTCTATGCCACTTCTACATGTAAATCTTGAGAAATACAGGGCTTTTCATTCATTCAACAAATGCTTATGTAGTGTTAGTTATATGTCAGGCACTGGTGAGACACTGTCCTCCATCGCCATACCATATGGGTCCCTATTAAACCTGATATCAAAGAACTATAAAAGCATAGAGTGAAACACATATTCCACAAAAATATATATATTTCACACAATACAGCTTTGTGAAGAGTCTTTTCCCTGAATGACTAAGTAAAAACTATCATAAAATGTTTTTTTTTTAAAGAGGTGTCTAGGTTCCTGTCACTCCCTATTGCTATCCCCTCACCCCCAGTAAACAGTAAATGGGAACATACTTATGTAATCTTGAGTTTCTTGAAATTAACACTGGAATTGTTACATTTGAAATGATTAAATTAGTTGTTTTCTAGTCATCCCAACACAGTGTGATAGACTTTAAGCTGCCTCAGCCTCTTAAAATGGTCTCTTATAAGTTGAGTTTACCATTATACTTTTGTTTTTGACTTTGTTTTTTAGCCTTTAAGTGCTAACATGTCAATTCATAAAACATCATACACGATGGGTTTATAAAAACACGTAATTATTTTTGGCTAAAGTTTCTCACCATTTTGGGAGAAACTAATATAAAGTACACCTAGAAAGAAACCCAGATTTCCAGAACTAAATGGATAAATCATAATGAAGAATACTTCATCTACCTTTTCCTGTATATTTCTGCCATTATTTTTAAACTAAATAAACATAATTTAAAATACATTATTTTACACTGAAGAGAGGGGAAATTCACACCTTTTTGAAAATAATTGTTATGGTAACATTATATAGAATAAAATTATTAACAGAAAAACAGAATTTGGGGGTTAAACATAGAGCTTATTAATTCTACTAATTTGAAATAAAAATAAAATAAAACCTATAACTAATAATGGTAATCAGGAGTGAGGGTGGCTTTGGAGGAGCTGGTGCTTCTGATATCTTATATAAGGGAATGATAAGGTGTATCTTCACCAGTTAATAATACTATTTTCTCAATTATGCAAACTCAATCTATGAATCTAATTCAACCCAAAGTAAACCATCTTACTTAATCTTATTTACATCTTACCTAACTACTATGCTATCTATATAATGTTACCATAACAATTATTTTCAAATAGGTGTAAATTTCCCCTCTCTTCAGTGTAAAATAATGTATTTTAAATTATGTTTATTTAGTTTAAAAATAATGGCAGAAATATACAGGAAAAGGTAGATGAAGTATTCTTCATTATGATTTATCCATTTAGTTCTGGAAATCTGGTTTTTTTCTAGGTGTGCTTTATATTAGTTTCTCCCAAAATGGTGAGAAACTTTAGCCAAAAATAATTATGTGTTTTTATAAACCCATCGTGTATGATGTTTTATTAATTGACATGTTAACACTTAAAGGCTAAAAAAACAAAGTCAAAAACAAAAGTATAATGGTAAACTCAAACTTATAAGAGACCATTTTAAGAGGCTGAGGCAGTTTAAAGTCAATCACACTGTGTTGGGATGACTAGAAAACAACTAATTTAATCATTTCAAATGTAACAATTCCAGTGTTAATTTCAAGAAACTCAAGATTACATAAGTATGTCCCCATTTACTGTTTACTGGCGGTGAGGGGACAGCACTTAATGTACCACTTCTTAAGTAATTGCACCACTTTGGTAGTAATCATTTTCAGAGGGTTTTAACAAATGTAGAATGTTGAAATCATAACAATTAAGCCACAGAAAAATACATAAGCAAGCACGGTCAACATTTTTTTATTCTCTAACGTAGCTTTATTTACCAATTCAATAATGTTCCCATAAAATCTCTTACTTAGAAACCCTGCATTTGACAAAATACCCTTGTTAAAAAATTTGTACATTTCAATTTAGAAAAACTGTAATTTTGTCTTACCTTAATACAACTTACAAATAATAAAACTCTATCAAAAAGTTAGCGACAAGTATTATTATCAAAAGGTATGTAGAAAGACTCCCATGAAAATGGTCGTAGAAAGCTAAATAAATAACCTTCCAAACACAAGAAGGATGACCCTTTGGGGAAAAACATTCTCTTATTTTATTTTTACCTAAATAGCCAAAATAAGCAGCTGGTCTCTATATTTTCACATGGCAATGGGTCTGAAAAAGGAGCACAAAGATGACTCTGTTGTTGATTATTTTGAGAGGGTGGACAAGTCTTTCCTTATATAGTACCTTGTAAGATAGTAGACCTCTTTTCTTAGGATAGCTGATGGGTTTCATTATCACACCTGAGCAAAGCAGTTTTGTTTATATTGGTGTACATGCACTTTTGCTTTATATATCACAGAATAATTTGAACATAAATTTAAGTAGCTCATTTTTCATTCCTTGTTTCTTATGACATATTGTAATTTATTTTAGGTAAATGTGTTAGTGAGAAACCTACACAACTACTGATAAAATATTTATGACACGTGATACCATGGTTCCTACGATAGTAGTCCAAAAAAGTAGATTGCAATAAGTAATTGAATAGCCACACTGAAGATTTTGAAAGATTATTACCCTACAGGCAATCAAAGTTCTTGTTTGGTTTAAAACTCATAATAAAAATTTAACACTTTTAGAATAAAATGTTCATTATACTTCATTTCATGCAGTTTCCATTTTAGTTTTCATTTTTTATTAAAATTCAAATAAAACTATGTGTAAATTGTTGCCTTGTGCCTTCTTTCTTTAGCTAAATTAACAGATATCTAAATATCTGTTTTATGAATTAATTAAGCCTTAAAGATAAGGTCAGTTATATTTTTGTATTTTTGAGAATAACTCCCAGATATATAATCACCCTATAATTCCTTTAAAAAGGGATAAATTACATGTATAAATTTAGAAAAAATTTAAAAAAACATAAAATTTTGAAAAGTATGTTTCTAAAATGGTCTAGTTAGAGTACAGTGGTTCAAGGAAACTTTTTTTTAGCTTTGGACCTGTTGACTTTCCTTATTTCACTTTAGTCCAAGAGCAATGACAAGTACTCAGGGCTGGGCAGGCAATCTTATCAATATGTGAAAGCCTATGAAAGCGTAGAAAATATAGACTTTGCTCCTAATTACAATCTACTGAATATGTGTTCTGGATTAATTATTATCATGCATAAACAGCAATAGTGAGGTATAAAATGCCACAGGGGGATTATTTTTACTTATCTTCAGTGAGAGAAGACTTCTCAGAGGACATGACATTTTCTCCAAGCTTTAAGAAATGGGGACAATTTCAGCAGGTGAAGGTAGAAGACAGAAGATTCTACATACAAAGTAAAGCACAAATAAAAGTACTGGGATTTGAAAGTATGTGGCTAATGTAGGAATCTAAATGGTATCTGAAGTCTATGGAGGTAGGGAAAGGATACAGGGAGATGAATCTGAAAAGGTGGGATAGAGGCATAGTGCCCATACAAGCAATAAAAGCCACTGTAAATTTCTCTCCTTTAAATGAGGACAAAATAGTATAACTGGTTCTCAGCTGGTATTGGGGTTGGAGGTGATCAGAGTGGGGAACAGTGTTCCACCAAAATAATATAAGTAAGTATGTCATACTTTTTACATTAAATTGCTAAAGAAACATTAAAAAGAAAAAAAAAAAACCTCTACATTTAAGAATTGCATATTACGTGATCCCAAACCACAAATATGGAGCTATTCTTTATTCTGTTTGCCAACATGTCAAATGTATTTGCATTTACCTATCAAAATGGTAACTTCGGCCAAAATAGACTATGATACAAACAAAAGTATACTTAGTTTCTACACCTCCTTTGCTTCTCCTAACAGGCTAAGATTTTTCCAGCCTCAGGGTCTTCATACATACATAGTACTCTTCCAACCTCTGTAGACTTCAGGGATGTCTGCCCTCAACCTGTAGCTCTCAGTGTGGCCCACCCTGACTACTTGATCTAATTAAGTCCTTCTTCCTATGGTTCTCTACCTCATCCCTATTTATGCTTTACAGGACTTTGAGTTTTGTAATTTTTTATTAACTTGTTCCTTTCCATATGCAAAGACTTTCTATCTCATGTTTGTAAGCTCAGTGACAGAAGGAACTTCATTTGCTGTATTCACTGCTCTACATGTAATATCTGGAGCAAAACATGCCACATTACAAAGGTTCGATAACTATTCATCAAATTAATGATTTTTAAACATAAAGCTATATAGAGTTGTTATGCCTAAAAGTTGTATATTAGAATTAACAAGACAGATTTTTTTTTAATTTCCTGGGGGCAATTCCTATGGCAAAGAGTGAGTATTAGAGAAAAAGATAAATATTCATAAAAGGAGAATATTTCCTAAAAGAGTATTTAATAAAATAGTGAAACAATTATATAGTTCTATATAAAACCATACAATTATATACTAATGTATAATTTACATGATAGTTTTAATATTTATTTTGTTTAATTAATAATAATTAATTTTTCTGATAATCAAAACATATCTACATTTTTCTTCACTAAAGAATATATAAGGAGGAATAAGAAATAAAGGAAGAGAAAAAAATAGGTTCTGCTAAAATTTCCATCTAGCTTATCTTCTTTTCCATTCCCCCATCAAAAATAGGATAGCAAAAGTGACCTTAAATATATTTTTTCTTACAGATCATTGAGACATGTGTATCACTTTGAACTCGTGAGCACCAAGAGAGCAGTCAGGTTTGAAATAGTGAAATAGCCTACCAGGGAGCTCAGGTATCTTTCTATATCTGGGAAAAAGTAAATCTTCATTTTAAAATTCAGAAGTATACAGCAAACCCTCCTTCATCATCCAATATGAAACAAAATATTTATTGTCCATATTTATAAAATCATCTACTGGTTGTGTGTTTAAAGAATACACACAGTAAGCTTTAATCATTGTTGACATTAAAATAATCTTATGTGTTTAAAGAATACACACAGTAAGCTTTAATCATTGTTGACATTAAAATAATCTTATCCAGAGGGGAATATATTTATTTACTTCAAGTACATGACAAATTTAGAGTTCCATCTAGTGAGAACTGGGTTCTAAAAGATGATCTGTTGAAATAAAAGGAGAAGCAAACACTTTAATTCATGATAATGTGACCCTCTATGGATCATCAATATGTAAAACAGTAAGTTGGTCTTACAATACAAAGGTCTGCTGGATAAAGCTCTGGGCTGAAGTAGAAAATTGAAATCCAGTTTTCTCAATAGCTTCTACACCCTTCTGAAAATATCATTGTCCCCAAATACTTCATCAAGAAGTATTATATTTATATAATTTTTATCTCCCTTAAAACTTCCACTATAATTTTTTCTCAGATGTTTGCCATTTAAGCTTCATTCTAAGAGCAAGTAATCTCCAATTTCTAATTGTGACAATAAGCTACTGCCCCTTAAAAACATTAAGCTTTAGCCTTTATTTACATGTGCATTAAAACTTTTGGTCATAAATCTGTAAATGTGTGAAACACTCACATGTATAGCATATGTTTTTCTCCCCTGTCTTTGGAACAACAGGGCATTTTAAACAAATACAGCTGGGCACCGAGAATCAATATGCTGGGCAAACATTTACTCCTATTAACGTAAATATATTCTTTGATGTTTCCTGCAAGCTCACATATTTATGAAAAGCAAGCAAACCCCATTTCTCCCACAGAACACCCCTTGTGCTCTCAAAGCAACCGCCCTTAGCAACTGAATGTGGAGACAAGCAGAGATGAACAAAAGCCGTTGGGCTCTGGCTACTGAGAGAGTTACCGTCTCAGACCATGACATTTCAAAGGCAACAAAAGAAGGTCACACCAGGCACTAGTTGTTTCTCAGGAAAAAAAAAAAATGTGTAGAGTAAGGCAACTATTCTAGTCACCCCTAGGTAATGACCGCTTGGTTTGCCTCATGTAATTCGTGAGTCTTTGAATTAAAACTGATACATATCCGGGATGTATACCTGGCCAAATCTCCAATTCAGACTCATTTTTCCTTCTGTGCCCCTCTCTGCATCCCAAGATGTGACCTAAGGGCTTCAGAATGCTCAGTGCTGCAAGCTAAGCAGCTTCTAGTAAATCTCAATTGAACCAGCCCTTAGTTCACACACACATCTCCTCCACTCACTTCTCTTACACTAGCGCCTGCTGAAGGCGCTGTGGGAATCATCACATTTCACCGAGGTCTGGAAGTCAAGGAGGTTTCCAGCAGACCTGGGAAACCAGAAGAGGCAGACACACAGAAACTCATGACAATCAAGCTGTAAGCAGTCAGCTCGACCCGAGGTGTTGTGGAGATCTTTCTCCAGCATCTTTTGAGTTACACTCTGTCCCTGGATTAAGCCAAGACCCTCCGAGTAGAAAGAGATTTTTTTCTGGAACCCAGCCCGCATGAGACTCGAAAGCAAGAGGCAGAGAGCCGGGCCAACTCGCCGGCTCCTGGCAGGGTTGAGTTTTCAGTGGCTACAGGTTGCCTAAGACCAGGACACCAGCTCCCGCGTTCGGAAGGCGCTCGGCGCGCTGGGAAGGGAGACTGGGGGTGGGGATACTGGTAGACTGAGGGAGGGACGGGGGAATCCCAAAGAGGCCCCATGCAGGCGAGAAGATGGGGGGATCCAAGGGTGCATCTCCCAACAGTGACCCACACAGACCTTGGCGTCGCAACCTGCGCTTCTTGAGGCCGAAGATGCGCACTTTGGAGAAGATATCCACCAGGTTGCCGTTGCAGAGCCCGCGGTTCTTGCTGGGGCTGCTCCGCCTCCTGCTGGCAGACGGCCGGTCCCAGTGCTGCTCCCGCGCTTGCCGCTTCTGGCGAATCAAGCCACTGGCGATGGCTGCAGCCATGGTGGCCCCGGAGCGGGTCCGGGTCCGGGTCCGGGTCCAGGGGAGGGCAAGGACAGAGGGAAGAGGAGCTGGGCGCACGGGAGACGGAAGGGGCGGTGCGGACCGCAGCTCGTCCTTAGGGAGTCAGCGGGGAGCCAGAAGGGTTGGGGAGAGCGGTAGGGCTGCTCAGTCCGGACCAGGACCCATCGCCCTCTCCGCGGAGCGCGCGGCCAGGCGCACAGAGGCGCCCGGGTCGCGGTGGGGCGAGCCGGTGGAGCGCGAGCTCCTGTCCGCCGCCGCCCGGCCGCGTCGGAGCCGCGAGTAGGGCTGGAGCTGCGGGCGCTGCGGGTCACCGCGCGCCGCCAGAGCCCTTTAGGGGGCCGCCGACGCCACTCGCGCTGGCTTTTTGCTCTGCCCGCCTCCCGGGCAGGCGGTAGAGCTGGCTGCCTTTTCCCAGGGCGCTGGTCGGAAAGCAGGTCCCGGCCGGGTCTCCGCGCGCCGTCCGTCCGTCCAGGGCGGACTGGGCAGGACTCAGAGCCACGCAGGAACTGCCCCCTGGCCGGTGCCGCCGCCGCCGCCGCCGCCGCCCGCTCTCAGGTTCTGCCGGTGATTGTCAAGTGCTTTGAAAATCAGCATCTGGAGAGACCAATCTTCTTCTCGAAGATCTCTAATCAAAGCGCTTCGTTCCCAACCCACCACAACCCCCTCACGTACCCCTCCTGTGTCTCTTGTCAGAAAGAAAAAAAAAATGTATGTATATATAATAATTTTTAAAAATAATAATAATAAAGAAAGCTAAAACGGATTGCAGGGGGTTGGGTGCTAAGAGGTTGAGCCAAAGCAGGTGGAATTGAAGAACTATCGTAGCTCTTTTTCTTAGATGAAACTCGCAGGTTTCCGAGGCGTCCGCAGCTTAGGATCTTAACGTGTCTCCCGGTCCATAGAAACTCTCAGCTGCGGTTGGAGGGTGAGGTGGTTTCCGCCCTCCTGGCTTATTCCTTCAGCACCAAAGCCACCCCACCCTGGGAAGGAGGAGGGGGAAGAAGGAGGCTGGGAGGGAGGAGAGCGTGTCCCGGGAGGGAGGCGTCTCCACTCCTTATCTAGTCCACCCAAACTTGCTGGATTCTCCCTTCTGCTGCCAGGAAGGGTAGACTTGTCATTTTAAAATGGTAACATGGAGCAAAAAGGAGGGAGGAGAAGATGAGAAGATGTGGTAAGGTAATGTGGAAAGAACCCTCCTTCCCAAATTTGTTCTCAAGCACTTGAAGGAGATGACAGCAGATGTAGCTGCTACAAAAACAGCAGCTGGATAGGATAAACACTCAACAGAATATTGAAGAAGTCACCACAGAAATATTAAGGGAGGAGTAGAGTGTCACAGTATTCCAGCGACAACAAAGAGCAGCCAGACTGAGGGGCAGTCCAATCTGAGCTACAGTCTTTGATGTCCCTGAGTAGAGAAGCTCTGTCAGGGGGCAAAGCCATATGAACTGTCTGAAATTCAAGTACAACAGCTGCTGTCTCCTCTTCTGAATTTCCTGTCTGTGTTCCAACAGTGTTCTGTCTTGGATAACTGAAAACATGAAGGTCCAAAAGGAAGAATATAAGTGAAATGCACCCTAAGAAAGGAAGTGGGGGGGGGACACTTCACACTTGGATGATATAGATCTGTGGTTTCTAGGATACACTCCCAGTGACAGAATCAAATACAGCGTTTGCTAGTGGCTTCTTACCTTTTCTTCCTCCCTTTTAGCTGTATTGTTTATCTTCACAGGAAGGTAAAGAAAAGAAATGCAAAAACTAGACTTCTCATAATCCATTGTGAAGGATGGAGGATAGAAGACTCATTTGGTAGTCAAGAGACTTGTGACAATCACTTCCCTGGTGACTGCTTTAGAGCTGGTAAGAGAGGAGAGGCACACTCCAAAAGTAGCCCAGGGAGCAGTTCTGAACCAACACACACTTTCTCTTTGTCTCAGAAATAGTCAGTAAAGTACTACAAATACCTGCAACCAGGCCAGTGGGAGAAGTTCAGCCAGAGGCTGATTACAGAGAGGCTAGACACCTTCTGCTCTACAGAACTTATGCAAAACCTCTCCATGTGAGCAACTGCTGCTCAGCTATTTGCTCCATTCACTCCATATTTGCTAACAAGTCCCCTTTAGAGAAGATAATTTAATCTAAAGGGGTGTGGGGGGTGAGATGTATAGATCTGAGTCCAAAGTAGATATCATTGGCTTTAGTATGATCATATTTAACATTAAAGAACATACTCTATTAGCTCATTGTCACTACCTTGCTATGTTATATCTACAAAATAACCACAATTATTTAAAGAACTAGATGGGAGTATTTTTGCCAGAAATTTAAAAACCCTAATCACCTATGAGATAGTAAAAGTGAGGGGAAAGGGTGGTGTTAACTATTTCGCTCTATCTCTACTACTTTATTTTCTGTTGTAAATGCCTTTTTTTCCTTACATTTTTACTAAGTGTGTATTTATGTTGTGTTGCCATGCTCCAGCGTAAAAAAAAAAGGCCATTCTACAGAGATAGATACATCTATTAAAATGCGATTGAAGTGTGTCTTTTTAAAAAATAACCAAAATTAACACAAAGAGTAGCTACTCTTGCCTTCCATTACTGAAGAGAGGCCATTTGGACATTTCAGGTGTTATCAAAATATTAAGTATATTGGCCTCGTAAATGTAGTCAACTCCTTCAACTCAACATAATCCTAGTTTGTTTTGCAAGGTTTTTTGTCTTTATGTGTCTATTATATTAATTTGAAGAGTGAGATTAAGCTTTGTATTATTATGTCTGTGTTAATTAGTTTCTTTCTAGGCATTTTCTTATACTGCAATCTTTCCTCCAATTCCTTGGTTTAGATAATTGGGGAGGTCGGTTTTTTGGCTCCTTCATTGTTCAGCAACCTACAGACAAGGCTACGATTCAGCACCGCGGACAGGGATTCTGCCCTGGCAGCCGCTCTCGAAGCGGAAGCAAGTTCCCTTGAGTGCAGCAGCGCTAGCTGTGAGTCTCTGAAACTCTCCTTCTTCCCTTAAAAGCAGCTTTCCACCTTTTTTAATTTTATTTTTTTCAAGGTGGAAAGAAAATTAATCCTCACAGCGTCTACTGACTGACATTAATAACACACATCTTGGAGCATAAAGCCTTTCAGCTTTTTTATAAACGGAAAATACTCTTTCCTGATGCATTCAGACCCCTGGCGCAGTGCCTGATAGAGAGGACTCCTGTCTCAGGGCTCCTATTCCGGCTGTGAATTTCACACGACAAGCGGTAGTTTCTATCCTATGTGTTTTTCCTATTTTAAGAGAGCTTGGGGTGGGGGCAGCATTGGTATAATCAAGGGTTTTTAGCCTAATCTCTGTGTTTCCCTTTTACTTCTCCAAAACGCTGTTTAGTTGTTTACAGACAGAGGTAAGTGAAAGAAAACGCAAGAGAGCCATCTGCTGTCTTAAGCTGTGATAAAAGCCATGTGCAAAACTACAGTGAAAAACCGTTCTGGGCGGGTGAACACAAATCCACATTTTACTGTAATTTAGAAAATAATTTCTCACTCATGAGAAGCTCCTCGCAGTTGTTAATTTCACCTTTGACTTTATAAAAACAAAAAATGAAGTATTACCCAGGTAGAGTGGCTCCCCACCAACCTGTTAAAAGTCTGGAGTCTGATTTCAGACAGTCTTGGTTCATGTCTTTATTCTGCTATTTCCTGCCTATATTCAGCTTCAATTTTCTCATCTCTAAAATCGAGATGATAATAGAATCTCCTTTTCAACTCTTGTGAGATGAAATTTAGTAAATGAATGTAAAGATCTTAATTCAGCATCTGACACATGAGTGTTCAAAAATGAGAGCTATCATTTTCATTATCTTCCAGATCACACCCTTCTATCTTGTAAATTCTTGTCCAATTTTCATATTTTTTTCAGTATCAAAATATGTGTATTTCTATGTATATTTTCTCACTTAAATGAGTATATGGCAAAATTTTTTTAAAATCAGAAATGCAAAAATTATTTTGTTTTGGTGAAAGAAGTTCGATTTCAAACCTTAGTTTGTAACTGAATAAATTTGCGAATTTAGCTCTGTAATCCTATTTCCCTACTCATTAAATACTGATAATAAAAACATTTTCCTTCTTCCCAGAGATTAGTATGTGTGTCTATGAGAAAACAGGTCTAAACTGTAAGCTACCATGAAAGTATGAGTTCAATGAAAGCTGATTATTCAACTACTTCCCTGTGCTTTCAGTGCTCCCTTTGGCCCCTCTAATTCGCATATGTTGTTCCTTTTGCCTGGAACATTTTTATGGCCCCTTGCCCATACTTCTCTTGGTAACATAGAACAAGGGCTAAAACCACCGTTGGAGTAAGGCAATTATAGGCTCGACTGTGTGTCCTTGAGCAATTCATTTAAACCTCTCTAAATCTCCATTTCATCTTTTATAAAACAATCATAATAATATAAGGTTATTATGAGGATTAAATGAGAACATGTATGTAAAATATTTAAAGTAGTTTCTGACACATAGTACTAATTTAATAAATGGTAGCTATTGGAAATCACTTAACTCCTCATCACTCAGGTCTTCATTTCTTCAATGACCAAGTCCTACATTAACATCTCTGTGAAGATGTCTAGTGAGCATCTCATGGCCAAGATTAAACTCCCATTCTTCCTTCTCAAACCTAGTCTTCTTTAATCTTCCCAATCTCTGAAATGGCAAATTCTTCAGGCCAAAAACTTTGGCATCATACTAATCTCATTTCTTTCTTTACTACCTCATACGTAATATATATGATTACTTCTCACTCTCTCCACTGCTAACTACCACCATTGTCTTTTCGACTATTAAAATAGCTACTTGATTAATCCTTTGGGGTCCTTCTTGCTCTTCTTTGATATGTCCTCAACACCTGTGGCTAAAGTGTTAAAAGTGTAAATCAGATTATATCATGCCCCTATTCAAAATTCTACACTTCAATAGAAACCAAAGTCGTCATGGTGTCTATAATACCCAGTATAATTTGTATCCCACAACTGCCTTCATTCTACTTTCTTTTCATTCTACAGTTGTTGTTTCTCAGACCACCTGGCATGCCCCTTGGCAGAAGTTTTACACTTGCTCTTCCATCTGACTCTCTCACTTCCTTCAAGTCTTTGCTCACATATTATCTTCTCAGTCAAGGTATTCTCTAATAAATTTATTTAAAATCACAATCTTCAAACATAGTCAATTCCTTCTCCCTTCCCTGCTTTATGGTTCTACACAGCATTTACAACTTTTAAAAATTCTGTTTTCCTTATTTGTTTGCACCATTCTGCTCTTTTAAAATATAAGCCAATGAAAGAACAGATTTTGTCTTATTTGTCTACTGCCACATATCTAGTACTTAAATGGTGCCAGACACTCAATAAATGGCACTCAATAAATATTTGTTTATTGAAAGGATTAATGTGACATACATAAGACATAGACAGTTAATACCAAATAAGAGGAACAGAAAATCTTGCTTAGCCCAGGCTTTCAAGGATGAATTATCTTATGGTGCTTGAACTCTTTAAGCACCAAGGCATCTATTTTATTTGGATTGCACACAATCTCAACACCATATTCAGGATCGACAGAGAGTACTTTAACCTCTGCTTGATGACTAAGGCTCAAACTAACACAACATGCAGCTCAAATTCTGAATTCCAACAGTGATACCCTTGGGGCTTACTTAAGAATGCCAGACTAAGTCCACCTCAATTGGAGAGGATTATACCACTGATTTTAGTGACTCATCCGGCCTACACCCTGTTTTCTCCCTTGCTTTCAGGTTGCCAATTGACAATTTGCCCCTTCTCAAATTTGTTACATCAAAACCATCATTAATTGGAAACTAGATGAACATATTTGTTAGAATTATCTATAAATATATAAGTAAATGAAGTCAAAGAGAGGGAAGTACATAAAAGATATAGTCTTATTGACATTGATTTAATTATTGAAGAAGCATTTTCCCCTTGCTTTCTGAGTTTTTATGTTCTAGGTGAACATGAACATAAAAACTTAAGCAGAGATTGCTTAAGTTCGAAAAAGATAAGTTTATACATGGCTTACCACAAAAAGTACATAATTTTGTGTTTATTTCAACTTAAAATAAACAAAAAGTCCAAAGTTTCTATTTTGTAACATTGATATTTATATTAAATGGTATCAATTTTTACTTTTTCGCAAAGTAACCATATGCCTATTTTTCTTTCTGCCATTGCCACAGTCATTATTTAAACTTAATAACCAAGTTCATTAAATCAAAGAAATCATTTATTTTAAGATGCATTATTATTTTAAGTATGACAAGAAAAAGAAAAAAAAACCTCAGTTTATTAAACTATGTAATGTCATCAATTATAAGACATATACCAATTTCAGAGATTTTTATACATATGAGATATTTACATCTTAGAATTAATGAAATATGGTATAATGAAATTATGTAAGTATAAATGAGAGTTGTACTCTTATTAACTCTGTTGTATTCTACTTTGCTTAGACTTCACACACGTTTTGGTTAGAAAAGATTTTAATTGCCTCAGAGCACCTGTATTCAGAAACAACTTTAGTATTGTTGTTGTCATTGTTGTTGTTGTTGTTGTTTTAATTCCTTTATCTCCCAGTGGCTCTAAATAGGGGGGATATATAGGATGGAAACAAATATTCCCCCAAATATATCCTGTTTAGTTATTTGATCATCTCCAACCAGAGTGACTCATCCTATTTTGTCACATGGTCTCCATTGTGAACCAATCATTTTTGAACACTTTAAACATCTTCTAAATTAAGAATAAAATATGAGGGCTCAACATATTTTTCACCACAAAAAATTATTATAAACTAATTTAGTATGAGTTGAAGTAGAGTTTAAAAGGATATACTGGTAGTTATGTTTTTATCCTTTGCTCTGGATAAATGGGTTCTATTTGAAAATGTATAATTCTGGGAATGTAGGCAACCAACTCATTATAGTTCAAGTTCAAATAATATATTTTGTATTTTTCTGTGGTACTATTATTGATCTTCAGATTTAAAGGATAATCTAAATAAATGTTTAAATATTTTATATTAGATTTTGACACATGATCACAGTCTCAAAAATCAAGTCTTGTTGATTGATTTTGCTGACTATATTTATTTCTAGTAGGCAACAGATTTATCTTTTTAAAAAACTGGAAGGAATTTTACTGTTGCTTAATATTTTGATTCAATAAAGAAAAAGTAGAAACTATTGATACCAAAAACTTGTGAACATTCTTCCCTATAGAAGCAATACCAGATTGATACTAGCAGATGGTTTAGCTTTACAAATCTAGTCTATTTTTTTAATCTAGCTAATATGTTGGAAAAAATATTCTTAGTGCCTTCCAGCCTTCTATGTTAAAAGGAAATCAAAATGTGCATAACATTCATTTCAGAGCTGTGAATATTGACTTAACTTTCCTTACTCTAGATCAGTAGTAGAAGATGATAACATTTATTTTAATGACATATCAGTGAATTAATTTTTTAAAAAGACTATTGAAAATCTCAACAGAAAAAATTATTACACAATTTTCAAAAAAAATTGAGAAATAACTGTTCATTTTTAATCTCAATTCAGATTCTATGCGTACATACAATATAATCTTATCTATATTTAACATGTGACCATTTCTCTTCAATAATTACTAAAATCATCACTTTCATAACAATTAATTGTTCTAGATTATATTTTTGTATTTAGTAAATAGGAGTTAAACATGTACGTAAACATGTGCATCTGTACGCATACTTGCACACTCACATACACACATACATACACCAAAATATATAACCAAATTCCTGACCCTGGCAAAGATAATTGTGAAACATTACTGATTTCCAAAGAAAAGAGACTTATAATTCAAGTCTCTTAGAAAGACTACCAATTCAAGACTCTTAGAAAATTATTTTCATTGCTGCCAGGGGAATAATAAGGATCTAATTTTTCAGTTCTTATGTACTAGGCTCAGGAATATGGCATCAATTTATAATATTTCACAACTAAAGTGTCTGACCTGAAAGTCCATCAGAAACTACTGTATTTTACACATCTCTGAAAATTTTTTACAACCCAGAGATCACTTCCCTCTAAACTCTGTGACCAATTCTTGTCTTAGTGCTCAGTTTTAGGAAGTTTAGCTAAATAGCTTAAGTCTTAGGTATCTGGAAAAGTTTCTATTAATCTGCTTCTAATCTTTTAATCTACTTCTAAAAGATGTATGAGAAAGTAAATTCCAAAATGCAGTGTACTTAAGAAATGGTATCATTATAAATTAATGTCATATTCATGAGCCTAATCCCTACTTTGTGCATAAAAACTGAAAAATTAGATCCTTAAATTATTCCCTTCAATCCCAGTAACCTACAAATTACCACAAATTTAGTTGCTTAAAATGACATATTTAGTTGCTTAAAATGACTCTGAGTTCTGAAGGTAAGGTGTCGCAAATCAGCTTCACTGGGTTTTAGTCATAATATCTAAAGAACTAGTTCCTTCTCAAAGTTCTGAGGAAAGAAACTGCTTACTATCTTTTCCCCCTTTTAGAAGCCAACTTGACTCATGCCATGGCTCGTGGTCTTTTTCCTTGCATCATTCCAACCTCTTGCTTCTGTTGTCATATCTCCTACTACTGATTCTTATCCTCCTGCTTCTCTCATAAGAATCCTGGTAATTACATGGGACTCACCCCAATCATCCAAGATATTCTCTCTATCTCAAAATCTCTAATTTAATCACATCTGTAAAGTCCCTTTCATCGATTAAACTAACATATTCATAGGTTGGATGGATTAAAACTCGGACATCTTTTGGGTAAGGGCGGGGAACAGTATTATTGTGTCTACTACTCCTACCCTAATATCTAAAGCACATAAAAATAGAGTTGCCTCACACTTGACATTTATCCATCCAACCCCACAACCATGGACAGGATAACTGCTCCAGAATGCCAGTTTTTAAATTAGAGTCATGTTTCATACAAATATAATATTTTTAACACCAGCTGTTTACTTAATTAAATCTCTGATGATGGCCTGCTTCTGTACCCCCTTGCTTTACTCCCTGCTCAGAATGATGTCTTATTATTGGCTGTGTCTCTCTTATACCACCTGCTTACCTGAATTTCTTATTACTTTAATTATTGCATCCCTCAGAAAAAAACGACAGCAATTCCCAGCAGTTGTGGAAACAGATCCATTTTGCTCCCCTGTGGGTCGTGAGGATGCATTTCCTGAGTCCCACATAAATCTATAAAGAATTTAATTTCTTGAGTTTATAGCATGCCTTTCATGAGATTTAGGGCCATAGAATAGAACTGAATAAAACTAAAGCTAGACATGTGATGCTTTAAATATGCGATTTGGGGCCCAAGGCTATCACCAAATGAAAGAAATAGATTCTGAAAGTCTTATTTTCCCCATTTCGCTTTCATTTTTATATAACTGTATGGGCAATAGATAATTGCTATTTCCTTTTAGAAATTTAGCTCCTTAAGTAACAATTTGCCTTAACTGCAGACTTGACACTAACTACAAATGAAAGGTATCATTCAACTCAAAGATTTTTAAAGGAGTCAAATATTTTTCACTGAATTTGATGTGGACGAATGAAGAGGCATCTCAGAAAGAGAATGATTTCAGGCAGAACACCATGGAGAGTTTTAAATAAACACATTTTAGGGCCCTGCTCTCTAAATTTCTCTTTGCGCATTCATTTGCCCCTTTTGCCCTATTATGTTGCCACTTACTTTACCTTCTGAGTTCCTACAGAGATATGAAACTGGTTTCCAGAGAGTACCCAACAGTTGCAAGAAATTTTCCAGTGTCAGTCAAGAATAGCAGGTATTCAATTTTGCTGATATATATAAATAGATATATTTACATATAGATAAATACATAAATTCGAAACACTAAGACACATCAGTATATAGATCTCTATCCAGATAGAACTATTCTTCCCCCAGCTACCTAAGTGATGCAGTTAGCTAAGGAGAACACAGCTCTGGCCATGCTCACAGGCTTGTGTTCCTCTCTCCATAAATGAGCTTAGCAATCCTCTCAAAAGATTTAGTTGCAGCAAGACAATTATCAGAGGTAGTTTATAATAGAGATTTTTGACTACATACAGGAAATGGCATTTTAACATATCTTTATACTATGACGTTTCAAGTTTAACCCTTAGTTAAACCCTGCTACAAGAGTCAGAGCAGATACTCAAGTGTTGTTTTTTTATCCATGTTAGCAGGGATAAACCAGGTTTCCTGATGACCTTTGTTATAGCTTCCATTTCGTGACTGTGAACTGTTCCTTTAGGTACCTTTTGAAGGGATATTCTACCTTCCCTCAGTAAATTCATGCTCATGAACCTTTAGCTTCTTGAGCTCCCAGGAGAAAAGTTCCCAGGGGGAAGATCTGTTTGGCTCCTAACCACTCCCAGCCATCCCAAAGCAGAGCTCCTGACGTCAGGGGCTCTACCTCCTAGGGCTAGGCACACACTGACACACCTTAAGTAGTACTCAATTAGCAGTAGTGGAAAGAAGAAAGAGAATAAGAAAGGAAGAGCCTGCAGTCCTGGGTTGGTGATCTTTTTCATTCTCCATCCAACAGTAAAACATACCTACCCAGGGTCCCATTCTCCAGATAACACTGAAACTTTTCACAGGATGTGAAAAAAAAATGCCTTCCCTAAAAGAAGCTACACTTGCTCTTAAAGTATTAAGACAGGCTGAGGGGCAGAGGCATGTGGGGGGTATTCAGACTCCCTGACTTTTTGATTATTTCAATAAACAGGAAAAATGACTGTGTGAATCAGGATCATATTTTATTACTCAATTCTAATTCTTTATGGATTTGAACTAAAATCTTAATTTGTTACATTATATCATTATTCCTTATCTTTAAAAATTAGAACAAGAGTAACATTGGTGATGATCTAATCTAATAACCGTGCTTTACTGATCAATAAATTCAACCTTAAGGAGGTTAACTAATTTACTAAGTTAATTAATAAGATAACTAAAAGCAGTTCCAGATCTGGATTCCATATCTGCCGATGTCGTGTGCCAAGAACCTCTTTACTACACCTCTCTACGGAGAAGAACATGGCTACACTGGAAAAGACTGCCCATTATGTTGTCCTCACAACAGTTCTGCAATACAGCTCTCTCCTCTCCCTTCCTGTTTAGCTCAGCTCTTTTGTTTTCTATACAGAAATACATACTATTCTTAAAGAATCTGAATTCCCTATGAATTATTTCTTCTGACATTTACAAAACAGGCTCTCCTTCATCAATATATTCACAGAAAAATAATTTACATAAAAGCATACATCTTAGTTTACATGACCAACCTTTGTTCATTAATTCATTCATTAATTCACTCGATTAACAAATCTATTGAGCACTAACTCTCCATCACTATGCTTGACTCAGTATTCAGACATTACAGTGATTCTACCTTTAAGCAGCTCAGAATATAAAGGAAGATAGCTGCATATGTATGTGGGACTAAGTGTTATCAATGTGGATAGAAAGACTGCACAAGAAGAGTGAGAAGAGGAGTCATTTCTACCTGGTGTATATCAGGAAAGGTTGTCCAGGAAACAGTGACACTTTAAACTGAGATTTAAAAGATGGGAGGTATTAACCAGGTAGACAAGGAGGGCATGGGGATTCCAGAGGTAAAATATCAAATGAGACAAATTCTAAGACACAGCTTAAAGTGTGAAGTTAAGTGAAAACAGTCTCATACACCATAAGCACCCAATCTGTGCTGGGGAAGAGTACAAAGAGCCTCAGCAGGTGACCATATTATGAGTCAAAGCCATTTGGAGAACTTTGCACAAGCTTTAGAACCACCTGAGAAAATAAATATTATGTAATAATTTGTGGAGACATGATTTTCCATATAATTTTGCAGTATGATCCACTTACTTGTCTAGGTATTTTCATGTCATTTCACTATTCTCTTGTCCTTTCCCCATACATTTCTATAAATCTGAAAGGCAGCATCATTGGGATTAAACAAAGTATATAAAATAGGATATATGTGTGATTATGTTATTAATATATATATATATATATGTATGTATATTTACACACACACAAAATATATTGAAGGGCAGTATAAACAGTGTTTATCAGTGGGTAGTAGGTTATGGCTATTCATTCATTCATTCGTTCATTCTGTGTACTTTTCTGTCAATTTTCTACAAGGAACATGAGCTACCTTTATATTCATAAACACACATGTAAAGAAGAAAGTCTTTATGTTTAGCTGAGGAGCTAGCTGTGTATAGCCATTAGCTGATTAGATTATTCTTTCTTCTAAATTTCATATAGTCCTATTATGCCTTCTAACATGAGAGCATATTTTATTTACATGATATCAAAAGCCTTGCATTTAGAATTCTTAAACATCAAAATCTATCCCTTTCTCTTTTTGCTTTAAGATATATAAAATAGTCTACAGCCATGCTACTCTGAACAAGCCTGATTCCGTCTGATCTTGGAAGCAAAGCAGGGTCAGGACTGTTTAGTACTTGGATGGGAGATCACTTAGGAAGACCAGGTTCAGTAGTCATAAAAAATAATAATAATTAGGGATTGTAAAATCACAAGGTCCTTGCAATCTGTGAGGTCAACCAAGGGTTGCCTCACCTAAAAAGAGAGAGAGAGAGAGAGAGAGAGAGAGAGAGAGAGAGAGAGAGAGAGAGAGACGTAAAATACATTACATATCCAATAAGATAATTCAAAACAAACTAACAAATAAAAAAGTTTAAAACAAATTATTTTTCCTTGAAAAATCAAGGTTGCAATCTTTAAGACAACCTTTAAGATAGCTTTTTAGGGCATGGGTAACAATTCATGGGTTGAGAGTATTTACAAGGTTGATGTCATAAAAAGCAAAATTAATTTCCTGCAATAAAGTATTGCTCTTTTTATGGTCATACCTTGTCTCCTAGGTTAACAGACCTGATTTTATTTATAATACACTCATGTCCTCATATTGCAGTATTAATATTTTGCTACTAACTGCAGAAATACATCTCTGTCACTGGGATACTCAGTTCTTATGATGCCCTCTGTGTGGTTATGCAATACACAGATTCTTTTTATCTTTGAAAGACTTCATCACTTGCAAATTTTTTTCATCAATTTTCCTAGCTAGTTATGAACAGTTCAATTCCGTTTTCTTCACAGAAGTGAAATATTTTATATTGTGACAGTCCTTGCACAGTCAGTATAGATTAAAACACACACACACACACACACACACACTTAAATAAATATTGCTAAACCTTCTGGGTCTCTCAAGGAAAATAAAAATAACTGCTTCCACACAGAGTTCCAGAGACTAGTTTGTTAAGTTTACATTTCTGCTTCTGCTCAGAATTTCCACAGAAAAGGGCCTTATACTCATCTAGTTCTATTTTGTTCTAACAATACCATTAAGAGGATATTTGATTTCCTCTTGAATTCTCCAATGATTTAGGACCCAACAGCTCCAGAGTCACCTCTCCTTTTGCATAAGGCTCTAATTTTAGAAGGCTCTTGCCAGGATTGTCTTAAAGCCTGATTTTTGTATTGTCTACTGTAATAAAATATGTTTCCCTATTCTACATGAAGACTTTAAGCATTTTATTACAACATATACCTTTCTCTATTTATTTCCGTCCCTCTAGTTTCAATACATTTAAATGACACTGACTCACTTATGAGAGTTATTGCCAAGGCCAAACAAAACCTGTGAAATTTTTCTGCTGGTGTCTAGAATTCAAATGAACTCTTCACCCTCAACTTCTTTCCTCCCTTGCCCTTACCTTCTCGAGTCCTTACATCCCACCCTCACGTCATCTTGGTTCTGAGTCTTAACATTCATTTTTTTTAGGCCTTTTATTGGCAATTCAGTTAATAGTTTATACTCATTTTCTTCGGCACTTCTTCAGAATATATATTTTAATGTTCTTTTTAGTTGCAAGCATTGGGACCTCAAAATGATGCTACATTCATCTTAATTCTTTAAAAACCTTTGAACTGGCAGCTCACCTTGCTCTTCTTCTTTAATGTTTGGAAAATGAGGGAGATTTTTAACTTCACTAAATCAGGGACCTTGTCTGTTTTGTTCACTGTTCATTCAATATGCTTCAAGAGCCTAGTGTCCCCTGGGCCCCAGAAGTGATTCAGTGACTAGTTTTGGAATAACTTTGGAAGGTTGATTTTTTCTGGGTAAGCTGGACAGGATGCTGATGGCCATGTTAAACCCTCAGATGAGAATTTCATGCTGCAGAGACAAGTAGGGCAAATATCTCAATGGGTGTGTGCCTTTCACTAGGCCAAGTGACAAGAATACAGTTGACACATCCCGAACTGTTCCAGTACACCCTAAGTTTCTTCACATTATTCTTTATAATAAATTAGCTTATTTTCTCCAGTAGAGATCCACAGCTCATGAAAATCACAAATTTTAAAAAGGATCTCTGTGAGCAGATATGTTCTAAGTATAAGACCCTTCTCTTCAAGCTCTCTAAGATCAATTTTAAATATTAAGATAGTATGTAAATGGTCAGAATATTTCATTAAAATTAAGGGTATATCTATATAAAGATTTTTTAGAAATCTTTCATGTGCCAACCTGTAGCTAGTCTTGCTCTGCAATTTTCTCTTAGCATATGGAAAGCAAAGCTCTTTAAAGGAAAACAGTCTGGTGCTTATTTTGAGGCCATTAGATAAAGGAGCATGCTGTTCTTTCCATCAGTTTTTAAAAGGAAATCATAAATACATAAAACAGATAATATTATCACAGAATTGCTTGAGAAAATTTATAAGAAAGCTTTGGTTCTTGGGTTTCATGTAACTACCAGCTGAGTTGAATTAGGCTATGTGTAAGTTTTCTAAAATAACTTTATATAAATGAAGTTATGTGTCAATCAGTTGCCCTTACTCACTTTTGCTAAGCCTCTTTTTCCCCCTTTAATTATAGTGAATTAATTTTTAAAAAATAAAACACTTAAGAAGATTTCTAAGGGCAAGAATAAGGTTTTAAAATCAGGTCAAGCCATTTTCTTTTGCCTCCATGTTTAATACAGGAGACACAGTTAGAGGAAATGGGAACCTCAATCAAATGACTTTGAAGTCAAATTTGGTGAGGTTGAAAATAGAAGCAGAGGGGAAGATGGAAAAGTCAACCTGCTATAGTGATACCTGAAGTCCTGATTTCTCTCACTTGTTTTTTTTTCTTTTTTTTATAAATAATTGTTCTGTTGCCTTAATTTTTTACTTTATCCATTCCTATCTCTCCTTATTGATCACAATATGGAAGTGACTGAATTATCATTAATAACATTGGTGCTATTTTACATATTTTATTATTACTATTTTAAAATCTGAGTTAAACTATTGTTATCCCTTAAAACATGTTCAAAAACAGATTAAAACTAACCAAAATTACTGATGTGTTTGTGGTCAGATGCCACAATCTACTCACTTCTAACCTCTCATTATTCATAAAACAAATGCTTTTTAATAGCAATAAATAAGAAATTGTTCACTACAAGATTATCTTTTATGAATACGCTTGTTAAATTAGATTGAATTAATGTTATTGCTTATCTCTGAGTGTATTTACATAATTAATTTCTGATTCTAATTTTACATATTATTATTCTAATCTCTGCAATGAATGCAACTGAATATTAGTCTAAGTATTATTATTGCTTCTATGTACATAATATGCAGATACATATATATATGCATTTTGTTTGTTTTTACAATTATGATTCATTTTAATTTCACAACTAATTTGCATTGGATTGTAACTGTTAACAGAGCATGAAACTATAAACTTCCATATCCAACTTAGTCAATATTCTCAAGTGTTGACTTTTGTAATAGCCAAGATGAGATAAGAAACGTTTTAAACACTTGCTAGTTTTAAATTTTTAATTTGCTTCATCACCAAGGTAAGGAAGTATACCTTAAATAAGTCAGTGATGCACAAGATGGAAGAACTCGATTTGATATGTAATATCAAATACAGTGATATGTAATGTCAGCTAGTTCTTCAAAATAAAACAGAAGGAAGTAACCCAAATGTCCATCAGTAGAAAATCAAAAAATAACCTGTGGTATATTCATACATTGTAGTACTACACCTTGGCAAAAAAATATATATATGTATGTATGTATATGTGTGTAGATGCACACACACACACACACACACATGTATGTATATGTGTGTGTATACATATATATAATCACTGCTACACAGAATAACAGAATAAACCTCAAAAACATTTATGTTGAGCCCTTAAGGAAGTCAGACACAAACACATACAATAATGATTCCATTTAAAAGTGGAATCTGATATCTAGAGATGCAGGAGGTCTCTGTCTCTGAGATGGGAGGATTAACTAGAAAGAGACAAGAGGGAACTTTCTGGGATGCTGGAAATATTCTTTGTCTTTATCTGGTTAACAGTTACAGAGAATTTTTTATTTGACAAAATCGAGTTGTACATCTAAAATATCTGAATTTTCATTTGTGTATGTTATACTTCTATTCTAGTCTATTCTAGATAGCAAAATAAAAGCTGCTCTAAAAAAATTGGAAAGAAATAAACCACAAGAGGTTTATAGGACACTGATAGAATTATTTCAAGCTACAGATACTAGATCAGTGAAAATCCTAACAAAAATATTTCAACAAATATGGAAAACAAAACAATGGCCCAAATATTCAATATACATTCCAACCTTCAAGAAAGGAGTTGCCAGGGAGTGCAGTAACTATAGTGCCATTGCTCTAATTTTCACAAAAAATGATGCTCAGGGTGATGCAACAAAGCCTTCTACCTTATATGAAACAAGAAATGCCAGATGTTCAAGCTGGATTCAGAAAAGGAAGAGGTACTTGAGATCTCATCGAGAGCATTTGCTGGATACTGGAATTTTCCAAAGAATTTCACAAGAAGGTTATAGACTGTTTTATAGACTACAGTAAAAAGCCTTTGACTGCGTGGATCGAGAAAAGCTATGGGTTGCTCTGCAAAATATGGGCATGCCTCAGCACCTGATCATCCTGATATGTAATCTGTATTGTAGGCAGAAAGCCACTGTCAGGACAGAATATGGAGAGACAGAATGGTTTCTTAAAGGGAAAGTGTCAGACAAGGATGCATTTTATCTCTCTATTGTTTAATCTGCATACAGAACATATCTTATGAAAAACGGGGCTAGACTCAGAGGAAGGAGGAGTGAAAATTGGCAGCATAATTATCAATAACAAGACATGTAGATAACACCATCTTACTGGCAGAAAGTAGCAATGTTTTGAAATGACTTCTGATGAAAGTGAAAGAAGAAAGTGCCAAATCAGGACTGCATTAGAATATCAAAAAGACAAAAATCATGACTACAGAAGCACACAACTTTAATACAGACAATGAAGACACTGAAATTGTTAAATATTTTCTTACTTTCGTTTAGTAATCTAATTCAAATGGAGACTGTGGCCAAAAACTGAAGGGAAGACTGAGACTCAGAAAGGCAACAATGGAAAACTTAGAAAAGCTCACTGAGAGCAAAGATATGTCAATAAAGACCAAGGTTAAGATCATCTACATGTTCGTATTCCCAATTACTATCTATAGATGTGAAAGTTGGACAGTGAATAATGCTTATAGGAAAAAAATGAATCATTTGAAATATGGTGTTGGAGAAGGGCTCAATGTATAAACTCTGGACTGTCAGAAAGATGAACAAGTGGGTTCTAGAGTAAATTAAGCCTGAAACATTACTGAAAGCAAAAATGACAAACTGAAGCTATCCTACTTTTAATATATCATGAGAAGGCAGAGTTCTTTGGAAGACAGTAATGCTGAGAAAAACAGAAGGCAACAGGAAAAGGGAAAGACTAAATATTAGACGGACTGACTCCATAAAAGAAGCCATAGGCATGAATCTGCGGGAGCTGAGCAAGGCTGTTAAGAACAAGACATTATGGATATTACTCATTCATAGGGTTGCTAGGAGTCAGAGCCAACTCAACAGCATAGCATGTAAGACATACACAGGTTATACTTCAATAAAGTACTATTAGAAAAAACAACAGCAAAAGCACCTACTCAAATGAGACTGTAGCCCTGTTCACAATTATAGCACATAGAGATTCTCTGAAAGTCCATACTGCTCTATACTCTGAACTTCCTCAGTGCACCCTAAGTCATCTTCACATCACTTCTCTATTATCTTCATTAAAAACCCTCTGACAGTAGGTGGCAGTTTGGGGAATATAATGTTCTCTTGATACAGAGTGTTGGATGGTTGGGTAGTTCCGCAGTCCAAACCGTTATAAAAAAACCTCAGTTTTAGATTTGTTTTATACTCATGGACATACCAAAGGACATTCTGGAGCTACAGATACAATACACTGAAGTAAAAAAGAATAAAGGAAAAGAAAAGAAATGGCAATTATTCCCAGAAATACATTTTAATAAAACATTTCCCCCTAAAGTTGAAATGATAACTGAAATTCATCACTTTCTACAATTAGGCTTAGGCAAATTGTCACTGAGCTGGTATGAAACCAATTTTCTTCTTTCAACCACTTCTGTGCTGCATCCAGCAGCCTCTTGGTCCCCTGATTTCCACTGTAGAGAGGTCACTAACAAGGCAAGGTTGACCCCTCACACTCTACCAACAGTGCTGCTGCATGCTTCTTGGTCCTGATACCCTAATCACCCCCATCTACAACCCCAATATGCACACAACATACATAAAAACCAGGATGCATAGACATCTATCTAGAAAATTGCCTCTTTTCCCACAAGTTTTATTTTTGTTTGTTTGTTTGTTTTTGTTTTTGGTGAGGCAACACTTGGTTGACCTCACAGATTACAAGGACCTTGTCAGTTTACAAACCCTTATTTTTTATGCCTACAGCACCTGGTCTTCCTAGGTGGTCTCCCATCCAAGTACTAACCAGACCTGACCCTGCTTAGCTTCCGAGATCAGACAGGATAGAGCTTGTTCAGGGTAGTAAGGTCATAGACTCCATAGGTCTTCTAAGTAGTTATCTAACTACTGTGATCAGTTAATCTGAGAATGCATTAAATGCATTTTTTCCTCCTCGGGTAAAATGTTTTATTTATTAATAAAAGATTTTTAAACACAATGTTTAATTTCAAAAGAATAAAATATTTGGTAGACCTGTCGCAGGTCAGTGAAGGGAGAGATTTCAAATTCTGGAAGGTAGCAGTGGAAAAGGTCATTTGTGGTTTCAAACATCTTGCATGAACATTTATTGGGCGCTGCAGCAAGAGACACTTAGCAGATATTATTTCTTTTCTCCTTGAGATAACTTTATAAAGGAGAGTTCCCTTCCATTGTCCAGAAGGGGAAAGCAAGAATGTTGTGTGGGGTCACAGCATCTATAGTTTGAGATCAGATCAAAGCTAGTTCTGAATGTCCAAACCATGAAGGTTATGAATATTTATGTGGTAAAGAAATGAAAAAACTTCACAGTGTATTTTTTTGGAAGGAGACTTCTAGAAGTTATTCTCTGAGAAAAGTTGAGTTTTGAAGGTTGCATTAGTCCTGCCATTCACCCCCAGGTAGCCCAAAAGCCATGTCCTATTTCTGGGCACAGTGCTGAGTGATACAGAACCAAAGTTAGGGACACCAGTTCCCAGTATCAGCCTTCTAAATATGAGATGCACACCATTGTGGATAGCTAATATAAGCATTTCAGGGGTATTTCAATCATTTGTGGAAATCATGGGATAAAATATTTTAATTAGTGTCTGATCCAGAAGAATCTACGGGCCACCATGTCAAGTCAGCACCAGAAATCTATCCTCAGGGAGCTTAGCTACTCTCTTTCTGTGATTCTTCTGTTTTCTAGAGCAAGGTGAGTCATGTTCTTTGTCACTGTCTCTTCAGTACTTAGTAGATGCAATAGATTGCCCATAATATTTGTTAGAAGAATAAATAAATGATTTAATGAGAGAATACACCCAGAATATGTGGTTGAATCAGTTACTACAAAGCCTTAATTTACCTTCCATGGGATGTTTGCAAATGCATGCTCTTTTTCTAGACAGGAAAATTAGAGAGTATATGGGAGTACATCAGTTTAGAAAGGTCAGATTAAAGTGGCGGGGGGTGGGGGGATGGGGTTCCTGGAACACCAACAGAATGAAGACTTTTTGTACAACCTGAAATACATATAAATTCCCCTTGCTAAAAAAAATGGCACAAATTTGTAACAGTACCTTCAAGCCTGCCTTAGCCCTGAAAAATGTTTGAGAAGATTTAAAAACCACTGTCACTATGGATAAAATTCTCTCTTCACACTTATCTATTGGAATAGATTAATGGAACCAACTGAGGATAATGAATGTATTTGAATAATTCCTCACTAATATGACAATAATATACAAGTTCTTTATTATAGGCCAAATTGTGTTTACCAAAGATTCATATGTTGAAGTTCTAACCCATAGTACCTCAAAATGTGACTGTGTTTGGAGATGGGGTCTTTAAGGAGGTGATTAAGTTAAAATCAGGCTCTTGGGGTAGGTCCTAATCAAGAATGACTGGAGTTCTTGTAAAAAGTAAATTGAGACACACAGAGAGACACCACAGATGCACGCACCCAGAGGAAAGACCTAGTGAGGACACCCTGAGAAGCTGAGGAGAAAGGCCTCAGAAGAAAACAAATGTGTCAACATCTTGATATTAGACTGCTGGCCTCCAGAACTGTGAGAAGATAGATTTCTGTGGTTGAAGCCATCCGGTCTGTGCTACTTTGTTATGACAGCCTCAGGAAACTAACATGCTATTTGAAAACAAAATTATTCTTCCATTAAAAGAAAAAAACCCTGGAGTCAAGAAGTCCAGTCCTCACACTGGTGACACTGCTTAGGCTAATGATTGCTTTACACAAGTTTCCAGTAAAGTACCACTGAGGCTGGAGCCTTCACTGGTTCTGTCAGCATGGTCCTGCTGCGTTGATATCTACAGGTATAAGAACAGGATGTGTGACTTCAAAGTCAGGTCTTGGGAACTAAATCCATTGTGAACATAAAGCACCCTCCCCAAACAGCCAGAGACCACTTTCAGTTATTTGCTGAATGCATAACAATGAAATTAGTTGGTGTAGAGAGAGGTTCATCTTTACCAGGAATGATTTTTCTTAACCAAGTACTATTAAAATTAATTATGATGAACATCTGGTTAAAGAATGTCTTCATGAAATTAATGTTTATAATTATTCCCTCTGCCCTCATCTCATGGATTCATATTCTCTGAGAAAAGTTGAGTTTTGAAGGTTGCATTAGTCCTGCCATTCACCCCCAGGTAGCCCAAAAGCCATGTCCTATTTCTGGGCACAGTGCTGAGTGATACAGAACCAAAGTTAGGGACACCAGTTCCCTAATAACATTTATTTAGTTATTCCCTAATAAAAATTTATTGCTACTAAAATAACATAGTGGCATGTGTCTCCTAATAAAATCCAAACCAAAAAGAAAATTTCACACTCAAATAAAACTAGTATTTTTTTCTTTTGTCAGTCAATAAGAATTATATAATTTATTTTCCTTTGAAATTTGTTCCCTTGGAATTTCAAAGCTAAATGTATTCTTTAAATATAATTGCTATCTTCAGCCTAGATTTCTTGTATGTCTCCCTCCCTCAATATTTATGTCATTTAATCATCAGTCTTTATTTTATTCACTGTAAGCTTCTTCAAATCCTTTTTAAGAATAAGGCATAACATAAATAATGAATAAACATTATCCTTCTGAGAAAAAGTAATACCTTCAGCCAGGAGCATTGCTTCTCCACCCGGAGGGTTTTGCCCTGTAGAACGTATTTCGCAAAGTCTATAGACATTTTTCGTTGTGTGCTGCTGTCACTTAGTGAGTAGAGTACCTGGGATGCTGCTAAACATCATATATTATTTCTTTGAGCAACAAATTATCCACCTAAACTGTCAAGAGTTCCAAGGTTGAACAACTCTGTCTAAGAGCTAGCACATTTGCAAAATTAGAGTAGGTTGGTAAGGATGGTTGAACACTGAATGTTTGATGAATGAATAAGTCTGACGAGTTTCAGGTTCTATTTTGAGCTCTAACTTTTCCCATGTTATACTTTCAGGTTCTAGAGAGAAAATTGCTCAGTACAATTCTGTACGTTTCATGGACATTCTGGCCTTGGCCTATTTTTCTCTGATTATTGGTGGTGGAGTTTCGCCAGTCTTCCTGGATTTAGCTTTAAAATTATTAACAGCACTAATATACACACATAATTATTGAATAATGATTAGAAATATCTTGAAGCTACAGCCAGCTCTCTAAAAAATGTTAGTCCATCCTTTCCCTTATTTTCGTCTGACTTTCCATGATCCCAGGAGTGAAAGCACATTCTTTCTGTACATTATCCCTGACTGCCAGCCTGAATCTCATTATCTCTGACTGTAAGGATGGATGAAGAAGTTAGAATTAGGCCAGGAAGCCTCCAGAGAGTTAACACAAGACCTAAAATGCACCACTGGCCATCGTTAAGATTTGCATCTTGTGTAATAAAGCTTTGTAAAATCTCCTCACCACGTACTGATGGCATACAATCTTCCATTTTCTTCCTTGTTCCTGATTCACAGACTGCAAATGCCAATCGGTTTTGTACAACTGCACTATCCATCTGAAATAGTCTCAAGTTGAGGAGGTTTCAATGTATGTGTGGCCTTACTATATGTATTCAATCTAGTTTATAGAGAAAAAAAGCTCTTGGGTCAAAAGGCCACCAAATACTCCTATTAACTGGAAACAGGGAGAAAGACTTGGCATACTTTGGAAGGAAAAAGTATAAAGAGAAGGGTCAGAAAGCGAAAGAACCATAGGATCTAAGAGAAGACGGGGAAAAGGTGATGGGGGAGAGAAATAGAATGTCGCAGAGGGATGGATGTTTTAAAGCAGACAGAACAAGGTGATTCACAGAGCTCTGGGGTGGGATGCGGAATTCCTGGGCTCTTTCCCTCCTTAAATTGGCAAAACGGCCTTGACCAAGTCCCTTAACCTTTCTGGACCTGTAAAATAGAGGACTAATTTTAAATTATCTTGATTAAAGTCCTTCTAGGCAGTGAATATCTAGTTCTATCAGTGCCTTGGGTTGGTTAGCAAGAAACTCAGTAATCAGTGTGCCTAAATGAGTAAGCTTTCACATATAGGATAAAGTGCAGAGGATCAGTGACACAAGGTCACCTCTTCCTCTGGAAATATGTAGGGAGGCAGCAGTAAGGAGAGAGGTAGGAAGGCACAGACATTCAGTGGAGCCATATTGCTCCAGTGGGAGATGAATAAGCAAAGTATTCTCTTTGGTCACTTGTCCTTTCCAAGGTGAAATGGAAAACAGTAGTGGGAGATACAATTGTCTACTTTCTATTTTTCCAACAATCAAAGCTTGTGCTCACCTCCAGGCTTCTGCACAAACTGTGTTTTTTCTATCTCAAATGTGTGATAAGGATGGCCCTTCCTGTCATTCAGGTTTCCACTTCAGTGTCACCTCTTCAGAGACCTTCTTTGTCTATTCAATCTCAAGTAACTACCTGCACTCTTTAGATCTCATTTTAATTTCTATGTCTGATGAGATCTTTTCTCAGTATATTTCATCTTAATTTTTGTCTTTATGCCTTTGTGATTTTTCTCACTCCACGAGAACAGTGGCCTCATAGACCTTGTTCATTGCTCTGTTCCCAGACCCTGGTACAGAGTAAAATTTAGTAAATATTTGTTGAATGAATAAATGAATAAATGCATAAGAAATAAAGTATGAAATAAATGCTGCAAATAAAGTATGCATGTGGGAGGTTCTGGATGGATCAGAATATGATAAGAACAGATAAAATTCTTAGGGAGATAAAGCTCCCAGTGGGAAGTACCTGTAAGACGCAGAAAGGAGACAGAGTTTGATCCTGCAGGTCAAGTGAGACCTACAGAGTCAGGAAAGAATAACCTTGTGAACCGAAAGCGGCAAAATTGTGCAGAAATTGATGTTACCAGCTTACCCAGTCCTGGTGCCTATAAACAAACAGCTTCAAATCTCAAAACTGGGGAATTATCACAAAACGAGGACAAAGGGAGCAGAAACAGGGCAGCGACATTTCACTGTAACTGACCAGTTGTTATCAAGTGTTCACAGTCTCCGCCTAGAGCATGTGCTCCTTGTAACAGCTGTAACTGCCCAAGTTCATAGCTAATAATCACCAAAATTCTATACTAGCACTTAATTATCCAAGCTAGATTTCTATAACTAGATTAAATTGCTATCTGTTGATTTTCATAAATTATATCGATATGATGAGACCATTTATCCATGCATCCAAATTTGTTTCTATAGCAATACAACAGTAATATATATATGTGTGTGTGTATATATATATATTTATATATATGTATTTCTGTTTATATGTGCAAATTTTACCATATACATGTAAAAATTTTAAGAAGAAACTTACAAGAGTAACAAAAATCTGTCCTAAGTTTCAACAACTCTCCTGATAGTTAAAATACACTGGGCCCTCTGCTGCCTGTTTTTGGTATTGAAACCCAGGAAGATTTTCTAAACCACAAAAATCTTAGAAAAGAGGTCGTTTTTAGTTAGGCTTTTACCCAGCTCTCCAGTTAAACAATTTAAATTTGTAGGTTATAAAAAGTGTTTCAAAGGTTTATCAAACTGAATTGTCCTTAAATATTTTGTATAAATTAAAGAAAATATTTTATTTCAATTTTCTTCTATTTTTCCTCTTTTAAAGTTATGATGAATGTCCTGAAAATAACAAATCTGGGTAAGTTTTTGGTGAATTATTATTTTAAATAATCAAAAAAAGGCAGTTGGATCACCATAAAATAATAATTGATTTTGCTTATTTTATAACACTAAATATAAACTTCTTTGTGTAAGTTTATTTTTTCTATCCTCTTACTATAATAAAACTCATTTCTTTTAAAATAAGAACCATCATTATGTTTGTATTCTTAGATTTATAGAGATAAATCATTAACTGATTATTGAATGAATAAAAAAACTAACATATTTTTTAAACTACAGGGACATCCGTTTAGGATATATACCTTAGTCTTACTCGATAATGTATCTGGATGAAGGTAAAATGTTACTCCTCTCATACAGTAACTGTATAAAGAATGGTGCAATTATCTGATTTGCCAGCAGTGGACACTGTTACTCTAGTTATCACCACAGAGTGACTAAGGAAAAGTCTGCTTAATATCTCAGGGAATGTCTGCTCTTTATTCCCTTAAATAGAGTAAGAGTCAGTAAAACTGGTTACTAGTCTTAAAAAAAAAAGATAAATAAATTTTAGAAAAAAACATCATTGTTATTCTTGGACCCCAAATGTAATTAAGAAATAAATTTTTACATTTTAATCTACGGTTCTCATTTGATTGTTTTTTAATTTATGGAACATAGTTATTTGCTGCAGAATATCTAATCATCATTACTCTTAAGTATATCTTATTCATCTACAAAAGATCTCTCTCCTAGAAAAGGTTAACAGTTGGTATAAGAAACACTGAACGGACAAGCAGTGACCCCTGATCCAGTCCTGGACTCCCAGGAACTAGCTTTGCAACCCCAAGGAGATCACCAGTTCTCTCTGATCTTGGTCATCTCCTCTCTGTAAAAGAAGTATCTAAACTAGCAAATTGCAAAGAATTCCTACACTGATGTCTGTGTTTTCATGACTCTCAGGACAAACTAGAGCAAAAAGTCTTTGCTACACTTATATAATCAGATATAGATGTTATTTGTTTAATCTCTATCCAGATAGTAGCTTATAAAACAGCTATTCCTTCTGTAATGAGGACCAAAACATAAGCTCCAGTCCTCAGGGCAAGCATAATGGAAATCAACCTGCAGAGCTAATGAAGATGAGGCAGTCAGCTCAAAATAGAAAGCCACTTACTCTTCACTTTTTACCCTGCACAGCAGAGGAGCTCAACTTGCCACATCAGAGAGTTTACTTTGTACCAAGTAAGTATTATTATTACTCTTTTTTTATAGATGAGGAAACTGAGGCAGAGAAAATTAATATCTGTGGATAACAGATAGTAGGTGCTAGATCTGAATCTTGAATTGAGGCAGTCTAACTGGAATGTCTGTGCCATTAAAACCACTCGGTTCTACCTTTCTGGGTTCCATACTGACTTCCAGTGCAATACTCCACATATATACGCTGCCATCTACTAGACTGTGAACTGCTTCAGGATAGAAAATAAGAGCAGCCAGTGGTTCTCAACTCTGGTTGAGAGTTGATATCCCACCTCAGGGGATATTTGGTGATATAATGGAGATATTTTGGGTTGCTGCAATGGAGGGAGAGGTGAGATAGAAGCTAGGGATGCTGCTACACATTCTATAATGCTCAGAACAGCCTCTCACATCAGGGAACTACCCATCTCAAAAAGTCAATGGCATCCAGATTAGGGAACACTACTCTAGAGTCAGAGAAGCTGGATTTGAATTCTATCAATGCCATTTACTAGTTGTATGAATTTTAGCCATTTGCTTAAGCTCCCAGAACCTCTCAGTCTCCTCCCTTAAAAATGGTTATATAGATGACAATTATGGTTGTGGGGAAGATTGAAGGAATGCTTTTCAACTGAAGAGTTATTTATCTTTTCAAAGACAGTGCCATGTAGTAAAAAGAGCAGAGGTTTAGGAGTCAAAAGGACATGAGTTCTTAAATCCTTCAAGCCCCAGTTTTCTTTAACCATCTTTAAAAAAGAGGGGTTGGGAAATTCCTACCCCATACAGTTTTCCTCAGCATCAAATGAGGTAATGTAAAGATCCTCTCGTAATATTTGACACTTAATATATCCGTAAAAGTGTTAATTTCTAGTCACACAAAGTGAATGTATATGTATTACTTTGTCTGTCTGATATGCAAAACCTGTTCTCTACAAACCACATGCCTTCCTTCCCGAACCAAATCCAATCCTTAGCTCAGGCAATCAAGTGCTTCAGGAAAAGACCGCACCCACTAGATTCAGAAATGAACTTCCACTGAAATGACCCAAGGTCAATCCAATGCTCTTCTTAAGTGACATAATTAGCATCATCCATGTGACCTAGTTCTAGCCAATGAACTCAAGAGGGCTTTGGAGAAAGGTTTACTTTTCTAAGAAGTAGTTCCAGGAAGAGACAATCTCATTTCCCCCTGGATGTTGCTTCTTTTGATGGAGCCAGGAACTGTTGTAATCTTTTTGTTACCAATTCCACAGATGGCACAACAGGGAAAGATCCGAAACACGGAATTTGAGAACATAATTGAACTACTGAGTCAGCCATATGGACTACATTTACTTTCGACTTACTGCAATGTTCAAGCATAAATTTTCTTTTTTTTTTTTTTATTTTTAAGACAGTTCAATTCAGAGTTTCTGTAACCTGTAGTCAGAAAACATCTAAACTGGTACAAGTGGAGCTTGGGATGCTGCCTCTGCCATATTCTGCCCAAATCATTACCATTGTATAGGTTTCATCCCACCTCCTGTAGTAATTTTGTGTGGCCAACTAGTCTAACAGTCATTATAAAATGGAATTGGAATAAAGCAATAGTGAGTGGCTTTTTGCTCTTTTATTCAATCATTTCTTGTTTTTAAATTGTGGTTAAATATATAACACAAAATTTACCATTTTGACCATTTTAAGTATCCAGGTCAATGTCATTAAGTATGTTCACATTGTGTCCAGACATCACCAGCATTCAGCTCTATGATGAATTTCTCCATCTTGCAAAACTGAAACTCTGTGCCCATTAAACATAACTCTCCATTCCTTCTCTCAATTCTGGGTAACTACCATTCTACTTTCTGTGTCTATGAATCTGACTACTCTAGGTATCTTATATAAATGGAATCATATAATTGTTCTTTTGTGACTAGCTTATTTCACTTAGTAATATCCTCAAGGTTCATCCACGATGTAGCATATGTCAGAATTTCCTTTTTAAAACTGAATACTATTCCATTGTAGTATATACAACATTTTGTTTACCCATTAATCAGTCAATGGATACTAGAGTTGCTTCTACTTTTTGGCTATTGTGAATAATGCTGCTCTAATCATGGGTGTAAAGAGCAAGCTTTACTATAGCAATCAGTTTTTCATTTTTAATGCATATTTGATAGTCTAAATCAGGGGTTGGCATAGTTTTATTAGAACATGGCCATGCCCATTTATTTTCATATTGACTAAGGCTGCTGCCCCGGTACAGAGTGGGGCAGTTATGACAGAGCCATGTACTGTGAAGCCTAACATATTTACTCTCAGGCCTACACAAACCTTTTGCTGCCCCCCCCACCCCGCCTACGTGGTATTTGATGAACTAGACTTCTAGTTGACCTCCTGCTGCGTTATTGTCTACCTTTCCTTCCTACCACCAGCACATCATCTATAAGACAAAAAGAATTAGTTTTTTAAAAACCAAAATCCAAAAAAATAAAAATTTGAATGCAAATTCGACTTCATCAATCTACTTTAAGAACTTCAGTAGTTTCCAATCACCTGCAAAGATGGAGCCACAGCTCTTTGGAACTCGTCTAAAACAGCCGGGACCCCACCCCACTATCTGCCTCTTCAAACATTATCAAAGGCCTTTACTCAGTCTCAAGTGTATCACTCCCTGTAAGAATGCCATCCTTAATCTTCAGGAACCTTGTCTAGAACAAACTAGTTATGCAATGTTTATTTAATAAATGGATGAATTAACAAAGGTTTGTTTTTTGTTTTTACTTTTCTGTTACTTTGGTGTTTGAAGGATTGTCTAAGCTCGGGAAGGTGCCAAACAGAAAGATGATTACTACTGGGAACCACTGATGGAGTTCATCATCCTTAGCGTCCTTAAAATTCAGAATGGACATTCAGAATGAATCTTTTAGAGAGAGATAGGATGGACTGTATATTTTTGGTAATTAGGTTACATCTTTTGTGTTTTAAAATTTATGTTCTCAATACAGACAATAAGTATCACATAAAAGTATTTGTTCTATTTTGAGTTTCATTCATTGCCCCCAAGAGCAAAATGATGTACAATATTAAAAACTGAAATTAATAACATCATGTCAACATAGCTGGACTCATATAAAATACATATCTGATAAAAATCTTTTTTATATATTACTTCTAATAAATAGCATGATATTGTACTTTATGGTCATTAAAATACTCGTTAATTTTTATATATATTTTTCTAAAATAAACCTAGTGAGGTTATTATATATTATATATAAAATAAGAACTCTTTACTTCCCAGAGTTTTTAATTACTTAATGGTAAGATTCTCTAATAAAGTAATCCTAGAAGTAAATCTTTCTTTAAAATGAGTTGTCTCCAATAATAAATGTAATGCACAAAGGCAGTAATCTGGCAATTCAATGGTAGAAAAAAGACCTTTTAAAATAGGACAGTTCTAGGGCAATTAAACGTATGAACTCAAATAAAATTTCAACAGTTCACTTTTAAAGAAAGGATAACTTTGTTGAGAGGCGATGATGTCCAAGCAGGCCATCTGCGTGCATTGTCAATACTATTTCGCTTTTTCTCAACTCTGAGAGTTGCATTCAAGAGGTCCTTTAAATATGCTAAAATTTAACAATAATGTATAGTAAAAGTTAAGATGAAGCGAAGACATGTGGTCATACCTTTGGAGGGACATAATTACATATTATTATTCAAGTTATTTTTTATTACCAGTAGTTAATTTATTAGTCATCAAAATGAATTTAAAAATAGCTCAGGCTTCATGGCCCAAAATATAGCATGTCAAATGCACAGTGAGAATTATTGTTAAACAATTCCATAGGAGTGATTGAGAAAGAGAAAAGTGTTACAGAGAGAGAAAGAGCACAGAAAGGAGAGAGGAAACTGATATGATTGATACAGTTGCATAATATTTTCACTATCAAAGGGGCAGACTTATAGGTGTTTTTTTTAATGAAGTCAGTTTAATCACAAACAGACATTAAAATGAGTTCATTAGCAATGACATTGTTGAGTTTTCAATGCACAAACCTCATTATTGACAAAGAAGCAAATGTAGAGGATTTTCCTCTTTTTTTTAAGAAATAAAAGCAGATAAACAAAAAAATTTTCACATTTGCAAAAATTTTTATAACTAATACAATTACCAAACATTTCTTGAATAGGACACATACCAGCTCTAATTTGTTCTGAAATTTTAAAATACAAATATTTTCCTCAAACTTCGCAACACTTTTTTTGACTTAGTGTTCCACACACTAAGTATAATTCCAGTGACTATGATGGTCTCATTTGCAAAAATTTGAAGATACGTAAAAGAAAGAAGATTGATATCCTTTTTTTTCCCTTCCTTTATGTGTATTAGAGTGTGTATGTGAGAGAGCCAGTTACAGGAATTATGATGAATTATAAATTAATTGCATTGTTCCTACTTCATCAGTGGTTTCATCATTTTATTGTTAGATTAATATTTCTGGGCCTCATTTTTCACTTTTGTAAAATGGTTCATGGGCCTTGTATTGAGGAGACTGAATTCTAGCCATACATTAAGAAGGTGGCCCAATATTTTTCTCTTCTAGGAAGCTTTCCTAGTAGTAATCTATAATTCTGTCCTACTCCTTAAAGCAATCAGTGCCCAATGTGGACTTCCAGGATGGAAGTCCTGTTTATCTTCAGTTTCTTTAATAGTCTTCCCTAGTGCCTGTCATTGCTCCTCAGTCTTAGGCCTGCAGAAACCTGAAGGACTGCTCTTTGGGGCCACCAGGATACGATTTAGAAAATGAATGCCACTTACAGATACCATTAATTTGATAAGTCCCGAAAAGTAAATAGAAAAGAGATTCAGCAAAGGCACGTTGCTTACAAATGCGAGCCCTTTACTTATTGTACCATGGAGATTTAAAAGAGCTCATGCATTTCCCCAAGAGCTTAAAATTTCCCCTAGGATGTTAGCTTATTGAAAAACAATCTAAAGAAGAGTTAGTAAAAGATTTTGAGTTACTTGATGTAGAAGAAATAAAATTTTCACCAAGCAGCATCCCACCCATTTTTGTCAAAAGAATTCCAATTTTGTTCACTGTGGCAATTTGCTCAACCCTGAGGAATGAAACACAGTTGCTCTAAGCCAACTATGGTGAAGCCCACTTCCCTTTTCTGGAAATTCACATGCCCAGCTTTTCCTGGAGATGTGTACAGCTATTGACGCAGCTCCTGGCCAATGGGATATAAAGGAAAGGATTCTGGGGGGAAGAAAGTGGGTGTTCTAGAGGGTGCTAATTTTTTTTTTTGCCTTTTTTCTTGTTTCATAAAATGACAATTCACTTTGCCTTGCCCTTTCCTTCCTGTTAGAGACTTAAGTGTAAGAGATGGCTGGGACTCTGGAAATCATCTTGTAGCTATGAGGTGCCTAATAAGGGAAAACTCAGGAAAAACTGAGTTTCTGAGTCAGTAAGGAAGCCACTGAGCAAGGCTATACTGACCTCCTTCCAGACATTTCAATTAAAAAAAAAATACATATACTATACGATTTCACTTATATACAGAATCTAAGGAACCAAAAGAACAAACTAATCAAAAACAGACTCACAGATACAGAGGACAATCTGGTGATGGCCAGGAGGGGAGGGAGGTTGCGGGGCTGGGAGAAAGGGGTGAAGGGTTAAAGCAGTACAAATTAGTCGTTGATGGTCATGAGGACAGGGAGCATGGCATAGGGTTGTAATGGCTAGGTGGAGAGCCAGAGGAGAGAAAGGGCAATCAAGGGGATCATTTTATAAACTATATAAATGTCTAACCAATGTACTGTATATTTGAAACTCATAATAAAATAAAATTAAAAATAAATACATATACTTATACATTAAGTTATTAGTAGTTGGATACTCTGTTACTTGTAGCTAAATGCAACCTAACTGATAAACTTAGGTATTTTCTAAGTCTGAATATAATTATAAGGTAGCAACATTAGCTATTCTTAGAGGAACATAACTCAGGAACTCCAGGAATAGGAATATTGTATTAACTTGTGTTGATTTCTGCCTTAATTTTCTCAATTAGTTAGTGAAGTCCTTAGTGGTCAAAAGCATGCCCTTTACTGTCTTTTAATATCCTATTTGTAAACACTAAACACAGAGTGAGGTGCTTAAGAAACAATTAAAATGTAACTGTTAACCAAGTAATGTCAAACTTTGTATCACTGGATCCAGCCTCTCAGAGATACTGTTTATTTTGTCACAACCTCAAAACACCCTTTAGCTCAAAAGGAACCTAGTTAAGCAATGTCTTTTCTCTCTGCAGGTTTTGTTCTTGAATTCAACTTTAAAAGTACATTCCATCATAGGATTAAACAGACATAGTTCTTGCCTTTATGGAGTTTTCAAGCTAATGGGGGCGAGGGCGAACATACCTGCATAGTGAGAAAGAATTTAAAGATAAAGGGGAAATTTTCCTTATCCTCTTGTAAAGACTTGACCAGGCCTTGACTTTGAGTTGCTCTATTCAGTAAAACTGGTCAGTCTGTAAATATTTACAAAGCATCAACAATGTATGAGGCACTGTGGAGGAGTTGACAGTAGAAAACATTTTAAGTTATATATAAATCATACTTGCAAGAAACAAAAAAATGAGGATATGAAACATACTTAATGGTTTCCATACTTCTTTCCATCAGATATAGACCACTTTCTTCAATAAAAGGTTATAGAAGAGTCCAATATGTAAAACTGAGATAGTCTGATGTATTTTCCCATGTCACCAGAGGGGACTTGGAAAAATAATTTGGAATTCACTGAATGTGTGTGTGTGTGTGTGTGTGTGTGTGTGTGCATGTATACGCGCATGCACCTATGCATTGTTGTACTTGCACATGCCTTGTCCATAAGCAAATTTTCAGCATAACAAAACAGCAGTACTAACTCTAACAGCTGTGGAATTTCAGAGGCCAGAGGAAATCAGTATTGAGTGGCTACTGGGCTTCTCAATTGCATCACATTTGGTCTGAATCTGGAAAAATGCTTACGAGTCTACTTGATTTAGCTTTGAAGAAGAGTGGTTTAGGCAGCAGGAATGGAGTTAGTCAACTTGGTCCCTATTGACTAGTCACCTGTGACTCCCCAAATTAAATGTTAAATGAGGACCTCCAAAATAAAAATTAGAGAGGCACTCTTGCTGTGGCATTTACCAAACATTAAGCTAATAGTTCTCAGTTCTTTCTTTTGGACAAAACTGTCACCTGTCCTGAGGCCACTAGCTCTTTGAGAGTGCTGATTAAGGCATTCCCAGTTGGAGGCTAAGGGTAAACCTAGCAAGCCAGAGTTCACTGCACTCTGATCACTTTCATTTTAAATGTCTAAAAATTGCAGCAATACTCCAAAGCTGATTTCTACACTTTTCAGGCATGTCCTTGAACTAGCAAGCAACTGCCTAGAAACCAGTCTACAACTGCAAATTATTTTGTTTCTAAAATGCTAATCTAATGTGGCTTCAGTGGTCCTCAGAGGTAGTGGGTTTACACCTTCTTCTTGACCATAACTATGATTTATGGCTTGTTCTCTCAGCCACGGATAAATTGGCTTCTTTTGAAACTACAAAGAAATACAACTCTTGAGGCAAGGAAACAAGAGCGTTAATACATGAAAACTAGTTTTCAAAGGGACTCATTGTACTGCCTCATTCAATAAAGTGGGACAATGATTTAAAATATTATAAAATGTGTACATATTTAGATATCGGTTATATGTGTTTTAATGATGGACAATTTTGGATGTGCATTGCATGCCACCTTCAACTTTAGAACTCTTGAAGAGAAGGAGACATGGGTGACCAATATTGAGCAAGAAAATATGTGAACAATTCATTTCAAGTATTTTCTGTGGTAAAAATTACTTTAATGGCATACGCATTTCTGAAATTACTGCTTTAGAATCAAGACCTTTTGCTCTCAAATTATAGGAAAGACATATTTGATTTAGAAACATTTGCATGGACATTTGATAGAGCTATTTGCCATCAAAGTTAACTTTTATGCATTGAATATTTAAAAATTAAACCTCAAATTGACATTAAACTAAAGGTAGCTACTGCCCAGTTCTATCCATATAAAGCAGAGGGGCAAGAAGCATTTCTCATGTTTTCATTTTTTTAATTAAATTTATTGGGGTGACATTGGTTAATAAAATTATATAAGCTTCAAATACAATTCAATAATACATCATCTGTATATTTCACTGTGTGTTCACCACCCAAAGACAAATTTCCTTCCATCACCATTTTTATTTTTCATTTAAGGACATGGCAAATAGATTCACTGGTGGAAGACCCAGAGGGAAATATAAAGAAAAATTAAGTATATCGTCTGTAATAATATCATTAACTTCTTACTCTCAAAACTCTTTATCTTTTCTTTGCAACTCCTCAATCTCCCTGAAGGAACAAGTTAATTTCATCAGTTTCCCAGGCAAGAGAAATGTTGCATGAAAAATCTCTACTCAGGTAAAGCAAATGGCCCATTGGTTCACAAATTCACATGAGAAATTGTGTTATTATTAATACTGAAACTCAGATCAATATAGATCTTAATATCTGTTAATATCTCACTAAAACACACACACACACTCACTCTTATGGTATTTCATAGTGTTATGTGACATTCTCCGATTTTAAATTACGTTATGTTACAGTACTGAATATGTTTTTCCAGAAAAACAGAAAATCTGAATTTTCCCAAAAGCTATATTAGGAAGCAATTATTCTATAAGGTGGAATGCACAAGGCCTGAAATTTATTGTGAGACTGGCAGTTTATTGCAGGCTTCCCCAGTCACCAGCTAGATTTTCGTTAACCTAGCCTTCAGTTCTCTACAAAATACAAATAACAATGAAGCCCAACCTATATAACTGCTAGAGTTGATTAAATAAAACTATAATATTCACACATGTTGTTTGAATGGTAATATAGCATATAGAGTCACTATTATAACTATTATCTGATTTACAAAAGGAGCCACAGTTGATGGTCTTTAAAAGTGAAGATCACTGATGCACTTTATGTATTATTCAGTTTACCGCCTCCCCTCCAAAAAAAAGAGAATAAAAAGAAAGGTATTTTTAACATCAGTATTTGAAGATGTAAAGAAATAGGCTGCTGAGATGCTTCTAGAAAAGCAGAAAAAAGAGATAAGCTATTCTTCCTCTGTTCTTGTGCTTTTTCTCTGTTCTCTCTCTCTTTCTCTCTTCTCTCTCTCTCTTCTCCTTCCCTTCCTCTCCCTCTCTCCCTCTCTCCCTCTCTGTCTGATATAGATTTCATTATTTTATTTTGATGTAGAAAATTAAACTCTTGCTACAATGACACATTTAATTGGGAAACTAATGAGATCATAGCTAAATATAATCAATATATTCAAGATAATCAAGATGATACGTAGAAATATAATCAAGAATTTGAGTCATGAATGCTGATGGTTTCCAAGCTATACAGAAGATATGGAGCCCCAAGGATGGCCTATGTGCTCAGTGTTTCCATTCAGGCACTCAAATTTGCATTTAGGTATGAGAAGTAAAATGAAACATAAAACATAAACAAAAGACATATGAATCATTATCCCTTGAATGTTAATTTCAAAACTTTGGTTTGCTATTTAAACAAAGTACAAAAGTAAATAGATTTACTAATGTTATCCATTTGGAGAAAAGTGAAGCAGATTTGAGAGTGAAAGAAAGGAATAAAGAAAGACCACACCTGTTAGACAAAGGTGGGAGGAATGAGAAAAGAAAGAAAATACAGAACCTTAAGAGAAATTGAACAAGAGCTGATAGTCTATTACATAGTCAACAAACTAAGTACAAAGACAAACAGATGTGATTCTCAAAGTGTGGTCCCCAGGCTAGCAGCACTAGCATCACTTGGTAACTTGTTAGAAATACAGTAGCTTGGAGTTATCCAACCTACTAAATCAGAATTGACATTTTAATAAAATCTCCAGGTGACTCGTATGCAGATTCCCATTGGAGAAACTGTAGATCAGAGCCACCCATTTTGCCTGTTGTAAATTATAGCTCAGCCTTTCCCTCCTTCCCATTGTCTCATAACCAGATAACCATTCCCCACAGGCAATCTTTATGCATTCACCCAAGGCCTTCAATTGTTTACATGCAAACATATATGTCATGCAATTCCAAAGGAAGTGTGGTATAACTAAAAGAAATAATTTTCACTCCTTTAGTATCCTTATCATATATGACTACATGTATGTAGATGGAGGTCGTTTCCCTTTTATCCATCTAAGACAGAAAAAAATTGCAAAAGCCATTAAATGGAAGTACCAGCTGGATACAAAATCATAAATTAAAATATAATAAGTAAAATCATGCCTATGACAGACCTCTTAACATCTAAAAACAAATCTCACCTGTTAGGTTGGTAATCTATAAAATAAGGTATTTCTATTGCTTCAGAATCAATGCTCAGAATGAACTTAGAAGAGAGACATCAATCCATGACTGGTAGCCCTTAATGTCAGCAGAGATTTTCGGATGTGAAGCATGAAGGAGTGCTAGGCCCTGGTCAAACTGTGAAGTAATATTACCACCCCTTTCACTTTGCCTTTTCTTCTTCCTCTCCCACTTCTGATTCCAAGGCCCTGTGTGTCCTCCTGTCCTCCAAGAGTCCTAATGTACATTCAGTTGGGTATAGGCCCAACTGGTCTCCTGGCCTCCATTCTTCTCATACTTCAATAGTTGCTATCCAAGGGAAAATGTAGCCAAAGGTATTAATTCTTAGCTCACAAGTCTCCAATAACACTCACTACCTGCAGATATTATAGTTTTTTTGTTAATGAGCTGGACATTATTTAATAAGGGAAAAATTTTAAAGATAGCAACTTATTATTTTTGTTATTATTATTAGGCTTTTAAAGCTATAATCTTGATTGAAAGGCAAAAGAGGAATTATATAATGATCTCCCTTCTAACTTTTAACTTTTTTATTTATTGAGATCAGACACATAATATATTAGATTAAAACATACAACATGATTTGGATATGAATAGATTGTTAAATGATTACCACAATTAGTTAACATCCATCACCTCACGTAGTTACACATTTTTTCTTGTCATGAGAATTTTTAAGAACTACTCTCTTAGCAATTTTCAAATACACAATACAGTATTCTTAGCTATAGTCACCATACTGTACATTATATTCCTGGAACTTATTTATTTTGTAACTGGAAGTTTGTACATTTTGACTACCTTCACCCATTTCCCCTACCTCATACTCAGCACCTGTGTCAACTCCAATCTGTCCTCTGTTTATTTTTATTGTTGTTGTTTTAAGATTCCACCTATATATGAGATCGTAAGGTATTTGTCTGTCTTACCTGACTTATTTCACTTATCATAATGTCCTCAAAGTCCATCCATGTTGTCATAAATGTTAGGATCTCCTTCTTTTATGTGGCTGAAATATATACATATATCTTTACGGGGTGTGTGTGTGTGTGTGTGTGTGTGTGTGTGTGTATTTATATCTTCAAGATAATGAATATGTCTTCACACACAACAAAAGAGAATTCCTGGCACTTATTAGCCAGCCCGGCACTCAGAACTAGGCCATATTTTCTGTGCATAAAGAATCTCACAGAATACCCAGTACAGATAAAGGTTACTCTAAGACCAAATAAACTGAGACAAAGTAAATGTACTTTAGACTTTGCCTAAGCATTGACGAAAATAAGGTTACTTTGTCAATCTCCAAATACCAAACACCCACTATTAGCCAAAATGAGCAAAGGCTACTGCTTTACCAATCACAGCTCTATCCTCATTTTAGTCTCCCTTCCCTACAGATAAGATTCACTGAGACACCCAACCATACACATGCCCCCATTTCCTGACAGCATCCAATCTACAGCACATCCCCAATTGCTTAGAACCTCCCCAAACCACTCAACCAAAGCCCTAATGGTATAAAAGGTTCCTCTAGCATCCTCCTACCAAGATGTCCTATAGTTATCCACTTGTGTGTTCTCTCTCAATACAACATGTAACAATACAACTTGCTTATCTACTGGTGTGTTCCTGGGCGTCTTTGGCTGAAGGGCATTACAGTTTCAGTGTGATGCTGAATGCCCTCCTTGAATTGGTTTTTCAGTAATTTTCCAGATGGCTTGCATTTCCCTCAACACACACTGTATTTTCACAGCTCTTGTGTGTTGTGCTCTTATTTCAACTTGGAGTTCCCTTCCTCTAACTCCCAGCTATTGAAACGTTGCAAAGCTCACGTTAAATTCTACAAGCAATTTTCTCTGATTTCTCCAGCCAAGACCTATCTCTTTCTCCTGGGTGTTTTGTTTACACTTCATTTTTGACATCCCCTCTATCTTGCACAGCAGTTATTTATGTACTTCTTTTCTTCTTCACTAGATTTGGAAGTTCCTTGAGAATTACAATCATGCTGAATCTACTTTTTTCTCTAGTGACTTTCTAGCTCTCTGCCTGGTATATAATACAGTTTTAATAAATATTCACTGAGTTGGATTTGTAATTCAAGTTCAAATATCTGAGTTCAAGTTAAAAATGCTGAGAGGCATATATAAATTCATTTAAGAATCTCAGCTGGCATCCTTATAAGAAAGAAAAATTTGAACAGACAGATATGTATACAATCAGAACGTCATGTGAAGATGTAGACAGAGATTGGGTGGTGATTTGCGAGACAAGGGCTGCCAAGGGTTGCCAGTGATTAACCATAATTTCAGAAAGTACTTCCAGAAAAGGTAAGGAAGGATACTTCCCTAAGGGAAGGAGAATGAATAGTCCTTCAAAATAGGTTTTGGAACTCTAGCCTCCAGGACTTTGAGAATAAGTTGCTGTTTTAGTAACCTAGTTTGTGGTATTTTGTTTGGGCAGCCCTAGGGAATGAATATAGAATGATTATGAGACAGTTGTTAGTGTTTGTAAATTGCATCAGGAATCCTGTTCTGATAAGTAGTTTAAGAACTCAAAGAAATAAAGAGTAGAATGGTGGTTGCTAGGGGCTGAGGAGTGGAAGAAATGGAGATGTTCACCAAAGGGTACAAACTTCTAGCTATAATATGAATAAATTCTGGGGAGCTAATATACAACACGGTGACTATAATAAACTATACTGTATTTTATACTTGGAAGTTGTTAAGAGAGTATTTATTTTTCTCCACCCCCCTGCTTTATTAAGACAAAACTGATGAAGTTATAAGATATTTAATGTGTATAACATGATGATCTGTTATACATATACATTATGAATAGATTCTCCCATTGAATTAATTAACACGTCCATCATCTCACATATTTACTTTTTTTGTTCTAGTGAACATTTAAGTTCTATTCTTATAGTAAATTTCAATCACATAATATAGTGTTATCAACTATAATCACCATGCTATACACTGTATGTACAGGACTTATTTTTCATATAATTGAAAGTTTGTACCCTTTTACCTACTTCTCCCAATTTCACTCCCCTCCCAATTCCTGTAAACCATTTTTCCACTCTGTTTCTATGAGTTTGATAATTTTTTTAAAATTCCACATGTAAGTGATACTACACAGCATTTGTCTTTTTCTGTCTGGCTTATTTCACTTAGCAGACTGTCTTTGACGTCCATACATGTTGTTGCAAATGACAGGATTTCCATCTTTTTTTTAAGGCTGAATAATGTTCCACAGTGTGTGTGAGTATGTGTGTGTATACATACCACATTTTCTTCATCCATTCATTCATCAACAGACATTTAGTATGTTTCTATATCTTGGCTATTATGAATAATGCTACAATGATCACGGGAGTACAGTATCTCTTCAAGATAATGGTTTCATTGGATATAGACCCAGAAGTGGGATTGCTGAATCAAGAGAGTAGAACCTAAATGTTATCACCACACACACACACACACACACACACACACACACAAATTGGTAATTATGTGATAAAATGGAGATGTTAATTAAATTTATTGTGGTAACAATTTTGCAATACATACATGTGTCAAATCATCATGTACACACTAAACTTACATATGGTATATGTCAATAATGTCTCAATAAAGCTGAAAAAAATAAATAAAATGAAATTTTAAAAATGAAATGAGGACTGAAAAATGCCTAAGAAATTATTTTAGGGCTGAAAGAGTTTGGTTAGTCAGTTTAAACTCACATCAATAGCTAACTAACCTGTCTTTGAATAAGAACACCAACCTTTGACAGAATGCTAAAATGTTTAATTATTTGAAAAATAGCACCAAACTAGCATTTCTGTGACATTCATTATGTTGTTCAACAGGAGAACATCTCAGCATGTGGCCCTGGGCTTCCTGCATCATAGGCACATAGAATGAAACTTAAAAATCGTTATTTCCAATGTTCATCCCAGACCTACTAAGTCAGACAGAGTATCTGAAAGTAGAGAGCCTCTTCTATTAAATAAGAAAGTATGTGAGGGTGGGGGTCTATTGAATCAAAATGTTTAAAAGTAATTTAAATTACTCTCAGATAATCCTTGCACATATTAAGATGAAAACCACTGTTCTTTATTTTCCCTGTTTTCATAATATTGTTGTTCTGACCATGCTAAAGTTAAGATTATTGACCTAAATATGTGCCACTATAAGTTTTTGTGGCAGGAAAAGCCTGATTATTTCAAGGTCATGCAGTGGGAACTTTTATGTTGCATGGGAGGAATCTCTTATTCCTTACCATGACTAACTGAAACAAACTATAAGAAAAACAATGGAAACACTAGAAGTCATAACTAAGCAAATATGTTCCTTAAATGTTACCCTTTCACAGACTCTCCTAAATCAAGGTGTGTCTTTAAGGATCCTACACATGGAATTTGTCTATGTACCTGTGCTTTATTTCTCTAAGATGCTGTCTTTGGGGACCAGGACCATGTTTTGCTAGTGATGTCTTCTTATCTCCTTTGACTTATCCACAAAATCTTTTGCATGCCACATTAATAGCCATTAGACATATTAAGAGCCCAGTAAATATCTGCTGCCTAAATAGAAGGAGAAAAATTTTATAAATTAATAATCTTCGGGTAGAATGGGGTGATTGCTTGGGCACACTGGTGACAGACAGTATCTTTTTCTGAATTTGCAGCTCACCTATAATTGTAGTGAATACGAGTCACTGTGAATGGTCATATATTGCAAATTTATAACTCTCTGTCAACACTTTAAGATCATTTTTAAAGCAATTGTCTTCATTTTATTAGCTAAGATTGATGACTGGAGGGGAAACTATAATTGATTACATACTACAACCAATTTCTGTACTCAAAGCAAGTGAAAGTGCAACACTATGTAGATAAATATTCTCAGAAATGAAGATAAATGAATATAAATAAATTGTGATATAAAGGCTATGCTTAATTTATTAAGAGCATTGTCATAAATCTGACAAGAAGTCTAAAAAACATTTCTTTGAAATTTTTTTCTAACCTACCAAACTGTGACTTTAACTGTTGGATGTACAAAATCCTGTTTCCTTATAACAACTATTAGACATTTTATTTACAAGATCAAAAAAATATTTAGGAAGGCACCACAGCTCAAGATTTCTAGTATTTTGTATTTAAGAATTCCTAATGGCAGAATAGTCAGAGCACACAGCTGCCAAAACTCAGTTTCTCCCACTGCTCCTTTAACTTTCTTCTCACTCATTCTTTAAACATACATTAATCTGTTCCATCAGCAGACTTTATGTTTTCATCTGAGCATTGTTTAAGCTAAACAGAACTAGAAATTTGAAAGTCAGGAGAGTATTCTGAAGAAGGTTTATATCTGTAGTCAGGTTCTTTCCATCTACAATTTCAATTTAGGATTCCCTTGGTGTAGACATAAAAAAAGGGCATGCTTAGCATGAAGATGTCACAGAACTCACCAAGATATGGGTAATTCTATCATTCTATCATTCTTCTGATAGAAGAGAGACTGGGGGAAATTTGGCCAGTGGGCTCCATGTTTGGAGACATTCATGGATCCTTCTTTGTAAGGGATGGACTGCCTACATCTTCTTAACTAACTTTCCCAATACTTGGCTCATGGCTGGCATTCATAAAGTGTTGGCAAGTTATTAAGGAACTAAACAAATTAATCTGATCCTGTGACTCTGGCTGAAGAATAAGAATAGTATAGCTTAGTGTTTCTGGCTGTCCTCATTTGGACAGTCATAGATAAGACTCCCTGTCTTTCAAATTCTTTGGTACCTTGTAAATATTCCAGTTAAGCTGCAAAGGAAGAAGGGTTTGAATGAAACATTTGTGGAATCCTATGCAGTAGGCTTACAGTACCCTCTTCATTCCTTACATCCCTACACACATTAAGTCCACATGACATTTTTAAGACTATTTTTCACCCCAAATTCAACTCAAAACTGGCATATTTCCACCTATTTTAAATTGTGGCTTATGTTAGTTTTTTTATGAAAAACTTGCTGCCTAAAAGCAGCATCCATTTAGATACACAGGAAAAAAAAGAATCTTTATTTGATAAGGCACTGAGTTGTGATGACAGGAGAAAAGTCGAGGTTGGCAGAAGTATTCAAAACACCCCATATCCTGACAAAGAGTGACCTCATGGGGCCAAAACAAAGTGTTCTTCTTTTCATTATTCATGCAAATAACAAACATTCATTATTTATGGATTCTTTTTCTAGTTTTATTTTTATTTGAATCATAATAATCTCTTGGTTACTCTGGACTGACTTTAGTTCTCTTTTAAATGAATACAGTATAACAGCTTTTTCTAATTGGCTCCAATTCTGAGTGACCACAGAAGTGGGTCTCATATTTAGAGAATGAGGGAACTGAGCTGCTAACAGAAGCTGCATATTTGTCAACTCTTATAGTGACAATACAATGGAGGTTAAGACCTTGAACTCAAATCCTTTCTTTTCTATTATCTTCAGTACAACCAGAAAACATTTCTTCAACTTGTTCTCAATATATTTTTAAAAGTAATTCCCCCTGTACACCATATATTTTATGTTTCGCATATGGCTCCTAGTGCAAAAATATTCTTGAGATTCTCTTGTAATTTTCTCTGCCTAGAGAATCTTCTCAGTGACATATAAGGATTTCAGATCAATCAGATATGCAGGTACTGGAATCCTAGATGAGAAAATCATAAAAAATTAATTTTGTAGTTTTCTGTGGTGATGTCTCCAGTTACCTAATGGGGCATGCAGAAATTCTCTATGCAAAATTAAATTTTTAATCAGTTATGTATTTTTAAAGCTACATAGCACTTTTAGTCTGGGAGGAATGATTTTTTTTTTTTTTTGGTCAAGAAGGTCTAACACAAAAGTCATTTTTATTATAAGGTGGCTTCTCTTCAAAATCAGGTCAGTGATTATATAATGTAGCAAATGTATGAACATTTTCAATTTTATAGTACAGAAAAGACATAAAAGTGTGTATTATATACACTAGGTCAACAGTCACATTTTGTATTTTGCATTTTCCATGGAGATGGGGACCCAAAACGGGAGTTTAATGCTGAGCAACTTGAGAGTGGGGAAGCAAGTTCTACTCCTCTAGCAATGTTACTTCCAGCTTCTAATAAAAGTCCCAGGTTAATCAGACTCAGTATAATGACAGGTGAATAAAATATTACATGCTTCAAATAAAAGCATGCTCAAGGTGTTCTGTTCTTTTGTGAGACTAGCATGTAGACTTCTTCTACCTTGTCTACCCTAGACTCCCAATCCCAAACAAAGTTGCTGGCACAACAGTCGCTTTCCAGGAGGTCCTGTAAATGCTACCTAACCCAGAATGTTTCAAAACAACCAAATGGAATTATGAAAGCAAATTCCAAGGTCTGGCTGTTTAGTATGTGAAGACTGACAACACCTATCATAGCTATTTTTGCCTGAAGCTGCAGTATTTTGGTGGAAAGAAGGCAGAACTTGAGCCATGGTACAATTGCCTCATCTACAAGACTGACTCTTCAAATTCTTCTCTAATTTCAAAATGGTAGAAGTGTGTAAGTGTCCTAAGAGGTAACTGAATCCATCTTTCTTTTTTCATACTTCCAGTGAAAAAGAAATTCTCTTTTCACCCTCATTACTTATTGCAATTTTAATAATAAAGTCTCTCAAAGTTTTTTGGGTTTTTCATGTGAGTGGGTAAACTAAGCCCAAGAGTAATGGCATAAGAATTTCTTTGCTGGGGGGAGGTTCAGATGTATTGAGAAGAGCTGATTCAATGAAGAAAATGATAAACTGAAAAGCTAATATTTATTTTCAGAAATATGATTAACTTGGTAGGAGGACTGGACAAATGACCCTTTGTACCTTACTTAGTTTCTATCCCTTTAAAATGGAAAACTATCTTCACCTTTCTCATATATACTATCTCTAGCTGGTGGGATGCATCAGAAAATGTACTTCATTTTAATTATTTCTGTTTTTAAAGTTCTTGAGAAATCATTTAACCAGCTGGTTTGGTACATAATGTGAACTGAATAATACACAGGCATGTTTAAAAAAAGTTCCTTCCTCCAGAGGTCGTAGTCATAGAAACCTTCCAATATATTTAAACAAAACATAGCCATTCTTTCAAAGAAAAACTTTTAACATCATTTTTAAAGAAAAAATGCAGGTTGGCTTGGAGATATTCTCCTTTGCCACATTAATTACTTTATTTTCTCATTTATACTATTTAAAGAAGTTCCAATTTGGTGGTGATGGTTCCTTGGTTTGTTTCCTAATTACTGCTTCTTATCTTGCTTCCTTATCTACTCCTATAAAAGTCTAAATTTTTATTTTTACTTAGTATAAAAAAAGCTCATTCAATACCATTCATTATAATAATTGAATGCTGTGCTATTGACAACCCTAAAGTCAGGTTAATAAATCACATGTGTCCTTTTAATCTATTTTGACTTGCAGCTTCTACTATTTAACCAAGAGAGATTATATCCATCCCTAGGCTGTATAGGTACACTCTTAAGGCTCATATATAGTTCCCAATCTTCACAAGAATATTCACAATTAGGTATTATTTTCTCCACTTTGCAGTGGAGGAATTGGGGCTCAGAAAAGTTAAGTAACTTGTTCAAGGTCACGTGGCAGGGCCAGAACTCCTCAGGTCTGTTTGACTTGAAAGCTTACTATACATCATGCCTCTCATATTAATTAGATTGCAATCAAATATACCACACATGGAAGTGTATTAGCATAAACTAGCTACATAGCACTTTTAGGCTGGGAGGAGTGATTTTTTTGGTCATGAGGCTCTAACACAAAAGTCATTTATATTATAAGCTGGCTTCTCTTATAAAATCAGGTGTGTGATTATATAACGTAGCAAGTGCATAAACATTTTCAATTTTATAGTGCAGAAAATACATAAAAGTGTGTATTCGATATAGTAGGTCAACAGTCACATTTTCTACCTTTGCTTTTCCATGAAGATAGGGTAGTGCGCATAAGAAACTGTAATACTTTATGACACTATTTAAAAAATCAATGTCCCTAAAACAGTACACCTCAGCTACTCGAAGCAGAGCCACCACATCGCACAAATTCAGGGGGCATCAACCTCATCTATCATATTCCACAGGAATCATCCCTCTTGGAGAAAATGTACTCCAGATCCTATAAATTCATCATTGACAGCCCTGATGATAGTCTTCCTGACTAACTAATTAAAAACAGTTCTATGGGAAGCAGGAAAAAATAGTGAACAGCAAATAGTACCACAAAAATAATTTAGTTCTGTGATAATTCTCAAGTCAAGAACCCAAACAATGCACTGTACAGATATGCAATGAATTCCTGTTGAATGAATGTATGTCTAGGCATAGTACAGAAATAAGAGATTTCTCCTTAAGGGGTGATGGATAAATAGGCCAAATTTCTGGAGGTAAAAGCAGAGAAATGTAAGAGAATTGTCAGGGAATCAAGCCTAAATGCTACAGAAAAAGAGAGAGGAAGAGCAACATCGAGAGAGAGAAAGAGAGAGAGAGAGAGAGAGCAAGAAAGGGGAGAAAATGTTGATACTAAGCATAAAAAATGAGAGTGGACAGATGGACAAGTTTGTTGACATGTTTCTGGCCTCCTGACTGCCTCTTCTGGGTGTTCCCTCTACAGAACTACTAAAGCCTTCCCAGCTCTGCTTAAAATCTTCAACTACAGAATTAAACACAACCTTCAGAAAATAATAATTTCTACATGTCTTGCTCCAGCTGAATTCCCAGCCTCATTTCAAGTCACTCTCTTCTGCCTTCCTATCCCCTGCCCCTGCATCAGCTGCTATATACACCAGCTGCTTCAGCGACATGGTCCTGGCCTGCTTCTCACACCTGCTCTCTCTCAGCTGTGAGCCTTGTGAACCCTCTTCCCTCCATTTCAGGAAGCTTCAACTTCCCCTTGGCTGGTGAAACCCACTAATGCCTCGAACTCTCTGTGGATAACACCTCCTCCAGAGAGTGTTCTCCATTCCCTTCATTCAGAAATCATTCTTTGTTCCTGTTATTACACTTAAAACCTCCATCCAACCACCCTCCCACTTCCCGCCTTAATTATTTAACCACACTCCAGTTCCCTTTATTACATGTTTTAGCATCTTAAAGACAGAGTTGTGTCTTAATCATGGTTTTAGCCCCCACAGGAATGAACATAGATCATACACATGGCAGCTAAATGACATATATTTGCACTGATATCATCTTAAATGCCTGTCATATGCCAAGCTTCACACAAAGCCTTTCACATTGAAACAGGATTTCTTGGCCTCCATTTACAGGAAAGATGCTGAGCTTCGGAGAGGCCATTTACTAAAACCAAAAGGTTAGTATTGGAACTGAAATCCTATTACAAGCTATTGTAGATCCAGGACTCTTCCATTTTTTTATCCTGTTGTGTTTTGTTTGTTTGTTTGTTTGTTTGTTGGACAGGGGGAAACAAAAGCTAAAGTTAAAGTAGAAAACTTCTAATATTAGCCTAAAATATATACAAGACCTAGTCCTCTTCCCCGCAAGAGCCACTTTGGGATCCTAAAGTCTACCCGGTAAAGTTTGGTTTTGTGCATGAAACTAGAATTAAAACCTGAAGTAATGTTTGTTTAGAATGGTGAACCTGGGTTATTATAAAAATGTTTCATCTATTAAATCTGTCTTGCTTTACAGCCAGAGAATTATATATCACTCATTTTCTTCATTAAGTTGTTAAACATATTATACAGTGATCAAAAACTAGAAGCTAATTGACTGCTCCAAAATAATATAATCCTGTGATTTGCAAATTTTCTCAATTCATTCCACTCTTAGGCATCTCAGTAGTTTTTTCACTATATCTAAGCTAAATGGAATACCTAATAGTTACATTTATCAAGTAATTAAGTACAAATAACTTAATAAGCATTGATGTCCTAACGATTTAGTAGTTAGTTTTAAAAAAAAGTAATATGATCATATTTTTATTTCATTTGTTGATAACCACCATGACTAACGGTATGTGTGCTCCTACTGCGCTCTGCACAGCTTCTTAAAGCTTGGACACTGTGCCACCCTCATTTCCTGTTCCTCATTGATTTTTCATGTAGTACTTGTTTTTTATAAAAGTAACTTTCAACAAACCACGTTTTTAAAAGTAGAACAATATTGAAATGAAGACGGTTAAAGAACCAATGTTTTGCTACCCTCAAAATATGCCTTTTGGGATATTTATTTTAAACTGGATATTAAGGAACAAAAAAACTCAGAGAGAAACTTTGACCCTCACCCTTTACCTTCCTAAAGAAATTTAGATAGAGAACCTGCTCCAGGAAGAGCGATAATATCGAAGATAACTATAATTTAATGTAGACTACTGTGTAATAGAGTAGTACCTAGCGTGGCCCATGTGTTCAATGTCCTCTCTGTACCCCATTGTTAAAAGTGGCCAAACAAATGTTTAGTTACTAAACATTTGCCTCCATCTCCATGGGAATTGCCTTCCTACCCTTCAATCCTAAACCACAATTCCCCTTTCCCTTTAGCTCCAGAATGACGCAGAGGCCTGGACCACCCAATCTGTACTTTGGTGTCATTATGGCACCCCTTAATGTGCATTCATATAGTAAAGTTTGGGTATTTTCTCTTGTTAATTTGTCCCTGCTAATCTGATTATTAACCCAGCCAGAAGAACTTAGAAGGTGGGAGGAAACATAAACATATTTTTAGCCTCTACATAGCATAATCTAATACGGAAGCTCTAAACTACCCCCAAGCTAGTAGTTTACACTGTTAAACAGATGTTTGTTATATATTGCTATGTTTCATTCAAATTTTTAAAATAGCCATAGCATTACTGTTTTTGCCATGGCCCCCTGAGGTACCTCAGAGCATAGTTTGGGAACCTTGGCACAATCATTATATTTCACATTAGTTATTTTATATAAATAACTTTATAATCTTTTCTATTTCTAGTTAAAGTTTATATTTAACCTATTTATGAAAATATAGTTAATACAGAAAGGTATATAAATCATGAGCTTGCAGCTAAATGAATTTTCAGACAGTGAACACATCCATGTAACCGCCACCCAGATCAAGGAAGAACATTAACAACAAACACCCATGAGAATCCCTCGGCCCCGCATCCAGTCACTGCTCCCCTCCTCAGGAAAGGTAATCACTATCCTTACTGCAAACACCAAAGATGAGATTTGCTATTTATAAATACACAGCACTAATTTTGAAACACAGCCATTTATGAGTTTCAGTGAGTAACATGGTTGCTTCTTAATCATTTTCCCTACTTCCCTCAGATTGTGAAGCAGCTATAGTGATCGTCGCCAAATTGGTCTAAACGCTCGGGAACATACTTCTTAATTAAAATCTAAATCAATCATCCCACCTTACTCCCTGACCAAGGTGGTCAAGTGACCTAAAGCAATCCAGTCAGAAAAAGGTCCCCAAATTCATCTCTTTCTCCCCTCTCATTCCCCTTCTCCTCCCTCTTCTTCTTTCTCGTTCTCTCCAATTTTTACTATTTATTTATTTATTTATTTATTTATTTATTTATTTATCATGATATTGGTTAACAAAATCCAATAAGTTTCAGCTGTGCACTTTAACACTAAGGCATGAATATATTTACACTGGATGTTCACCTCCTACAGTTAGATTTCTTTCTGTCATCACATATTTGACTCTCTTTATCTCTCACTTTTTAAAAATATGATACTCTGTTAGAGCTAGACCCCAGAAATTTTTTTGACAGAAATCTTGTACATGGAAACTAAGATCACCTGTGGGACAGAGCCAAACTCACAGAAGGCAGATTTGCAAAAAATAAAAATAAATACATGACAATAAAACATGCTCTCTGGTATCATATTAGAGTCACTGAGTCATGACTGGACTTTACATTGAAGTAAGCCAATAAATTCCATTTTCTATAAGTTAATTTGAGTTTTATTTAACTTACATTTTCACCAAATTATAAGATCAGCTAAATATTAGCTAACTGGAAACTTCAGTAATGTAAAACAACCTGGTTCCCATTGTGGAAAAACTAGAATATAATTTTCCCAACAGGAAAGAAAATGCTACTGACCTAAAGTTTTCATTTGAAAGAAAACCCAGCTTTTACTATAACTACTTTACCTTACTGGGGCTCAACAATTAACCCTTCATTCATCTCACAAAACAAACAAACAAACAAACAAATAAATAAATAAATACACACACACAATTTAAACAGGTTAACAAAAATTAGGGTGCTCTTTGATGGCTTTAACTTATTCTGTTTAGTACAACCTTCCAGCTGCAATAGACAAATGTCCTCTTTTAATAGAGTTATCTTCTCAAAGAAAAAATAAACCCTTGCTGTTTTTATCTTGCTAACGATGTTTTCCAGTTACCTATAAACTGTATAGAATGAGGATATTTGATGTGGCATTTTCTTGACATTTCTATCATACTATAATCACACTTTTTAATTGTCTCTGCCTCATCTGCATAGTACAACCTATGCCTCATCTTAGTTTATAATTTTAATCAGAATTCTATGGAGCCAGAAGTATCATTAAACAACATTCAGAAAACACAGTTATCAAAGACATATCTCAATACTTTAAAAGGCCAAAGCAAACTATATTTTTCTTCTTAAAAAAATGAAGTCATTTGCATATGTGAAAATACAAAGGGATGGCTCTTAAATTAAGTACCACAGGGGCTCTCTAAGCATTAAAATGGGATAAATGCAAAACCAGACTAAGATGCATCTATGCATTTCTTAAATTATTGGACTGATAACATCATCTGAATTCATTAGGTATTTGTAGAAAACAATGATGATTCTAGTAAATACCAGATCTAGTTTCAGAATTGAAATGAAAAAATTATCTTTGTCAGGCCTCTAAGGGGTAGTGCAATACTAGAAGCAAAACAGTACCTCTAATGGATAAGCCCTCCCTTGAGTTTAATGCATTCCCTTTTGCTCGCCAAAGGCCAGCTCTTGCTATATGTCACACTGCACCTGTCACAAAGTGATGTGGAAATCCTGGAGAAATAGCCGATGTGTGATGGTCTTCTAAATGGTAGAAGCAGAACAGAAAGCTAAAGGACAGGACTAACAGCTAAGGTAACAGTTGTGGGCAAATCTTCGTATAAGAAAACAAGTAACCAAAAACCCTGTTTGCTTGAGCACAACTACGTTGTGGTTAGGACCTTGGCCTCCCAGAGCCAGACCTCTTAGCTCAAATCCCACCTGAGACAATCCTAGTTCTATGGCCTTCGACAAAATACTTAACTGCTTTGTGGTTCAGTTTTCTCAAGAGAAAAGTGGGAAAAATAACAGGACTTATTTCTTGGAGTTGTTATGAGAATTAAGTAAATTAATATTTGTAAAATTTTTATAATACTATTAAGTATTGCACATATGTTTGGTAAATAAATAAGTTAGAAAATAGGACTAGCATTTACTGTGTCTGTTTACTACAGTTTTGCCCTTTGTGCCTACAAAGGGAAAAGGAGAGAAAATGTGTTGAATTTATTTAATAAAATAGAGTTTTACTTTATCTCATTAAATTCCCCCTAACATATTTCAAAATAGGCATTGTATCCCTATATTACAGAAGAGAAAAATAAGGAAAAACAATTTTATGCAACTCTTCCCCAATAAAATATAATTTACATCTAGGTCTTCGTGGCTCCAAAAGCTTATATATTATTTGTTTGTTTTTATGTTTTTGCATTGCTTAATCTTATATCTAGAAGTTGGAGTAGGATGGTGAAGACCTGAAACTGGAAAAGTATAAACAAATAAAGCAGATAAAGATAAATGCTAAGTGGGCTAAAGACAAAAGGGGATGATCTGTCATTTATATTGGCACAAAGTTAGTACACTCCTCAAAATAACAAAGAAACAATTTTACAAAGAACTGATAAATGATGCAAGGAGATGCAAAACAAACAAACAAACAAACCAATATGGGAAATTCACTTTGATGACAATGCAGAGCCTTTTACTACAAGCCAAGGATAAGAGGGAACCAAAAAAGGCATCAGAAGTACAGACTTCCAAATTCCCAACAAAACTGTCAATCAACATTTAATTTTTGGCTGTAGATAAAGCAGCAGCCCACCATCAGTAGTAAGTTAATCAATGCCATTTTAAAGAACTTTTACTGCCTAGATGTGCCAAGACTCATGGTGTTATTGCCTCTATAAAGAACGAAAAGATTAATTATCTACAAGTAAAGCCAGCTCATAACTTCTGGCATTCTGTAGGGGAAAAAATACACCCTGTTGTTTCAGAAACAGATTAATGTGTACTAAAGTTTGATTTAATTAAGTAAGATTTAAAAAAAGACAGTAGATAATTCTAATAATTTAAGTTACTTAAGAAGTATAGATAGAATAAAGACTAGTATATTTATTCTGACTTACCTGGGTTTAGGGGTTAGTTTTAATAATATGACAGAACAAAAATGACTAAAAAGAAAACAGAGCTAGAAGACATTTTAATGTTTTCTATTACGAGAGTGTTTCTGAAATTCTCTGTATAAATGAGATTGGAAAAGAAGTCTATTAAAAGTGAGAAAATGAGAAAATTGAAACTACAGCGTCATAATGATTTTGAAAAATTTGCTATTGGGAAGCAACTGATAAGGTAATAATAATAATAAAATCGCCTCCCCTATCAAGTGCCAACAAGCCATCAGAAAGGCTGAATACATTTATGCCTAAGCCCTAACATTATCTCTAAATTTTAAACACACATCAAGACTCAGAAGGAATAGATTAAAGACAGAGGTTTTTGAAACAAATCTATTCAGAACATAGGACAGAGATGGAAAATTCTTGTGGTGTCTACTCAACACCTTATTAAAGCAATAATTGCAAGGACTATAGGTTTGAGAAAGATCAGAAGGTGAAAAGCACAGGAGAGAAAGTTGTGATAATGATTCACCTAAACCCACATATACTTCAATAAGAGTGTGACTTCTAATAAAGGGTTAACAACAACAAAAAAAGAGAAAGTTGTGATAATGAAAAGGATAAACAGAATTATATTAGGGTGGAAAGAGAAAATATAAAGCAATTGAGTCTCAAGTTTAGTTCAAGTTGGGGACTTCAGAGGTCCACAGAAATTAGGAATGATCTTCACAAGAAAAACAAACTTCTCAGACTCTTGACCAAATGAGTCAAGGACAGAGATAGAACAATTTCGCTCTTCCATTAGCCACAGTAGCAAGAGGGATGCTGGTGAATAGCAATGGGCCAAGTTAGCAGAGCTAACCTTTGAAGGAGCTCACCTTGAGTTCCACAGAGTTAGCTACCATGGTCATTTTTACTTTTTGTTTTAGAGAATCTCAAGGCAGAAAAGATGGATGGGAAGGAGAGAGACTGGCCTCGGGTATGGATGAGGCTCCTTGGTGCCCAGTGTAGTCACAAGATGAAAGATGGGTGGCAAGCACTGAATTCCTCTAATTTTACCAGTTAGCAGGGAGACCATAAAATTGGGAATTTAGAGAGAACCCTTTTGAGAAGTGTTGCTAGTAATAATGATTATGTAGGACGATAGATATAAACAAACTCGATTAACTCTTCTAATTCCAATGTTTATTTGATACAGTTTTGCTCTACTATACTTATAGAACACATCAAATATGTGTTTCTAAAAAATACATAGTTTTCAAATTATGTCTTTCCATTTTACACAACAGGTTTGATCTAAAAGTATTTGTTTTCAAAATTAAATTCAAAAGATTAAGGTTTGGCACTATAAAATCTTTTTAAAATGTGCTACAAAAGTGAATTTCCAACAGGGCTCTGAATACTGTAGTTTGCCCGAATAAGAATGTAGACACTCTGCCACCCTGCAAAGTGATGAATTAAAAGGCATCATATATGATGCCTTTTATATGATGTCTAACTTGTAGAATATTCTCTAAAACATAGATCGCAACAATTCATATATAATCTAAAATTCAAACACATTTTAAATATGTCTAAGAGCTAGACAGGCTAGATTCGGAGAAACCTAAGGAATATTTTGTAGGGACAAAAAGCTCTATTACTCATGCTACTTGGAATACACTATAAATACAGTTGGCCTGCTCTGTCTCAGAGAACAGAAAGAAAAACTGAACAAAATAAAACCTTATTTACTGTCCAATCTAAATATTCCATCTTGAGTAAATTTGCAGAAGGCTCCATTAAGTTATTTCACCCAAATCAATCTTCCTGTAAGTGGATGAAAAAATTAGAAAAAGAGCTTTCTTATATAAACCCATATTACTTAAGAGACTTGATATACCTAAATTGTTCAGATGCAATAATGTTATGCAGTAGCTTCTCTATGCATGAACTTTCTACCTAAAAATTATAGGTATAATCAATCCAGATGCCCACACAAAAGCATATCAATTGATTACTGCCAACGGTTGATAAGAGTGGTTGTTTGAACAGTGTCTCTTAAGAGTTATAAAAACTGATAAAGAGCCTTTTAGAATTAACTTGTTAGTATGTAAATAAACTCTGCAGCTACTTACTACCCAGAATCATATTTATTTCCATGTCCCTACAAATTAGCACCGTCATTCAGTATCCCCAACAAAGGGATCCACCCAATAAGGTAGAAATAGCAGGCTTACTCAATTGCATGTTCTGTGGGCATTTTACAGTCTTCCAGGCCTCAGGTTCTGCACTGGTTAGAATATAGTGTCTTATGATCCAAGGGGCAGACTCTCCTATTTTACTCAGGTGGTTCTGAAGGAGTACTGACAGAAGGAACATTTCAAAAGGCTAAAACCCAGAGCCATGCTAAGCCATTTCAGGGCAGACATCAATTACCTGAAAAATAAAACAAGGCCTCTGACTTGAATAATTGGGCCCTGTCATTTTCCACCTCAGCAACATGGAACCACCTCACTGCTGTGTTCTCTGGAAGAGGAGGGCTTGAGGGCAGGTGGACATTCACATGACAGCATTTCCCAATGACCTGTGTTCACTGTTTGCTCACCTTTGACCATTTATCTACTCTTAGAATCAGAGATATCCAAATTCAATTGTTGCCACCTATACCTGTGAATTCAGATAAATTACTCAGTTTCTCTTTTAGCCCATTTTTCCATGTAACAGAGATAATATCATCCTCCTTATAACATCACTATGGGAATTAAACAAGATAAAATGCATGTAAAGAAACATGCCCTTAAATATACAACTTTCTCCTACATTGATCTCATAAAAGACCTGGTAAGTAAATCCCAGGATCAGTACTGTAATGCCTCTCAGTTTTGTATATTCCCCATAAGTATTTCAGAACTAAAATGTGGAAAAAATAACTACATTTATAAGGCACTTTAGTAGCCATAAACTTTCTAACGAACAAATTCTCTATTATCTATTGTCACTATGATTATTAAAAAATATACATAAACCATGGTTTAAAAACCTTTTTTTTCCATCTAATACCGGATTTTCACTCTCTTTAATAATATAGGGGACACATGAAATTATTATTCTTTGAAAGTCATTCAGATATAAATGAATAAATCAGATTTTAGTAAAACTTATCTCCAACTTCAATATTTAATAATATTTAAGGTATTCATTCAATTCTACATTATGTAATTATTATTCAACTAATGTTAACCAACATTATACTTTAAGGCCATCAGAATTACCAACTCTTCTAAAATGTTGCACTTTAATAGGTGGGGGGCCTATTTTAGGAGGCATCAGGTTCTGTATTACCCAAAGGTACATATATAAATTGAAAAACAGATCATAACAACTAAAATGCATTGAAGACATGTGTTCATAAAAATTTAAGGAAAGAAATATTTTGGAGAAACAGGCCCAAGTTGTGAAAATATCACAATTACATTTATGCAGATAGCATCATAGAATTTAGATAATCTATAATATGAAAACACAAATATTAAAATATAAACTTCTATAAAATGCAGTGTAGCTATGGATTAAACTCTGATTTTATAGCTTAGAAAAGACAAACAGTAAGTGAAAAAATAACTGCATCAATAAGTCATTTTATTAATAATGAGTGTCTAAGTACTCATCATGAAGTCTAGGTATTTTTGCACAAAGAAAACAAAATTATCTCAGAAATTTGGTCTAGAAAACAGCTTTTCTAGTTCCTATATAAGTAAATTATCATACTACTTTTTATCATCTTCTAAAAAAAGGGATACTTAAGCTATAGGAGAAGTTCCTAATATACTAGAAATTTTTAAGATAGCTTAAATAAGTAAATTGATCGAATTCCCATGTATGCATGTGATTTCTATTTAGAGTTTTAGTTATGTGTGTGTTTTATAATTTTCATAGAACTCATTCTCATGTTAAATAACTTCTAGAAATCTAAAAAAAAATTAGACATCCATAAAAATTCTCATGGACCATATATTATGATGATTACATTTCTAAAATGCAGAAAAATCCATTATCAGTATGTTGCTACCATCTGTATTAATCATAGATGACATATTCCTAATGCATTAGTGCTGTCCTTCATGGTGTGAGAACATCTACCAAGGAAATAGCTTTTTCTTTGTTGAAAAAAAATCCATGGTTCAGATGAAGAAATCTGTGTTTTTCATCTTTATCTCTGGCTCTTTTTGCAGCTCAAAATGACACCCAGTTAAATGCTATGCATAGACTTTTGAACAGTTATTACTATTCAGTTCACAATACAAATTACTCAAAATATAAGCTGAATAAGCACAGAGACTTTGATGCGGCTTAAATATTTAAAAGTAGAAGAAAATGGTATGCTAGTTTCCCATTTTCTCTAAAGTTTTGTCAAAATAGCTATTTATTATGCTCTGGCATTTTCACCATTTTTGGCAAGTCTGCAAATATTCACAAAATGCTACTTCTGCACAAGCCCAGGGTTACATGCATGATTCTTAATGATAGATCTACGTGCACACAAAAGACAGACAAGCAGAGAAAACCCAATTTCAAGGTTAAGAAATTAACCACTCTCTTGACCCCATTTTGTCATGAAATTCCATCAGCTCTACATTCATAATATATCTAGAACTTAATCACTTTCCACCACTTGAACTGCTACTGCCTACTCTAAGCCACTGTTATCACCTGCAAGCTATAGTCTGATCTCCATATGCTATCTTCTTTCTTTGAAAATAAAATTCAGATTATGTCAACCCTGTATTCAAAAAAATCCTCCAATAGTTTTCATTCCACTCAGGGTAAAAATTCCTCATTCTTGCCCTGATTATCACTGTGACCTCTCCTAACATCTTCTAGTCCCAACTCTGCTCCCAGCAAACATATCTCCTTCTTCTGCCTCAAACATAGCAGCAGGCTCCTGCCTCGGGGTGCCTTAGCAGACTGAAGATGAATCAGGGTCTTAGATGGTTGTAGCAGAGATGGAAACCAATGGTGATCAAATAAGCAGACGTTAGCCCTAGCACAATGCACAAAATAACCAAGACAGTAAGTGTAATTGCAGATTTGATAACCACAGCCAGGAAGAAATGTAGAATTCAGCAAGCTAGAGCATAAACTAGTGGCTGGTTAATCAAAATAGTTCAGAAAATAAAAATGAAGACAGAATAATTAACTAATGCCATGAATAGGACTAAACAAACCGACATTTTCCAGTAAGTTCAACCCAATACAAATAAATACTTTTTATCCACAGAGAAACAACTTTTACCTGAAGAATGCATCCCACGATAAAATGTTATTGCTTTTAAAGAACCTGAGCATATCACATTAAATGTGATTTGCCCAATCTCAGACAAATCTTAAATTTCACTGATTGCTTGAAAAACACTTCTTAGTTAACTCTTCCAATCTTCCTCAGTTCTTCAATTGCTCTGACATTACAGTAATTTAAAAAGAACCTTTTAGTAATCATGTATTTCACTTTCAATATACTCTTTTGAAAGAGCTGAGAGAGTTAATAGGCTTTAAAGTAATCAAGCAATTTATTGTTGTCTCTGGACTATATTATTTGTACATTTACTGTATTGTGTGTGTGTGTGTGTGTGTATACACACATATGTATATATGTGTGTGTGTGTGTGTGTGTGTGTGTGTGTGTGTATTTAGGCAAGGCAACCCTTACTTGACTTCACAGATTGCAAGGACCTTGTCAACTTACTATCTCTTATTTTATTTATTTATTTATTTATTTATTTTTTATGCCTACAGCACCGGGTCTTCCTAGGTGGTCTCCCATCCAATTATTAACCAGGCCTGACTTTGCTTAGCTTCCAAGATCAGATGGGATCAGGCTTGTTCAGAGTGGCATGGCCATAGATTGTCTAAAATCTTTTTAATTTAAAATTATAATTATTGAAAGTTCAGGAATTTTCAAGTAGATTTTTATGTCTTACATTTTTACCTCCTACCTACAAAACAATTACCCATGGGTTTTCACTTTCTGAAAGATTATAGAGAAATCTTTGTGGATTAGAAAGAAGGGCCATGTATATTTTATCTCCTATATCATAATATTTTTTCTTCTACTTCTGGTAAATAAGTAGGCAAGCCTTAGAATTTTCCCCACAATAACCTTTATGAGCTTTAACTGGGTGTGTTAGTATAGAGCTTTCTATAAGAACTAATTAAATATCTCACTTCACCTGTTGTTTTTTTATCCATTTGGACATCACCCTGGAGTCGTTTGACTGAGAACTTCTGACTATAAATTCTTGCCAAGTTCTTTCTATTACTCATCCCAAACACAAGCCAGATTTACTGTAAGATTAATTACTGTAAATTAGCCCCTAAGAGAACACTGTCTCACAGTTTTTCCAAATATTTTTGTCAACTTTTTATTTGAGAATAACTTTTCAAAATCACATGAGCCATGGTGCTCATAAAATATTGTAATTCAAAGCTCAGAACACAAAAATGAAACACTCAGTTGAATCTACATCCACATTTCACAAGTGATGGCCTCACTCAGAGTAAGGCAGGGTCTGTGTAACACCTCTCTTTAATATGCTGCCTCAGGAACCTTCTTCACATGGAACCACAGGCAGCCACTACAAATTGACTGGATTGGTTCACACACAGGTGGATTCCTCCTTGCTATCACCAGCATTTGATTCAGGGCTTAGAGGCACTGGCCTATGTGGTTAAGAAAGAAAATGTTTTTCAACAGTAATTCAGGAGGGGTGGGCATAAAAACTCCTTTTATATGTTTACTCTAGTTTTTGTTCTAATTAAATGCCCATTCATGTCTACATCCATTCTGTATTTACAAATCTGTTCACTGCCCACTTTAAAGTTACTTGATTTTTAAGGAGTAATTGTACTTTAGGAGTGACAATGACTGTGAGACCAAAAAAGTGATTGTTCTTAGTACTCCACCAGTATGGGGCTCTGGGTACCTGTACTGAACTAGGAGTGCATAGATCTCTAGAGACGTTGACTTAGATAACCCTACAATTGTAGAAATAGGAGAGGGGCAGCATAATAAATTAACTACAGAAACATAACCAGAGAAAATGATTGCAATCCATCCAAGCTCATTGGAGTCACATGATTTTAATTAGACTATTCTTAGAATCACTGTTTTTCATATGTAGCATTAGAAACCACACTTCACAGAGGTGTTATGATAATTAAGAAAGGTACAAAGTAAAATCAGCAGAGTGCCTAGCACAACTGAACTCGAATTTAAGGGGAAAAAAAACAATACCAATGTACTCATATTAACACTAAAGCACTTCCTTACCCCTGTAATTATAAAACTTTGTTTTGCATCTTCCATAGAAGGTTAATTTCCTAGGGTTAGTCACATACCTAATACATACTTTAAAAAATAACTTATATTGAGTTATAATCCACATATTATTAAATATGCCCACTTAAAGTGTACAAACAAAAGTTATTAGTAATTCTTAGAATTGTGTAACATCACCACCCACATCCCAAAATATTCTTGAATTTATTTTGTACATAACCAAAATATGCTTCTTTCATGAAGAAACATTCTGACAAAATTATAACATAAAACTCTTATATTTCAACTTGCCAGTTGAAAATAACAGTTTTAAAGACATTTGAGTCAGCTGAAACACCTGTTTCTAATCTGATATATATAAGGATTAGAAGTTGTCACTCCCATTCTCACAGTCAGAAAAAGCTGAACAAACTGAAAATCAACAACTCTTCTTAGATCCATCAAAGAATTGTGGTCATAGGACAATTTATTTCCCTGAAAGCTGAAGAGACAAGTAGTTAGAGAGAATCACATCTTACCTGGAGCAGAAACCTAAAATCAGAAGCCCACAGCTGGAGCCCGTGCCAGGAGAAACACTTAAACTGTAATTGATGAATCAATGGAGGCTCAGTGCGGACTAAAAACTATGGGAAGAGGGACCACCTTTTATGAGTTTTACCTCCAGGAGTTATATTGGTTTCTCAATCCCCTTGAGTTTTAGTAGAGACAGAAGAGAAGTAACCATTTTAAAACAGTTCCAGAGCTTTCTGTTCTCCTTAACAGTGCTTGCCGTCAAAGCAAACTATTTTACAAGAGCCTAACCAATTTGAGTTTTACAAAAAAATAAATCATGTGGAGGAAGGGCAAGACCAAACTCCACCCTGCTCTACCCTTCCCAAGTCACCTATGAGGAGAAGAGAGGAGAGCAGTACTTGTTAAGGTCACAGGCCAGGAGCACAGGTTCACTAAGTGCAAGGTCCTAATCACGAGAATATAGGGTGCTTCCCCTCCCTTAGCACCTTACCACGTATATAAAAGCAGGGGATTACGGCTGAAAGAACTGCAACCTATTTAAGAAGAAGTCTCTAGGAAAGCCCAAAGACATCTAGAGAGACAAAAACATGGACAGAAGAAGATAGTTTAGGTCCTGACACCACACCTACAGCAGATAGTGAATGCAGCCTAAATCCTAGGCAGATACACATAAAACCTCACACTAAAGAGCTATTTACTTAAGTTCCTTTTACCAGATACAATGTCTGCTCTCAACAAAAAATTATAAGGCATACTAAAAGATAGTCTAAGGAAACAAAGCAAGTATCAGAACATGACTCAGATACGGCAGATCATTTGTAATGATCAGATCAAGCATTTAAGATAACTCGTTAATATGTTAAGGGTGTAATGGAAAAAGTAGACAACATCCAAGAATAGATGGGTCATATAAGCAGAGAGATGGAAACTAAAAAAGAACCAAAAGGAATGTTAAAAAAAAATTGTTTTAAGTTAAAAGAAATGAATAATGCCTCATCATCACCCTGGGCATGGCTAAGTAAAGAATCAGTGAGCTTGAAAATAAGTGAATCAAAATTTCCTCAACTCTGAAGCAAAGAGAAAAAGGAATTAAAAAATGAAAATGAATATCCAAGATCTGTGGGACAATTACAAAGGGTGTTGTATACACATTTTTTGAATACTAAAGAGAGAAAAAGAACAGGAAAAATATTTAAAGTATTTCTGGCTGAGAATTTTCCAAAATTAATGATGAACACTGAACCACAGTTCCAGGAATCTCGGAGAACATCAAGCAGGATAAATATAAAGTAAATTATACCTAGGTATATCATATTAAACTACAGAAAAGCAAAGACAAAGAGAAAATCTTGAAAGAAGCCAGAGGGGGAGAAAACCTTGCTTGTAAGGGAACAAGGATAAGAATTACATCAGATTTCACTTTAGAAATCATGCAAACCAGAAGAGAGGAGTGAAATATTTAGGTGTGGGGGATAAAAAAAACCACTACCAACCTAGAAATCTGTATCCTACAAAAAATTTGTTGCCAATATATCTTTCTTATAAGACATGTTAAAAGAATTCAGAGAGAAGAAAAAATATACATGTGAAAAACAGATCCACATAAAGAGATTTAGAAAACGAAGAAGGTAAAATATTTGAGTTTTTTGTATCATAAGTTATCCAACAGATAAAAGTTTGTTCAAAATATTAGCAACAATACATGAGGTGATTACAGCTTATGGATTAGTGAAATGAGTTATGGCATTGTAATAAGAAATAGAAGGAAGAGAGTAGGAATACTCCTTTACTTGCACTGTCCATAAAGTGGAAGAAAGTGGATTTACATAAATTAGAAATGTATAGAGAAAACTCCTGGGCAATCACAACCTTTTTTAAACCGAAATATAGCTGAAAATCAAAGAGGAGAGAGAAAATAAAATAATATAAAGTATACAATTAAAATCAGAGAAGGCGGTAAGAGCGGAAGAAAAAAAAAGAAAAAGATATATTTAAAACAGATAGGGAAACATAAGTGCTGAATAGTAGATGATACTAAGGAATTTTTTCATTTCTTACATGTCATAATAGTATTGTGGTTACATGAGAACAAGGCCTTATTCCAAGAAGATGCATGGCGATTTAGAAATGAAATGTAATGATGTCTAAAATTTACTCTCAAATGATTCAGCAAGTGTGTGTGCATGTGTATATGTTTATGCACAAAGAAAGAGATAAAGAAAAGAGGAAAAAGTTCCAATTGTTGAATATAGATAATGGTTACATGGTATTTTCCCTTTAACTTTCCTGTGTGTTCAAAAATGATGAAAAGTCACTTATTAGGTGGAAAAATGAACAAATGGGCTAATTAATGTCAATATATATATTTCTTGTATTTGTTTGAGCAGTTTTAGAGCAAAAATCTTAATAAAAATTTAAGTTTAAATTTTTAAGGTGTTTTTGAAAAATCTAAGGCAGAAAACTTATTGTCAATGACCTTGATGATTTCTGTTCTTTAAACTTACAAATAACAGGGTCCTTTTTTTATGATGTTGCTGCTTAATTTTACTCTAATTTCCAGAGAAACTGGTGTTAACCACAAGAGATTATTGAATCATTAGCTAGCAGTTACTTAAACCAATAAATCACAAGCTGTGCAATTTTTATTTTACTTCCTAAATAATAGTATAATTATGTAATGAGAAGTAATCTGAGATTTATATAATAATAACGGGAAATAAAATTTAGTAGCATGTGAAATTAAAAATGAGCTAGTAAACACATTTTGCTAAATTTACAATTATACCTCATGCTACTCCTTATTGAAAAATGTATTGCCCCCTGAGTTAATTTCCTAATTATATGAAACATTATTTGCATTCTATAGTACATTTTCATCACGATTAAAAGACCTGTTATAGCACTATCATGAATTGTGTTATATGATTAGGCATGATGCATTACTATATGTCTAAGCAAACTGCAAGGCTCCTATAAACACCTATCTTTCGGCTTTAAATTCTTTGTATTGGTATCTTAACCATAAGTTAAAAAATAATTACAGCATTTGGAGAGAACATCTGCTTAAAGGAAGGATCACAATGTCTGTTATCAACTGTCATGTGTAAGTGGTCATACAAATTTCTGAGGGGCTGTAATTTTCTAAAAATTCAATGAAAGCTTCATTTAGCTCTTTGCTTTTCCATCATCCTTTGAAAACTGGATTAGAAAAAGATGGCTTATTTTGGTTTGGAACTGGTATAAATTGTAGAGTATATGGGAAATGAGAGTGAAAAGGTAGTTTGGGGAAGATTATGGAAGGTCTTGAGTTGGGGCTAGAGCATTGTGTCAGTGGAGATACTTTCTAAAGAGGGTTGTAATTAATGCCCATGTTTTTGGAATCCAATGCTAGTAGAAAGATAGATGATAAATTTGAGCAGACAAAGCCTGGGGACTGTAGTTAAGAGGGCTATTAGAATAACCCAAGTGAAAAATACTGAGGAAAGAAAACAAGAGGAGGTGGTCACAGAAACATTCAGGAGGTACAACTGACATGCTCAGGTTAGACTGGAGGAAAGGGGATAAAGGAAAAAGATGAAATCAAAAATAACTTGAGTTTCTGTCATGGTCGAAATCTTGTCCCTGAAATAGAATATACAAAAGAGGAGATCAGAGAATAAAGAACTGAGTTTTATGAATTCATGTTGTAGCTACCCTCTAAATCTTGTTTGCAAGTAGATCAGGGATCAGTGGTCAATAAATAAAAAGCACTCTTGATGCTCCAGGTGACCTCTCAGGTTTCCTCTGTTCTTCTTTCCAAACTTATAAGTGACAAAGAAGAAAGGTGGTTTACACTGTTACTATTCCATGGAATAATTACAAAGTTACTATTGCACCTCTAAACACATATCAACAGAAGCCACCAGCATCACAATTATAACACAATGTAGTAAATGTGTTTGTTTTCTGATGCCAGGTACAATCCTGCCTCTAGGCATGTGCAGCTGCAGTTCCCCATCAAATACACAACCAGGTTGTGTTGTGTTGTGCCCCCATCCACTCCATCTAAATGCCTTCTAATCAGAGAGCTGAAATAGCAGTGTTCTTCGCCCCAGGCACTATTCATCTTCTTAATCAGCTTCACATCACTTCATAGTGACTCTCACCACTAATCTCGACACTATATACTGCACAAAATGTATTAATTTGATCTTTATTTATTGTCTGTCTTCACTCAGTAGAAAAAAAAAATTGTTCCATAAAGGCAGAGACTTTGTTTTGACCAAAACTAACTATACCCTGAACTTCTATAACAGTGCCTACTATGCAGGGGGTCCCAAATAAAAATTGAATGAATGTTGCTTTTATTTAGGCCTAGGAGCTATCAGACTTCCTAGTTTCAAGAGTTCTCAACCAACATGTGCAATTCTCAACCAACTGCATGTATCATAAGGCATTTATGTCCTTTCTTATTTACTAAATCTAAATAAAATTATTTTCCTAGTGTAATACTACTATTTTTACTCGTGGAGACAGCTGAATTGACAGTTGCTTGGTATTACAGTGGTGGTTTTCAGACCTGAGCATGCCTCAGAATCATTTGTTGAAGCAGGTTCTGGTCCCAGACCCAGAAGTTCTGATTTAGTGGATTTAGAGTGGGACCAACAAGCTCCCAAGTGATATTGCTGGCCAGGGGACCACACCGGAGAACCAGTTAATTATCAAAATAACAGAATTGCAGTAGAAGCACAAGAAAAGTCTACATTGTCAGGTAGTTGAGATGTTTTAATGTTTTGGTGACGGAATAGTGGGTCCCAGGGAGAACAGATCATTGCTCCTCTGTTTATAAAGCTTGCAGCTTTGTAACCTACTTGAAAAATACCTAGAAACCCTTTTTTGCTTTCTTAACTGGATTAAACTGGATTAAAATGTTACACATCATTTCATTCAGTTGTATTACACTACTAAAAGAATAAATTAAAAAAGCATTGCAGATGTAACAGAAAACAATAAAAGTTAGTGTTTGAAGGAGAATGCACTATATGACTTCTAGCTACTATAGAGACAACATGACAACATCAAAGACTGTCAGGAGATGTCCTGATGCAATTGCACACTATAAGGCCTTGGGGATTTCCTCTTTAATGTGATCTTTTGGGTCTTTATTGATTTCTGAACTAAGATCATACAGATTTTAATTATTAAAGAGAAATATAAATAGAAGGATCACATTATTTATAATATAAACCAGGACAATTTTGAGAGAGATTAGGGCACTATTAATTTCACTGGATTAATAGCTATTAAACAGGACTACTGCAAAGGGTACGATAATCCTAAATAAGTGAGAAAACTGTATTAAATAAAAATTAGATAATGGAAGTCTGCTTTTTTTATTGGTTTTTGTTTTATCATTCTGAAGGATTTCTGAAATTTATTTGCAGTTGCTTTGCAAGACCTTCAGATAGTCTTTCCTTCTGTGCTTACACTGCACATCTTCAGATGTGTACCTAGCTTGGAGGTTCCGATTTGGTATGGGCACATGATCATGATGCAACAGAAGAAACTTTGAAGCTGAAAAAAATTTAGTGCGCATCCCACTTCTGCTGTGTGGCCCTGGACCTCTCTGCCACTTTAGCCATTAAAATCTGAATCGGGGCCATTTCTCCATGGCTCTCTTTAATGGTTACTTGGTTTCTTAGAAGTCTAAACAACCTAGACATCCAACAATAGGGTATTTGTTAAATAAATTACGTAAAACCTATATGTGGAACCACAGTTTATCTATATAAAATTATACTCTAGAATATTTCACAGCATGTTTATGATATTGTTTAAAAATCAGTTTACAAAAGGTAGTTAAATTATGATGTATTTGTAAGTGTAAAAGGGAGTGTATGGAAGGTTGTACACCAAAATATTAACAACTATTAACTCTAGGTGTTGATATTACAGGCAAACTTAATATTTTATTTGTAGTTTTCTATGATTTCCATGTGCTCTTCAAGAATATGTATTATTTTTTTAACTCTAAAAGAGAAAAACAAACCACCTGGATAGCAAGTAAATAATTCTATAAGTAAATATTCCGAACCTTTTCTGATCCTCTGCTCTTGGCTTTCTCCCTTTTTCCCTGACTCTACTTTTCCCCAGTTTTTCATTCCCCAGGCTCCTTTTCATTTCTCTCAGTATTTTTGAACAAATGCTCATACTGATCTTCAGCTTACCCACAAAGTTCACCTCTAATTCCAGAGGAGCACAGAGCTCCGTTATGTACTTTTAATGATTTGCTTGTGCTAGAATATTCCAATGGAAATGTCCTCGAATTAAGTTAAACTATGAGAGGCTAGGGCTGAAGATGAAGGTTGGGAAATCATCTATGTACAGAGAAAAGCAAAAACCAAGAGAGCAGAAGCCAAGAAATTCTTAGAGGGCTGAGAAACTAGAACAGATGTTCAAGGCTGGAGTTTAGGGAGAGAGCTGCCGTCTGCACTTGGGATGAAAGACAGCAAACAAAGAGAAAATCAGCAAAAAGAGATGTCATGGAAACCAAGAAGAAAGATCAAGGATATTAAATGCTGCTTATTTATATGTAGCAGCAGAATTAGGACACTTAAAGACTAAGTTAAAAACATTTGAAAGAAACAGCGGCCAAAACATTATTTTAATCACTTAAGAACGTAGAAGAGCAATTCTGAGAAAAGAACACAGTGAAAATTTTCCATGTGTTGCCTTTTATGATTAGAAATTAGAAAAATTATGCTAAGCTTAATACTTGATTTCAGAGAAAGAATAAAATCCAGAAAAGAAATTAGTGTGTGATGGATGTTCATCAAGGAAGACAGAAAAACTAGCAAGCATTATGCTCAGAGACATTTGCAAAGCATATGCTGGATCACAGAGATTCCAAAGCCAGACATTTCATTGTAAACAGCAGTCTTTGGGGTAATAGAAAACTGTGCCCCACTCCTCTCTGTATGCCTCTATTAGAGGAATCCAGATTGTTGAAATTATTGCCACCACGACAGTACTGACTTGTCACTGTTGACTGTGAACCACGTGAGGATACAGTGAGTCCCTTTCATTTTTATATTTGTGATTTTCACCCTTTTTCATCTTTTCTCTCTTATCCTAACAATGGAAGGTAGTTAAAGCTTTTTTTTCCAATTAAAATTAAAATGCTTTTTTTAAAAAAATAGAATTTAAAACAATGCAGTAAATTATTGCTGCAAATAGATTTTTTCTTTTGTAATCATACTATAACTTGGTGCATTTAGAAGGGCTCTGTCTTTAAGTCATACATGAAAGATTATTCTTTGGCTGATATTACTATAAATTTCTAAGTTCCCACAAAAAACACCTGGAACATTTAAGTCAGCCTTCTGTTACAACCACAATAATCATTGCAATGTTTGATGAGTGCTCCCTATGTGTCAGGTGCTGTTTTAAACAATTCACATACAGTTCACATTAAATTCTCAGGCAACCTTATGAGGTGAGTGCTACTATTGCCTTCATTGTAAAAACTGAGGGAAGAAAGTTTATACAATTTACTCATGGGTCACAGAACCAATAACAAGAACCAAGAGTTTTTTTGCATAGCCCGGCAGGCTTCAAAGCTGATGCTCTTAACCATTACGTTAGAAGTGCCTCTCAACAAAAGTAGTCCTTGTCCATTGTTCCCATACAAGTAGATTGAAACTATAAATTCATTCTTACTCATGAATTAAAGTCACAAAGAGCTTTCCCAAATATTAGATGTTAACATTTTTATTATCATTAGCTACTGTTTCTTCAACTTTGTTTTACTATGCACAACATGTGAAATAAATTTGTGATGCTGCCCACCAGAAAAATATTGTCTCTCCATAAAATTAATTCTTCCTGATGATCATTCTGTATTTATCAGGTACCTGCTATGTGTCTGTCAGGCACTCTACCTAGTTCTGGCAGACGGTGATAAACTAAACCAGCATGGACATGCCCTCAAAGAGCTTACAGTCCACTATCACAAATATTCCCAAATATTTTCACATCTAGGGACCCAGAAAAATAATAATAATGTACTGGAGTAAAGAGATGAGACTGTGTAGCAGAAGTTGATCCACTCTACTACTCGAAGCTCCACCAGTGTCCCTGAGGCTAAGGGATCAAATGACCTACACATCTGCAACCCATTCTAAGCACATGGGTGTATCCAAAGTTACACTTTGGAGTAGAAAATGCAGGTAAATGGAGGTATTGTTATATTGTAGGGACCTAAATCCTATGCTAGTGACCTCACAGGGGATTACAGAACTACTTCAAAGGTAGGCCTTATTTAGTCTAGGTAGGTTAGGGAATGACTCCCAAGGAAATGATATCTAAGTTAAAAAAAAAAAAAAAACAATGAATAGATCTGCCAAATGAATAAAGAAGAAAGGGAAGACTGCTTCCAGAAAAACAAGAGAGGTAGGGAAGCAATAAGATTCACTCTGAGGTACTGGAAGAAATCTGATGTGCAAGCTGGTGTGCTTAATGGTAGGCAGGGGAACAGCAGGATAAATTGATTCAGGAATCATGTGCTTATTCCTGTGAAAATATGATGCTGAGAAATTCACATTTTGAGACTATGGGCCACAATTTAAGCTTAGTTAGTTACATCAATGCCCTCATAAACAAGAGGTTGGGCTTTTTTTTGTAGTTGCAAACAGTTGGCTTTCTCTGGTTAATGTGGACATGGGAGCAATGTACATAGAAAACATGCACATAGTGCTAAAATCACCTGCGGGAGCAATGCATGCCTTTTCCTTTGCCAGCTTTCTTCTGGTTTCAAAAATGGTGACCTCTAGCTGGGACTAATGGATTTGTTAAATTCTTGTAATGCCTATGTGTGAAGTTAAAATAGACATTAAATGCAACAACAACAACAAAATAAACTGAATCATCATCCTATTATCAAATAAGTGAAAGAGAGAGCCTTTCAATTCACTGTCTGGTGCTTTTGCTGTTGTCTCAAATGTTCCTCTGTGTTCTCATCCCTTTCCCTAGAGAATTAACTGTGTATTATTCCCACTGACAGAAGAGCTACCAAGCTGAATCAAGCAAGTGCTTTTGAATCTCAGATTTCATCAGGGAATTTGCAGTCCTTGCTTCGGCACTGACTGGCATTATTCAAGCAAAAGTACACACACACACACACTTTAAACGGTGATTGCTTATCAAGTTGGAAGATGAAGCATCCAGTGTCTTCACCAAAAAGCAAGAAAATTAATAGTAGGACCAGATTTTCTATCAGTCTGGTTATGTTTGGGGAGAGAAAAGAAATGAGTCACTTAGAATGTTATGTTTATATGATTCAACATAGGAATAGAAAATAGTTGTTTCATCAGATCGGATGTGAATGTGTCAGGTTTCCCATCCTATGGACTAAGGCCTGGCATTAGCAGAGCTCATCCTGGGGCCTCCTTTTGGAACCAGTGACTCATCATGCCAAAGCATTGCCTCATCTCCATCAGAACAGCTGTCACCTTTAGTGTCTATCTCCCTTCCTGACAATGGGTCTGTCTAGGGTCACAGCCCCATCCCTGTATAGGTTAACCTGATTAACTTTTGGACCCGAGGTTATCTCATTCCTCAGTAATGATCATGGCTGATTTGAGTTTGGAGAAACAAGCATTTATATAAAAGCATCAATTCCTTTCCAAAAGAGAGATTATGTTAGAATGTCAGGCAATGAATGATATTTTGGCATTTTGGACATTTGATTTAATCTATCCCTAAAATTTATTCTAAGGAAGCAATCCAAAATTTAATACAAAATATGCTGTTTTCCACAGCGAGAACTGCTTTTAGTTCTTATATCCATTTAGTGATGCTGTTATAAAAATCTCTGCATAGACACATAATCGAGTACAATAAACCCAAAAAATGTTATTTCTTTTTGAATTACAGCATTCTCTATGCAAATAGCAGCTTTTAAACTTGCACAGCACTTTCTGTGTTCAATGCCAGCACCATACAAAATAGCTTAACATGGCCTCAGCTTCAAGACTTTATTGCTTTTCATCTTTTTTCTTTACACATAGGAACAATATCAGTCTGCTGATCTTTCCAATATGCTATGTGTGTTTTTCTGATTGGTTTTGAAGGGCAGTGCACTTCAGTACATCTAGCTGACTTGGTTAAAAACAATATTTACAAAGATAATCCCTAACTATGGGTTTCAAAGCTGGAAGGAAAGGACATTAGGTGACATACCTATTCGATGGCTTCTCATCACTAATCAAACTTGCAAAAGCCTGGTGATGTAAATTAATCTTATAAAGCTAGTTTGTAAAATACATTATTGAGATGTAATATAGAAAATAAATGTCAGTCTTTCAAAAAAGGTTAATCTTGTTATAATCAATTTGGAGAAATGAACAAACTTTTATCCCTGAAAGTTTAAAGTAAAATCTTTGTATAACCAAAGCCACCATTTTAATTACCTAGAAAGGACATAAGTAAATTAATGACAGATTCTTCCTAAACTTGCAATTACATTGGGTGTCTGTACCTTATTTGTAATAATTACACCAATCACTCTTCATTATCTATAAAATATAAATCAGATAAAAAGTGCACCTCCTATTGTCCACTTACCCTCAATTTATCAAAATCCAATGAGTAAGTAGTAGGTACAAGATAAGTTCTTAGTGTTATTGGAGGGGGCGCTTCTAGAGACAAATGGAAAATATTGGGGAAAATGTTAGCAGTGGGGGAAGCTGAGGAAAGCATTTACAGGAACTCTCTGTAACATCATCGTGACCTTTCTGTAAACCTTAACTGATTTCATAATAAAATGTTCAAAAAATCTTATTCGGGAAATAAAATATATTTATATGCAATTATAAAAGGGCATAAACACAGCTGAGGAAGGTTAACAGGGGGTGGTTCTATTTCACTGTAAAATCAATTACATTAACAGTAGGTGTAAATGTAAGAGAAGCTCAAGCCAGTCCAGCCAGTTAACCACATGGTGAATTTTTATTTTGGAATAAGGATTTTGGAAAAAATACTTTTTATTTTGGAAAAGTTCAGGTTTACAGAAAAGTTTCAAAATTTCACCATGTGAGGCTACCTATTCTTAGTCCATTATTATTATATAGTGAAACTCTAAAAGAAAACTGATTTTACAGATAAGAGAAATAATCATAAATATTTTATTAAAATTTCCCATCTTCTAAAAAACGTGGCTTCCCTTTCTGCTACTGAAACATTGAAACAAACAAACCAAAAGTAGCCAAACCGAATGTTGCCATACATAGTTCTTTTAATACCTGAAATAACCCAAATAAACAACTACAAGCCTTGGAAAATAGCAAGGCCTCAAATATATGTCACAGTATCTTCTCAGAGGTGGACAAATACCAAAGATCAAAGAGAAATCAATTACCTAGAAAACTAAGGATATGACACTTAAAAAAAGTTTTTAACTATAATTCCCATGCAGTTTTTTAAGTTAGCATAACCTTTGGAATTCGTTGTGAGGAAACAAAAAAACAGGAAAGGAAAAACAGTTCTCATGAATAATGATCTCAGGTTTCACTCCCTCAGAATCACAAGATGGTCTAAACTGGGTGCAACGCAGTGTGCAGTGTAGATGATCAAGTAAACCTGAGGCATTAACAAGTTTCATTTTAAGGCAAATGTGTCCAATAATCAAAGAGCCAGAAATGCATTGATAAGATTGATGTGAGAAATAAGATAAAAATAAAAGTGAGCAAACTGCAAAACTGCGCTCATGTTTCTGAACTTATAGTGAGTAAACAATAAGGTACTTAACAAGATTGGATGCGGGGAGGTGAGTGCCATCACTGCTCTGACACTGTCAGCAGATAGTGACAGTTGATGACTCAGCGACTCTATTTCTTTATCTTCCAAACATCATTAATCAAACCCTTTCTATCAATCAAATTGTGTTGTGGTGAAATGCCAGAGTTCATCTCTATGCAAGTACTCTGAAAAGGTAGACCTGTGAAAATGCCTGTTAGTTTGTGATTTTTCCATAATAATGACAGGCAGTTATTGATCTATCATTCTATATTGTTATGTTCAAGGACATGATACTGCTAGTGATGCATTTGAGTTAATATAATAACGAGAAAGCTATAATGAGGTCTTACTGTACTTCCAAGGATTTCATTATCTGTTAAAATAAACTGAATCAGAAGAAGAAAGAAATCATGGAATTGGGGTATAAAATGATGAGCCTTAGATCCCACTCAGGATCACGAAAGAGACCAGACCACAGGTCACAAGGGGTCATCCTATCTCACTACATCTGTACTCATAATATGTAGAAATTACCACAAAAATGAAGAAAATCAATTTTCTAGAAGTTTAGATATCTTCTAATTCCATCTTATTAGACAAAACTTTATGACCATGTAGAGAAAACTATAAGAAAACTATATTACCAATTGTCATCTAATTGGCGTGTATGAGCTGTGTCGGCACTAGCTACTGGAGACTGAAATAAATCTTTCACACCTGAAAGCTCTGGAATGGTATTCTAATCTATCTGTCTTGAAAATGTATTGATCTTGTCTTCATTGCCCAGGGTTACCGAATTTCTTATTATTCCCCAAGTGAGGGGAAGACCTCTCCAAATCACTCCATCATTATTAAGTCTTCATGTTAAACTATGTATGCTATAGGTCTTGATCTCAAGCACCAGGAAAGTACAACAACACTGACACTTAATCATTTAAGTGTCCCATTGCTTTTTGGTCGCACATGAGAATAATAGACTGTCTTTAAATAGCAAAAAGGACTGGTATATTTCTCAGTTCTTTGCATGTGATGATTTGATTGCTCTGTTGAACAGAGAAAGTATGAATGTGAATGTAAAGTTACTGTTTTATAGAATGTGAACAGATGTTCTCTTGAGTTTGTAAAGGGAACTAACCTAGTTAGTATAAATCAAACACATTTCAATAGGGAAACTTAAGACTAGTGAAACTGATCTGCAATCACACCTAATTCAGTTGTTGGGTGGAAAAGACTGAGAGTCACTTACAGTTATCTCTGTTCTAGGGTCTAATTTTACAAATTCTGTATCTGTATAATTTCTTCAATGAGAATTGAATATATTCACTCTGATTTTGGGAAAACTAGAAATTTAAGTCAGTTTAAATATTTGTTGGTTATGAAGATTAAATTACAAAAAGAAACTCTCCTTTAATACAAAAGCCATATGTGTTCTTTGAAATAAAAATGGAAAAATAAATTATGAGAAAAAACTCAAAGTTCCATATATATTACATTTTAACATGCTGCTGTATATTCTTTTTTACCTTTACCATGTATATTTGTGTGTTTGTGTAAGATTGTACTTAACATCATATTCCGCAACCCCTTTTAATTTGTAAGCATCTTTCCATGAAGAGATTAGACAAGCAGACAGACAGATGATAGATTAATAGACTTTTTGTTGGCTAAATAGTATTCTGTTCTATTGGTAAATTTTCTAACCAATTTCCTAGTGTCAAATTAGTTCAATTTATTCTTTGAGTTTGATATTAGTTTATGGTTTCACTGGGCCTTGAAATAAACATATTATTAGTTATATCTGTATACATGTTCTAAATTATTTCTTTAGGATATTTTAGAAATAGAAAATTTGGGTCAAATAGATATACTTTTAAGTATTTTGTATAGAAATTTCAAAATTGTCCTTCAAAAAGTCTTCACCAATTTACATATCTATCATTATATGAGCTTCGAAAGACTAGTTATATTTTGCTTTAACATTCTAATATTAATAATCTTAATAAAAGATTCCACTTGTTTATAATTAGGTATAGTGTAGACTAGTTAACTAATTCTTAAGAGAAATAATCTAAAGCAGTAATTATCCTCTCTTCTCTTTTCCTCTCCTTTCCCAATACATACACTATGTAAGATAAAGATTATTAGTCAAGTTTTCCAAAGCCAGACAGAGGTGATACAAAGAACACTAGTCTTTTCCAATTCTTTACAGAAATGCTACCAAAGCTGACCACAAAATTTCATAATCCAAGAGTTCTTGAATTTTGAATGATGAAAAAATACAGGCAGACTGAAATGGAAGAAAGAGTCAAGTCATTCTAAAATTAAGCAGCAGCAGAGTTCAGAAAAGGAAGATGGGCTGCTACCTTGGGGCCCTGTTTAGTTACTTTCACACTTTAAATGAACCATGTCGTTGTACTAAGTACATGGTTGAAATAGCATAACTCCTCACTTAAGTTTAGAAACAGAACATTCTCACTGTGGTTTTATATTATATAATAGGTTTGAAACAGAAAATAAAATTGATGTAAAGACATTAAATAAAACAGTTAAAATGGCAGCAGATGGCACCAGGCATGAAGGCAGGAGCCATTCCTACAAAAAGAGAAAGATGCCCTGCAGACAAGGACATTTTCAGGCTGGTTCATTCCACATTTCAGAGTACCAAGATGTGCATATATCACAGAGATAACACAACTGGGTCTAAATCAGGTCAGCACAGAATCTACTTTCTGCTCTTAGGTGTAAACATAGAAAAGAAAAGGATAGTGTATTTATCTTTTATCAAGACAGAGTTTCATTCATTTATTTATTTACATGGTAAGTGTTCATTAAACACTTTTTATGTTGCTAGTGCAGAATGAGATCCCGTGGAGGCAATCACACAGCCCAGTGTCTAGGAAAATCTAAGTTTCAAAATCAAGGAGACCTATGTCTAAAATTTGGTTTCACCACTTATCAATCGTAATACTTACATATGTTAACTTCTCTCAATTTCAGCTTTCTCTTCTGCAAAATAGAGATAATAATAATAATGTTCTCCTTGCAGGATTGCTGTATTAGAGATAATGAATCCAACGCAGGGTAAAACGTGAAAGCTAGGAAATAATGAGGCATCATACCAGAGTGACAATCACTTACTCAGTTTCAATCCTCCGTGGGCAGAGACAAAGGGTAAGAAAACGTGGGGAAAAGTACACTTAAGAAAACCAAAGTAGGTTTTTGTTCTCTTAACACTGCACATTATAAATCAGAAAATACTAAATTTAAAATGTGAATATACTTAGACTAGGTTTTCTATTTTTAATGTCATTGTTCATTTTAGTATATTATTTTAGTGATGTGCCCTTTATGAGAAGCTGAGAGTCCCATCTCCATGAAAACGTGTTTTAAAAACTTGAAGACACTGTCTTTGTTATAATGCATTCACTTGGGAATCATTTAGAATGGCATTGTTATACAAATATTTTATTAATTGCTTAATTGTTCATTATATTCTCCTCAATATTGTTCGGAGAGAATTATGGTGACATACCTTGATCTTTTTCTCAAGAAGTGTCCAATAAAATTCACTTAACATATTAAAAAAACCTTTAATTACAATCTACATTCCTTCCCTATTCTTACTTTCTCAATACTTGGGAGAAAGACAAAACGTTGGTGTAGTTTCCTTATGCTGCATGAATATTTAGCTAAGATAGAGATTTTAAAGTACAGCCCAAACAACCATGTACAAGGTTACTTCAGATGGTTTTTAAAAAGATGCTTTACTATTCAGATTGTGGCCATCCATAAAAAAGTATTTCTGAAAAGACTACAGGAATGCAAAGTCTTTGGTTGTCCCCCTCACAGAGCATTCCCTGCAGTGATGTGATTGGGCACTCTCATTCTATCAATACTCATTTCCAGTTTGTCCATATGCCAAAAAAAATAGTTCTACTGTACCTGAGGTAAATGGAGACCTACCTCATTTAAAAATGGACGGAGCAAATCATCCATCTTCAGTAGTCATTTACAACTTTGTTCATGAATAATCATTTCTGGCAATTTTTAATTTTTTTGCCACCAAAAATAAATATTCTTTATTGAGTTTTTTTCTAGCTTTAAATGGGAAACCAAACCAGGAACAGGGGTAAAATAGTCATGATCCATTATGCTGCCATCAGGAAATGTATCACAATAAGCGCTGAACAGTCTCTAACCCTTTAAACTCATCAATTAATGTTTCTAATGACCTAATAATGCCCTATGGAAGAGGACAGAAGACAAGGATAGGGAGAATACAGAAAAGACCATGGCATCAGCTACAAAGTGCCATGAGTATTATAAAAATTAGAATTTGTATGTAATTGTAATATTTCTCACTCTTTGGGAAAAGAAACTGAGGTCTTTGATGCTAATGTGATAAGTACTTACTCTCTAAATAATTTAGATCTCCTCTTGGGGTTCTATTATTTTGGGGCCTCTAAGGGATTTTTCTCTAGATTATTTTGCTTGCATGTAGAGGGTTCATAAACACTATTCTGCCAAAGCTAGTGATCTGCAAAAGTAGTTGTTGTCACTAGCAGGATATTGCAAAAATACATGAAGTAGTTAATAAAAGATAGGCAGGACATAAGATCAGTGAAATAAAACTATCTTAAGAGCAAATAGAGTAAAACAAGTTTAAATAGATTAATAATAAAGTCATGTAGTAACATAATAGCCTGGATTGTCAGACATAACAGAGTTAAGATAGTAAGAGGAAGAAGAAGAACCACTCTCAGCTGGAGTTTGCAGCACTAGCTCCCTCCCTCCTTGTTTCGAGCCTCTTCATCTAGTGCCCCCATTCTGCTCCTGTATGAGATATGCCTCTTCTGGGGGCCTCATAGCCCTCATTAATCCCTCTCTGCTTGTTGTCTCAAAGTGAGGCTAAGTAGTCAACTATTTGTTTCATATTTATTGAGCTATTAATTAATGGTAATCATGTGATGAATTACTCCTTCCAAGTATCTTATCATTGCTTTCAGAGACAGATAGATATTAAGACAAAGTCACTTAAAAATATGCCCACACAAAAAACCTGAATGTGGATGTACAGCAATTTTATTCATAATTGCCAAAAACAGGAAGCAAGTAAGAAGTCCTTCAGTAGGAGGACGGATAAATAAATCATGGTATATTTAGACAAAGAAAAATATTACTGAATGCTAAAAGAATGAGTTACCAAGCCAGAAAAGACATGGAGGACTCTTACATGCACATTACTAAGTGAAAGAAGCTAATTTGAAAAGGCCACATATCATATAATTCTAACTATGTAAAATTCTGGAAAAAAATAAAACTATGGAGACAATAAAGAGATCAGTGGTTGCCAAGGGTTATGAAAGGAAAGGATGAATAGACAGAGCATGAGGATTTTTAGGGCAATGAAAATACTCTCTGTATGATACTATAATGATGAATAAATGTCATACATTTATCCAAATCCACAAAATGTACAACACCAAGAGTGAGCCCTAATGTAAACTATAGACTTTGAATGATTATATCAGTGTAGGTCCATCAGTTTTAACAAATATACCACTGTGGTAGGGGATGTTGATAATGGAGACATTTATGCATGTGTGGGGGCAGGGTTTCTGTACTTTCTTCTTAATTTTGCTGTGAACCTAAAAATATACATTCTTAAATTTTTTAAAAAACCTTTTAAATAAACAGAACCATAAACAGAGAGCAGGAGGAAGAGGATAAGGGAAGGAGAAGAGGAAAAAAGAGAAAGAAAAGATAAAAAAATTAAAACCACCATTAGCCCTCAATACTTAGAATTTCCTACTTTAGGTGTGCTAAACTTTAATTTTTTAAAAAATGACTAATCATAAGTTTTTCTGAGAAAACCACTAGAAGAAATGTCAAAGTAAAGAGATTTCAAGAAATAGTACTGATTGTATGCATTCTAATTTCTCTAAGGATCATCTTCTTGGAAGGAAATACTCTCAAATGGTATTTAAGTTTCTGTCACTAATTTTGAGATGCTTACAAACTATCTGCTATCCTGCTATGGAGCTGTTTGAAATTTTCCACTAAAACACGAATTTATAAGTAAACAAGTGTTTAAACCAAAAAAAAAAAATTGTACAATTCTTGAATTACAGAATTCATCAACTTACACGATTTGACAACTTAAATATAATGAGCAATGTCTTAGTCTTAGCCATTTTCCCCCTCCCAATCACACTGCAGAAACACAAGTTTGCTTTGAGGGATTTATTTTTGACGTTTCTTTCTTTCACAGCTCCCTACAACATACCAGGTACTGTCATATATGCCATTTTATTTTGTCCTTAGACAATTGTGTCGGGGCAAGACATAATGAGACTTACATAGAGTCTAATAGCTTAATAAGGTTTAGCAAGAAAACCTCCCAACAAAAAAGGGCATAATGAAAGATCAATAGCTAATATTTATTGAATGCTTCCAATACTTTTAATGTATTAATGAATTTAATCTTCACCACAATTTTATTAAGCATCTAAAAAAGTTCCATTGTAAATGTGAAGAAAATGTGGCATGGAGTAGTTAATAATGTAACTAAGGTCCAAGAGCTAGGTGGTGGAGCCAGAATTTGAACGTGGGCAGACTGACCTCAGAGCCTGAGCTTGGATCACTACACATACCGCCTGAACCTACGATGGAACGAGGAAAACATAAGTCTACGGTAAACATTTAAATACACTGCCAATATCAAAACTCTCTCCCTATCTCTACTTCTCTGACTTTGTTTTGTTGTTGTTATTATTTTGTTTTGTTTTTCGGTTAACTGAAATATAAAATGAAAAATGTCTGTGTTAATTTTTTACATGAAATGTTGCTGTTCACCAGTTTAATGACTCTGTAATATTTAGTGTAATCTTAGTTATGTATAAATTGATAAGAACCAGACATAATTCCCATAGTGCATGTAAAAATTTTGAAAGTCCTAGGAGAAAGTCTTTTTTAGTCCTTTTTAGGAGTCAGGAAAGAGAGAAGATGTGGGATTCAGACCTGCTATTTGAAAAGATACCTTGTGACAGCCTCTGACCTGTGAAGTGCTGTGATCCAGTACAAGTGCTCAAGAGCTGTGTGTCCCTGCTATTGCCACCTTCTCCTCTGAGCATGGATATTATGGCCTACAAAGTGGGAATCATAGTGTCATAAGGCTATTTAGAGAACAAAATTAGATCATATATTCAAATGCACTCTACAAATCATAATATGAAATAAAAGTATAAAATATTGTTCTAAGTATTAAGCTGGCCTCCAAAATGTCCTCAAAATTCTCACCAATACAGGTAATAAAGACCAGTCCTAACAGAGGAGCTGGATATGTAACTAATCTCTCCAATAAAGTTGTTCTGCTAGACCAGAAATTCAGATCAGAAGTTATAAATATGGTTACATTGTCTATTCTAGGTATTAAACTCTAAATAAATCATGGATTAGGGAGAAAATGTGTTAACACAAAAATCTATAATTTATACAAAAAATATATAACTTGTAATCACAAAAATGCAATAATGCTTTAAACAAAAATAAGTCAACTTTTAAAAATCGCAGGTATTTTCAAACTCTTTAATATGTTCATATGCATTCTGAATCAGAGACAAAGAGAGAGAGAGGAGGAGGAAAAGGAGGCAGAGAAGAAAAAAAGAAGTGAGGCAAAATAAGAGACAAATGTGTACAGATGTCTCAAGCTTAACATCATGATCCCCTAGAAACTATGGCCCTTCATTGGCAATGAATGCCCTGAAGGGCAAGTATATCTAAGTAGCTAAGTCTGAAAACTAACCAAGTCCTGAACATTGTGTCCATTAATGAAATGCATCATGGCAAATGCATTGATTTGGGTCTCATGACAACTAAAACAAATAAAAATAATGAGCAATGCAGACAGGCTAATCATCAAAACATAATTTATATTTAATTAAACCAAGAGCTATACTCTTTGCTTTGTTTTTGTCCATAAGAGTTGATAATTTGAATTTTTAAAATACAAAAAATGGCAGTTGATGATTTACAAATGTAAGTTTTCCATTTTCTCTTATATAATAATTCATTTTACAAGGGAATGATTATATCATCATTGAACAGCTAAAGAAGATAATAACTAAAATATTACAATCCTCCTTTTAAAAATATTCTAATTGCTATTCTGATTCTTTATAGTAAAAGAATGAAAAGGAGTCAGAATTATGAAGTCATTGTGTGTAAAACATGACTGAAGTCCAGATCTACTAAAAAAATTACTTTTTTCTTGCAAAAACTTGTAATAACATCAGTAAAATATAGACTGTATTTACATTTCTAACCTTTTTTACCCACCAAATATTCATCCATTCTCTACTTTGTGAAGAACAGTAAGGATTCCTTTTTTGGTATCACCATAAGAATATTTTTTAACCCAACAAATGTCATAACATTACAGGCTCAATAATTACAAACACTTGGATTCTATAGTAGAAAATAAGTTCAAAAAGCAATTATCATTAAGACTATAAATAAAAACATATACTACCAATTATATATTAATTGGTCTTCTCTGTCACTGTTCTTAGGCACAGAAAGCCTTTAAAATAAATTATTTTGAGTCAAATTCATGACAGGCTGTTTCTAAGTGTTTTGACCCTGGATATGCTATGTTGGCTGATTATTACAGATTTCTCTGTGTACATCAAACATGGAAGCAGTAAATGTCCAGACTGTAAACTCCCTGTGGTGTCAAGGCCTGGAGGATGGTATAATAGGAAGACCACCTCCTAATTATGTGCTATTCTCCAAAAAACCTGAAGCAACATTCTTAATAAAATTAAAACCTCAATGCATGCTGTTACCCAAATAGAAACACATTTGACTAAGAACCATAGTTTGCCTTTCTTCCCTGTGGACCTGAAAATAGCCTTAGTTCAAGTTTGTTTGTTAGTTAGTTTGTTTGTTTTTGCAGCTTAAATAGAAATCTCAGCAAGCAATGTGCCATTATTTCAAAAAAAAAAAAAAGATCGTCAGAATAGAAATATTTTTTTCAAATTTGATACCTCATTAATCCTCAAATCCAAGCTGTTAGAATATAGAACTATTAGTCTCTCACTACAAGGCTGCCTTTGGAAGAGAGTTAAATGGATTTTGGCACAAATAGTATCTTTTCTCAATAAAAGTAAATGAAATCCGTTATTGTCATGAATAACAACTATCATTTGAGTGGCCAATATAAATCAAGACATCATATTAAGTATTTTAAATAAATTAGTTCATTTAATCATAAAAAGGACCCCGTGAAATGGTTCAATTTATACATAGTTCCCATTTTCAGTTGAGAAAATGAGGTTTAGGGAGGTGAAGGAAAACTTATTCCTATTCTTATTCTCACATCATAATGTGTGTGATTACATGTATTAGAAATGTTAACCAATCTGTTATTAGGATAATTTGAAAAGGCTTTGAAATTTTAAATGTTATGCAAAACAAGCATTTTAAAATTGAGTTGAACAAGGTCATCAAGAAGAAACGGAGCAATGTAAGAGAACTGAGATTAGTTACTTGCTTCAGCTGATTTTCCTAGTTTTAATTGCTGGAACAAAATCTATAAAAATCCATAGGCCTAAATATAGCCCAACCTGTATTGCACAGGTTTGGGAAGTAGATAACATGGTGAATAATATTTTCTAATATGGCAGCTCTTTTTACATGTGGTGCATCTGAATCAACTATGGAATTTATAAAATTACAGACTCCCAGGTGACATTTCAGATATGCTGAATCAGAATCTCCAAATACAAGGCTTGAAGATGTACGTTTTACAAATGTGCACTTGAGTTTTATGCTCAAAGCATAGGATATGTATCATTATAATCTACTACATTCAAAACACTTCCTTATGTACCAATCCTCTATAAATGAAAGATGCTAAGAGAATAACACTCAGTTCTGACTCAATGGAGACATTTTGTAAGGCATTAAAATAATATGCTTAGCTTTGGAATGAGCCAACCTGACACAGTCATGACAATTTTCAGAATATAGTTGGTTGATCTAATCCTCTTCTCAGATCCTCACCCTTCCCAATTCTTCATCTAGAGTTTCAAGTGAACTAGAAGCCATCCAACCTGCCTCAGAAAAGGATATCAGTAACTCGTGCCCCACCACCCAGTAGGATGTATGAATCATTTCTGCTCCTCTATGAACCTGAAGAGTCTGGTTCCACTGCCCCTGCTTCCAGGCATGACCACGACATCCCCTATGTCCAACTACCTGCCTTCCCCTACTGGTCAAGACTTTCAGGAACCTGGGTTCCGTTCCACATCAGCCTGTGCCAGTCATCCCTGATTCCTATGAAAGATGACACTCTATTTTCCCCTAATGGTCCTGCCTCTCCCTTGGAGAAGGTATAAATTGCTTAATTATCATATTTAGTACATTGTAGTGCAAGTATTCAAATTCAGGTCTCTGATTCTAAAGGTCATAGTCTTCCTACTTTTACTGATTAGAATTTTTTCTCAAAAATGAGATGCTTTCAGCAAGCCTGTGGCAGGTGCTGAATCCAGGACATTCTTAATTATATTTTATCTATATTGTACTTTTACTGCAGATATGCTCTTTTGTTTGTTTATGTAAGAGCCGGACACTTTAAATGCCAGAGCTGAGAGAGGCAGAATTGTTTTTTCTGTTATAAAGGGTAAGAGCTGGACTTGTATTATTGCCCAGAATGAAGGTCATCTCATTTCAGCACAGGTGTGAACATTGCCAATACCTTCAGTTAAAGTTGATATTTAGTTCAAAAGAAAAAAATAATTTTATTTTTGTCAGACACAAGCCCGCAGAAAAACAAACAAACAAAAAAAAACAGCAATGAAAGACTGCGTTATATAAAAAATATTTAGAGAAAAAGTACATATATTATCTTCTCATTAATTTATAGAAAGTGTCATCTGATGACCATGATGTTGTTGATAAAGAGCAATGTAAGCATAGTAATGTAAGTTTTTTGAGAAGAGGATGGAATCTGGAGGAAGTATGAAGGGAATGGCCTTATTAGAGGAAGGGATGTAATAATGGGTGCAGATGTGCCTAGATTTGTAGATTAAGTAGTGAAAAGTTAAGGGCATTTATTTTTTAAATTTTCTCCAGGAAGTAGGAGAGTATGACAGAAGAAAAAGATCAGATATTTAAAGAATAGAAAATGAAAACTAGAGAAACAAAGCAAGATTTTTGGTGGTGCTGAAGGAGGAACCAGGGTTGGTCCTAATGAATGTATACATTCCCAGCGTTTGTGGCTTTCTTTAGAAGCATTTAGCAATGAGAGTACAGGAACACTGAAAATGGACAACTGGGTCATTCCACAGTTGCAGCACTGCCTGACAAGAGCAATGAGCACTTAGAGGCAAGTGAGTTTAAGGCACTGGCATAAGGATCATTGAAATGGTGCATAGGAAGAGAATGCGAAATGAGGTATCAATGAACACGGGAGTTCAAACAAAGTTGAAGAATGGTCCCAGTGGAAGAAGACAAACAAAAGCTAGAGGGAGAGAATTGTGGTCAGAACACATATTTGAATTAGTGGTTTTAGAAATGGATCGTTTTCAATGATACAGTGATTAGAGTATGACCATAAGGTTTGTGTGTGGCTTAAGTGGTGTAGAGAAAGACATTGGCAGTGAGGTAACCAAAGAACTGAAGGCAACAGGTAGACTTAAGAAGACTGTGAGCCTGGTGCCAAAGTCTTGGATAATTAAAAAACAGAAAATGGATAGTCTATATGTCTATGAACAGGAAGAGAAAAATAACATGATACACTTAAATAACAACATTCTTGAAGGAGCAGAGGTTTTAAAAAGAGGTGAAGGTAGTAATGGTTTGATGGCAGGAGAGTTTGAGAATGAAGTCAACTTACTCCTGATTCTGAGGAAACGTGATGGGGAGAGAAAGAACCTCCTGAGAGAACTGCAGGGGAACTCAGCTTTTCTAAATCTCATCCTTTCATGGTTCAGTTCTTTTATGTGTAGCTCTATTCTGTGTCTCACTCAGAAGCAGCCCTGGGTCACAGAACAAAGATGCCAGATACCTTGGCATAATTAAAGCTAAGGGAAGGACAATTGACAGAAGAGGTGGGAAATTGATGTGCTCTGGACCAAGCAGGGGAATCTGTCCATCAATTAAATTCAATGGATATTTACTATAAAATTACCTTGGCTAAGAAACCACAAATGAGTACATTCATACTCATTCCCAGAAATGTCACTGCTTCCCTGAGCCCATCATCCTCACAGTCTAAAACACTTATCTGATACAAGGCCGCGCCTAATCTTTAGATTCCACAAAAGGAGGAACTAGGAGCTATGACTTCTATCCATGAGTCTTCTACTAATGGTCAGACCTTGAGTAACCACTTAAATTTCCTCACCTGCAAAATAAGTGATAACTTACTAGATAATTGCTAATTACCTTTTCAGTTCCTAGGACCAATGACACCATTCATAACTCATTGGGAATCCCAATATAGACCAGCGACATCTACTCAGCCTCCACTTTAGCAACTACTCTGGCTGAATTCTACCCTACCGCATTGGTTCCTTCCCACTAATATTCAGACTCCCATTGGGCAGGGCCCTCCTCACTTTATGGTCTTGCTACACAGTCAGATAGAGCTTGCTTTGTATTATGGACAAGGGAAACACCTCTATTATTTAGAGGACATGACAGGTTGCCTCTCCTGGCACTTTAAACAACAAAAGGGCATCACAGTTATCTAGTGCCAGAAATAACTCTTTAAGTAAAAAGGAGTAGAGGTGGGGAGTAAGATTGGGAGATTTCCTAATAAGGCTTTTTAAAAAGCCCGCAAAGATAGATGATCTTTTCAGATCATAAGGGCAAGGAGTCCAACCAAAATGAGATGAGGAGCTAAATATTCTCAAGCAGATGATAATATCGATCTCTCTTTTTTGTTGCTGTCTACCCTCTAACCCAATTCCATCTGTTCAGAGGGACCAAATCTTCCAGCATTGACACGGCATGAAGACTGCTCTAGGTTAGAGAAGGCAGAGAGATGACACAGCCTAGGATAGCCAATAAATTTGCCTTTACTCAATTTAATATCCAAATGAAAAGCAAAGAAGTCTGTCATTTAACATGCTAAATGCCACAAAATGCTATGAAGTAAATCATAGTAAAGTATATTAAAATAAAATACGTTGTTTCATTTTAAATTGAAAAAAGAAACTCTTTGGATAAAAATTTAGATTATAAATTTTAGATTCTATATAAATGCTTTATGTGTCACTTTCCACAATGTACATGCAATATCACCTGTTTCTGATCATAGCATTTTAAGCAGATTGCTCATCTATTAACAAATCAGAGCAACCATTTGGTGTGAAACCCTATACTGAGCTCCCTAGAGAATAGAAAAGAGCACAAGACAGGGCTCTGATCTAAAGCAATTTACAGCCTAGTAGGGAAATTATGCACAGGCAGTAAAATGTTTTCAAACACCTGTACATAATACACCCACACAAAATAAGTAACAGATTGACATTGCCAGGTAGTGCTTAGCTGTTTTCCAGATGACGAGTAGAGAAAAGCAAGAATGATATTTCAACGATGGGACTGATTTCATTGGTGGGAAAAGTTCTTAGAGAAAGATTTAAAATAAATACACCAATTAGCCAATTACTTTTTTTATTTAGTAGCCATGTGTGCCAAGAACTACAGACAGATGATATAGATAGATGCATAGAGACATAGATTATATATATATATATATATATATATATATATATATATATATTTTTTTTTTTAACCTTAATATCAGCCTTCAAAAACTTGATTCAATAAGTGAATTAATTCTCCAGGTTATATATCTGGTAAGAAACAAACTAATATTTGAACTTAAAGTCAAATTTGATCCTCCTTTCACTGTAATTTGCTACCAACCTGACTAATGGGAAGAAATTGCTTGATAAAAAGTAATAGTATTAGAAAAGAATACAGAGTTTTTAATTTTTAAAAAATTTTTATAACAGTTTTATTGAAATATAATTCACATACTAAAAGTTTCACCTTTTAAAAGTACATTTAGTATATTCATAGAGTTGTGTAACTATAATCTCTAATTTTTGCATCATTTGCATCATTAAAAAAAGAAATGTTATTAGCTCCCCATTCCCCACTAATCCACTTTCTTTCTCTATGAGTTTGCCAATAAACCATCAGTGTTTAATGTTCAGCATAAGCTATATCTTTGCTCCACTCCTCTTGTCAATTCCCAAGTCAAGATTGAATCTAAAGTCAGACATTCAAATAAGAGCAACCAGTAAACCAACTTCCTGATTAACACGAATTCACTCAATTTGAGAAATAAAAAGAACACTAAGTACAAACATACATATACATACTTACAAACATAAGTACACATGTACAAATACATATATACAAATACAAATATACACACATACCATACTTATAAAATAGTATAGTATGACATACATCTATTATAGTTATATCCTCCAAGAGAATATTTTTTTTAATTTTTAAGCTTTAAATCAGAAATATTCATCTTTCAGAATAAAGAATGAGGAAAAAAGGGAATATGCAAGTAATTTTTCTCTAATATAGGCCTTTGTTAATATCCTAAATAGCTAATAGGAAAGACAAATAATATTTTGCACACTCATCACATTCTGAAGGTTGCAACTATCTTAAAACCCCCAAACTTTCCCATTATGTGCATAAAAAGAAAAGTCAAAAACGGCAGGTCAATTTCTCTAAATCTGTGGAAATCTATACTAAAAGTTTAGAAACTTTTTAGCATATGACTATCTCATTTATTAAACTATCCATATTTTGCTTGACTTAGTATAATCCTATTTGCCAGCTACAGTGTTTTCTTAGAGAAAGGAGAGGTTTAGATATAAATGGAATTCAGGTGTGTTTGAGTGTGTGTGTGTGTGCACGTGTGTGTTTATAATCTGCCCCTCAAATTCTTACATGCATTTATTATAGGTCAAGATATAGATATTTCTATAGTGACATCTCTCAAAGATTATTATTTTTGTATCACCAAAGAAGGTGACAATCTTAGGCATTTCTTTTGATAGAGAAACTAATAGAAGCAGCTATAGTCTCTGATTATTCATTATCCTTTATTTGGAAAATAAAACTCTGCATTTTGATTTGGTATCACTTGACTTCAGGCACATTCAAATTTCTCTCCTACCTTTTCTCTAAGGTACAACATAACTCTGTCAACTATCTATTAGATCACTCCCAAAAGAGGAAGGAAAAGAAATTAAGAAAAAGAGAAGAGGAATGTAAAGTGTGTCTTTCAAAAGACACCTATGTCAGTGCCTTTCTCTCTTCTACCCTTCTTTCCTCAAGGTTTATCAAATGCCTATTATGTAAAAGCAAACACCCCATACAAGAAAATTAACCATTGCCCTGGCTGGCTCTTGCATCTTCTCAGTCTCGCACCCCCTACTCAGGGAATTTTTCCCCCTTTTTTAAGCTACAAATGACAAATACCCTTCTTTCAGAATTGATGATTGAATGATGAGAAACTCGAAGATGTGAACAAATTTCATCTACTGAACCATTTTACCTAAAACCCTCTCTGATTGTTAATCCAGTGTGCAGCATCCAGCTCCCCCCGGCTTTGCAAGTTTCCTGCTTTGCTGGCTCTGAGACCAAAGGAGCCTTCTCTCCCCACAGGTAAAGGAACCCTCCACTGGAGACAAGGCTCAGCAGAATGCACTCACTCTCTGAGCGTGCTCGAAATCCACAGCTCATCAACGCAGAAATCAAACATGCTCAATTTATATCCAAACAATGGTAACATGATTGTCACAGCACACACAGTGACTTCACTGGCTTGGAGATTATCCTAAAAACAACTAACAAGCACTTCAAAGAGGAGGGCAGAATAGGACTCTTGTGTTGCCTGCCCTGTAGGTCTTTCTTCAAAGTCAGGTGACCAGATCTACTTAGGACAGATGTTCTTATGTCTAAAAAGGCTAATTTGGTTAATTTGCTACTATTACTCATAATATCAGGTATCTTTCCTTTTATATATTAATAAAACTTAGAATGCAAAACTACTTTCATCTCATCCTCATTAACTAGATCCTATATCTACAAACTACCTCTCTTACAGATTCCCTCTGACCATTGTCAATCCTTTGTAAAATAAATCAGTAAGATGATACAAGCAATCATTCTGAGGTCTTGCAGAGCTCAGCTTATTCCTGAAAACTTTGGATCCAGCAAATATTCAGTTCAGTTACTATGTGTTGTAAAAAGGCACTGGAGAATAAGAGGAAGACAAATAGCTTAAAATATTCATTCCTCATCCAACCTTAAGATCATTATAAACTGCTATAAATAAAAATAAGTATTCTCTAATTTAATATCTATTTTGAAAAATTAAGTGAAGCAACACAGGAAGCAGAGGGTTTCATCTATGTAAATCAAATAGTTACATCATAAATATTTTCTCTTACTCTAGATCTCATCAAAATGAACATACTATTTTGAAATAAATGCATTTGAGAAATGAAACAACTTGAGCCACTATAACATCATATATGCAGATTGACGTGAACTGTGTCATTATAAATACCTTAGAGCTTAAGATCTCTAATGCCCACTGTAGGTTTTCATTCTATGATTTTAATGAACCTGACCCAGAGTAGAAAGCTAGAGAAATATTTGATTTTGAGATTTTATAAAAGAAAAAATATTAGAGGTTTTCGAAATAGTATAATTTATGAAACACAATTATTTTTCTATTCACTCCCATCATTTATCCATACTGAACAATTTATCCATACTGAAGAGAACTAATATTTTCTTTGGGAGTCACAACAAATATTTAATAATGATATTTAATATTTAATATTTAATAATAATGGGAAAGGCTCCAGATTGTTCAAGTCATTAGATCATTTATCATATATTAAGTCTCTGTCTTAGTCTCAATGATAAATGCTGAGAATATAGGAGTAAACAAAAATGGAATGATTTCTCTTATCTTCATAGAACTTATGGTCTTGTGTGGGAGGAAGTCAATAAATGAGTTAACAGGTATATACATTATGAACTACCCTTGTTAAGAGAGAAACAGGTATTATGTGTCAAGTACCCAATAGAATTTTTAGCAATAATAGATCAACTATACGAGAGATTTCCATTCATACTACCATTATATATTGAGCCCTCAAATCCCCAAGAAAAAATAATATACTTCAATAAAAGGAGTATGTTTTTATCTACAGATAATCTGTTTTCAGACAAACTTATTGGAAGCGAAGAAATTAAAATGTGCTTTTACTTTGTAAAGCCTACTGAATGGTAAAAATTAATATGTTAATCTAATTAATCTGCCTGGGTTCCAGAGATCAGTGTCCCAAAGAGGACACACCATCACATTCCTTCAGAGATGAGTCAAGGAGACCAAGTGGGTAGTTCGTGAAGACATAGCTCTGAATGTCAGCATTGTGAAACAGGTGTAACCAATCAATCTTAAAAGAAAGGGTTGCTGAAGAAGAAAGAGAACAGTTAGCCAGGGAAGGTCACCAGGCAACAAAAGAGGGCTAAAATGAATGTATTCGGAGGAAAGATTAACCCCAAACTGTGTGGTTCCAGACCACAAAGCATTCTTAAGAGTTTCTGATCCTATTCTTTGCAAAGTTTTAAACTGTAAGAGTCCACTTTGAAGAGAACTAAGAAGAGAACTAAGACATCGAGGACTTCACTGATATATTTGGTTGATCCCTATCTCACCAATGTCACAGGTCAGTCTGAATGCTGAAAAAGGAGCCTGGAGGAAAGGTGACAATGGTGAAAGCAGATGCAAAATTCCTTCCAGCTCTGCTATCCATTTCCCTTCTGTCGCAATAACTCTCTTGCCTTTGCTTCCACAAAAATCCAGGCTCCTGAGGTTACTCTTAATTGAAAATATCTTATAAATGAACACTCAGTGTGAATGTCAATGGGATCACATTGCAATTCTGACATTTATAGGGGAACCTTAAGATCCATGTTACAAAGAAAATCACTAGACATTACTATCTTCATGTGAAGCATGACTTAAGCACAGTGTATTTGGCAACGGCTTTCTAACATAAGTCAAAATAAAATTGGTTTCCATGCCTCCCATATAGTTACATAAAAATCATAAGTAGCAAAAATGTTCATGCTTTAATTTATGGTTTACCAAGCATTTATGCATTGTCATATTATGTAACTACCCACAAAGATTATATAAACTAGTTCATTTTTACTTCTTCTATACATTTGTTCATATTTTTTAATAACTGGGGAACTAATTGTGAAAAAATACAAGCACAGAATATTTTAGGCAGTGAAAAATGAAATTAAACTTGTGCTTCATTAGAATGAGGTGGCTATGGCTTACAGTTAGTAACACATTGCATATTATTTATTCCTCATAATAACATTAGGTATTCTTACTCACTGATGTTACTTACGGCTCAAAAATGCTAAGCAATTGGCCCACGTTTGTATAGCTACTTTAGGGATTAAAACTCAGATATCAGTTACTACGAAATCCACATTCTATTCACTAAAAGTTCTTATTCCTAATTTGTTCTTAGTTTGCTAAGTTTTGACATATTCAACTCTTATTATAAAATTAGAAATGTAAATATTCCTTCAGATGAAAAACTTTTAAATGTACATTTTCTTATTTGATTGAGTTATGGCTAAAATCCCAATAGATACAATAAAAGAATAAAACAGCGGAGGGGAAGTATAGCAATGCGAGCACTCTCCACTTTGGACCTCTGAATAGTGTTGAGTACATAACTAGGTCTCAAAGGACCTATAGAAATGTATTTCCTTAAGACTAAAGGAGTATATACAGCCCACAGCAAATATCAAATATCTAGATTCATGTGAATATTTAATAAAAATTTTTGTAAAGGAGTAAAACATTAATTTTAAAAAATCATGATGATGAGGAGGTTCCTATTCACTTATTCATCAAGGTTTTGTAAAGAGTAACAGTAAAATTAACATATTTTGCTATATATTTTTAAAACCACAAATCTGTTCATTAGCTTCCTAGAAACAGAATCGTAAGTCTGATGTGTGTGTGTGTGGGTGGGGGGGATAATTTAAATTCCTAACATTAATATAAAAGTTATAAATCTGCTACTCTTGATTTTCTAAATGAAGATGATGAGTTCCTGACTGCAAAACTCCTGCTGGTCTGCAGCTCCATATTCCCTTCACACTAAGCAGCTGGCAACATAAAGTACTTGCCTACTGGGTGCTTATATTTATGATGAAATAAAAATGTTTTCAGCCTTTCTTCTCCCCTGCCCACTGGGTGATATCTAATTGGCTTTATTTAGCTTCTTCTTTCTGCTCCCTTCCAAGGAGAGCTCTGATTTCTCTGTCTGGTTGCTGTGCTCTGTTATTGAGAATAAAAAAGAAGTAGGAAGAAAAGGAAGACAAAAATATGGGCAAAAGGATAAGGACTGGTGGAATTTTACAGTAAAGATAATTGAAATAAAGGAGAGAGAGCAGCCACAGTTCATGAAGGCAGTCGATGGGAGAGAAAACTGGTAAGACCTTAAGGTATTTTGAGAAACTCTATATCTATTCCCTTCATGGTATTCGAGAGAGTCCAGTACAGATTTTGAGTTAATCTGAAAGATGTTTTGTTGGCATCTGCTATGCTCCTTAATGCTTATACCCCTCTAGGGCTATTCTATGTGGGTCATTGGGGCGGGGTGGGGGGGAGGGCTGCAGCACAGGGTGAGCCAGACATGGGGACAGACACTCTCCAGGAACACTGCTGCCTCTGGGAGTTGCTCTGTGACAGCCATATCAAGATGGCATCATACTGAACCAGAGACCCAGGGGAAAAAATCCCAAGGGAAGACAATAGTAATCCCAGATGCCTTCTACTCATCCCCTCCTGGATGTTCACCTCTTATCACTCAAGGTTTTATTCCTTGGGAGTGTCCTCTTTGAAATCTACCTGAGAAGGAATAGTGACTAATTGCTTGGAGTCCAACTTTGGTCCAAGACTCTTCAGAAGAATAAATTTAATTACAACCTTCAAGACTTCACTTGACCCAAACTCTGTATTTGCTTTCTGGAATTTCCTCAAAAATGACTTGCAATAAAAAAAAAAATGCCTTGCAATAAAAAAAAAAAAAAATTTGAATATTCTACTTATAGACCTTAAAAGTTGGAATCTCTTGCCTGAAAAAACATACTAGTCTTCATAGTATCTTCATGATCATTATTACTTTTCATTGAATTTCAAGTACACTCTGCTTTACAGAACATTTTGAATCACAACTGATTGTAACAAACCATGTAAAACCACGAAGTGTACCAAAAGTGTACCATAACAGAACACAAATGAAATAAAACAGTCCTATGATAGGAGCATCACAGGGAAGTGACTGGTTAGTGGGGCACTTAAAAGGTTTAGATTAGACCAAATCTTAGAAGAAAAAGGAGCATTCTATATTTTAACAGAATACTCAGTTTAACACTCACCCTAATCAATATTTCAGCCTACCACAGACAGACACACAGGCTCACGCACACATATACTGAGCAACCATAAAACTCAAGGGGGAATCAAAGGGCTTATACTGAGGCTTATCACTCTAGCATTACCATCTTTTGATCTGCAAAACCCCCTTCATCACAAGATCTGAGCTACTGGTGCTAAAATATGCATTCAAGAAAAGGGAGGAGAGCCCAGTCCTTAGGCTGTATTAGGCAGCCATGTTTATTGGACAAGACCTCTCATTGGTTCTAAGGTGTTTATATCAATTTTAAAACTTATATGCAAAGAATCATTTGGTCTTAGAGAAACACAGACATTGAGACAATTTCACAATTGCAATTCAAAGCACTTTAAATCAACATTCCTATCAGCTCTGCTCACCCATGTAGAGATGTACACTATGGGCAGGTGGAGTCTATATAGTGCAGGGTGTTGGTGTGCCATCTGCCTGAAAAGCAAAACGCTGCATCTCAAGAGGATGAGCCTAGAAAAATGAGGTCCTTACATCAGAGGAGAATGAAAGTTTGTTTTACCCGTGATTTCCACAGCTGTGCCTCCCTTCTTTCCGAGATCGATGCATTCTTTTATCTAACAGCAGAAAAGATGTTTGTGTTACGTGGTAGCAGATACAAAAGGAAAGAATATTAATGCAGAGGCTACAACTCATTTTCCCTAGAGACTGTACACTCTAGAAGCCCAGAACTCCGAGATACGACAGAATGAGATAGAGCTGGCTCAATAGACTCTGACAAGTCATCACATTACAAGTCAGCTGGAACCTCTGAGAGAGTCACAGTGTTTTCTGGTTGCTGGGGGGAAAAAATGAATGAGAAGGCTCTTAAGAGTTAGAAGCATAGCTATGAGGCAGGTGCTTTGACTCCTCCATAATGTTGGCTGTTTAGAAAATCAAGGGATAATAGTGGCAGCATTAGTCACTGCATCTAGACTTTCTATCTATGAAATAAGAAAAACATCCTTTCCAACCTGTCTATTCCTCTCACCAGGGCAGGAATGAAACTTAGGTTTGTGAGGCATAAGCCTTAGGCACAAAATTTAAAGGGGTGACAAAACATTCAGAATCAAGATAATATTCCAGTACAGTATTTTCAAATAAAAATAAAAGCAAAAATATTCATAATGAACTAAATGTCACATTTTTAATTAAAAATAGAATATGACCCTGTTTTTGCACCACTCAACTTACCTGCCTCAAGCTAGTCCTGATCCTGCTTCTCAGAGAGCTGTTGAGAGCATTAAATGATGGATACACCAGGAAGATCTACAAAGAATACTGTTACCCTTGAGCACCTACAAAGGCCCTTTATAAACAATGTCCCATTTAATCCTCATAAACTTTTGAGGTTACCATCATTATTTCATTTCACAGATATTGGAACAAAGGTTCTTGTAAGGCAAATATCTGGGCCAGGATTTGAGTCCTAGGTATCCAACTCCATTTCTTGTATTCTTTCTATCCTATCATGCCATTATTCACTAATAATAAAACCTATACTAAAACTTACTTGATGCATCCTAAGGACTTGAAATAACACAGAGGCCAGGTGGGGCACTCTGATGCCAGAGTTGACAGTTCAACAACTAAGTATCCATCTCCACCAAAAAGGGCCCTACATCCCAGTATATGAGGCTGTCAGCAAAATCCATATCAGAAATAAGGTTCTATGGATACTCAAGGGTAATATCTGAGCTAGGTGCCAAAAGAGAAGGTAGTGGACAATGTATGACTCATTTTTAATCTTTACTTATTTTTTTTTCTTTTGCAGCAATATGTCTGGATGAAGACTGGTTCAAAGAAACCAAGTAGTTTTATTTCCAAGAAAGGGTCTCACATCCCTTGTCCCATCTGTCCTGTCCTGAAACATTTTCCAACATAGATCAGCAATTTCCCATCTACTTCTCTACTGGGCTAACTCTTGAGTTCTAAACTGTATGTGGCTGAAGAGTGCCATGTGACCCAGCAACGGATGTGAGCACTGTTACCCGAGAGGCTGCCGATCTTGTGACCAGTGTTCTGAGAGCCACTGTGCCAGGCCTACTGGCCCAGGACAGTCAGTAAATCAAACAGCTGCCCCTGTATCCATGCCTAATATTTTTACACATATTACACTGCTAGAGCTATATTCTTAGCCTCTCTCAGTCTAACGGAGAAAGATACTAGATTTTTGTCATAACATCTTACATTTTTTTGCTACTTTATAATTATTTAAGTTTGTTAACTCCAGGATCTTTTTGTTAATTCAGAAATGAATATTCTGCATCCCACCAGTGTCCTAGGTGAAAGGAAATTGCTCCACACGTGGAAATTTGCAACATCTAATCTGAGAGTCACCAACAGTCCTTCTAGCTCTAAAGTTCCATGTCTGCATTCTACGAAGATATATTAAAGACAAAATAACAGAAGCAAGAAAAAAAATTAGAACATATAAAGGGAAAATGAATCAGAAAGAATGGCCTGAGAGTAAGAAAATCAAGTTAAGAGAAATCACTTCAAATATTAGGGCAGAGGGATCAATTTTTAACAGAAGCACAAGAGGAACAGCTGCCAGTAACCTGGTCTTGGTGTGTGTGTAGGGGGGGGGGGTTAGGTAAATAGAGGGAGAGAGATTATTTTAGATATTGCAGACACACACAAAAAAATGTGTTTAACAAGCCCTTCAGATGATTCCAATGCTCACTAAAGTTAAAAAAACATTGAGCTAAAGTATAGTGTTAATGCCTTTTAAAATAATATTTCCATTGAATTACTTGTGTCAGCACCAAAGTGAACTAATGGGAAGTTTGGGGGCTTTAAGAAAACGTAAGATCATATAAAGTAAGAGTTCTTGGCAAAAGGGGATGTGACAGCCAATCCGCATAACTTGTTTCACAGTTATCCCTAGGAATGTTCTGCCATTACAATGATTAGATGCAGAGCTACTAAACTGTCACAGGACTGAGACTCTGTAACCAAAGGAAAAACAGAGTTTACTTCTAACTATTGAGAGCACCCTGAAGTGGGAGCAAGGGAAGTGGCTCAGGCTCAGTCTAGGTTGGCTGTGGTGAAGAGAAACAGTTTTGAAAACAACATCATAAGATGATACCTGTGGCATCATCTGTTGCCATATTATAACATGAATTTCCCACAAATTCCTAGAGAGATAAGGAGACAATAAGACATTAAAAGTATGGATAAAAAAAAGGAAAGAGAAGAAAATTATGTTCTCGTGATTCCACACTGAGTAACAAGTATAAAAACACATTGTGCCCTGGCTGAAAGTTGACTCGTACATGAAGCTTCTGAGAACTACAGAATTCTCTATCACAAACACATTTGAGAGCAATGAAAATATTAACTTGGAAAAAAAGAATGCCAATGTTTCCTCCTTTATTTTAATAATCTTGGAAAGATAAGAAGACATCCTACCTTCTTACTAAGCACAAAGTCTGAGAGTAAACATGGCAAAATACACAGAGAAGTAAATTTCTAGAAGAGCTTCCTAGCTGAGTTCTACACACCTCTCAATCTGATGGATGACTATCATACTCCGACAGCACTTTGGAAAAACCATCACTTGAGTCTTAAGAGTTTGCTGATTTACTATTATTGTGGAGCAAAGTGAAGACTCTATAACTTCTTACTAGTTTTCATTATTAAAGTCTGTCTTACTGTCTTACTCTATTGTAGTGATTTTCTGTTGTTGCTGTAATAAATTACCACAAACTTAATGGTTTAAAACAGCAGAAAATTATTACCTCACAGTTCCATTTGTCTATATATAGGTGTCAGTAGTGCTGTGTTCCCTTCTGGAGGCTCCAGGGGAGTCTGCTGCCCTGCCCTTTCCAGCTTCTTGTGAGCACCCACATTCTTTAGCTCATGCCTCCTTCCTCCATTTTCAAATCCAGAAACATTGCATCTCTCTGCATCTCTTTTCTAAAGTCACACTTCCCTCTCTAATCATTGGATTGAGCCCACCTGGATAATACAGGATAATATTTCTATATACAAGTCCATAACTTAATTGAATGTGCAAAATCCTTTTTGTCATGGGAGGTAACATATCCACAGGTTCACAGGTTCTAGTGATTAGGAAATGGTTATCTTTTCCAGGTGAGCAGGGCAAAGGGCACAAATCATTCACTCAAGCAGATAGATCTGCTTGTATTCATAATAGATGAAATATTTAGTTAAGTATTATATTTGTAATATGAGTATAATATTTTAACACCCCATCCCACATTGTATAAAATTGTAACTTCCCCAATTAAAATTAAAAAAGAGAATGGTGAAGAGAGAGCATTCATCAGGGAATAAGAAAGAATAGAGAATCTGGAAAAGATTATAATAACTACTATAACTAGCAACACTGAATTAAGTAGCTAGTGTATGGCAGAATTTTGCTAGTCAAAAGTCAGTAAATTGAGAAACTGATTTAGTACAAAGACTTGTTCAAAATGGCTACATAAAAACTAAAGAAAATCAGTCGCACATCAACCACATTATAAACGAATATTCAAATGAATTGAGCTTACTGATGCATTCTTGTCCTCAGTGCTTGAATCACTCTTGTTCATGCACTGCATATCAAGTAACTCCATTACTAGTATAAAGGTCTCTGCTTTTATATCATAAAGGAAGGAATCTCCTTTCATACCAATGAGGGAAAGATAATGCAAATGAGGCAAAAACATGAGTAAAACTGATTTTTCTGCACCGGTCCAAAAAGGGTGAATTGTAGAAGGGCTTAATCCAGAGGAAGAAAGATAACTGAGACACCAGTGAAAACTCCCAGGCTGGCGATCCACAGTACACCTTCATCATTTTTCAAGAAATACCCATATTTAACTGTATGTTCATAAATTCACACTAAAGCCAAATATCAATGGTTTCATTCAACCACAATGGAAAGTTTAACTTCTTTTATTCCAAAATGGAAAAAGAAATAATATTGTTCTGTGTGCCAGTTCATTTCAGAATATACGTTATTAGTAAATACGGCCATTTCGAGAAATGGGTACATTGCTCAGCACTAGAATTATCTGCACAAAGGAGAGCAGATTGACTGAAACCCTGCTCCTCGTTCATGCAAAACTGGCAAAATCAATATGAAGGGTCTTTGCCAGTGAGCAGTTGAGAGAAGAGTTATATTAGCCATTTTTCATCTCTCTAATTTCCTTGATAATTTATATTCCTGATTACTACAATGTAAATAAATTTTCATTATATTCATCAAGGATAACTTATTTTCAACAAATTTATTGAGTAGGAACTTGGGGTGTTCTCAAGCATGCAAGTCATTTCTTCCTAATTTGACTTATTCTTTATCCTATTTATCTTTAGTTGACTATTTTGGTATAAACACTAGTTTTAGACCCTTCCATGGCAGTGACTGAAAGACAGGCAGATCCACAGGCCTTCCTATGTCCTTTATAAAGCAAAGACAATATATGTAAACCAAGTGTGAAAATTTTAATGTATTTCCAAATGATTAAGTGAAATGCACATTTTATTATATCATAATTCTGTATACTAATACCTGTTCTTAAGAAGAGATTTTATACATTAGCAGAAGTCTGATTTATAGTGTCTCATTTTAAATTTGCAGATCATTTCTCTTTCCATCATATAATGTATTTTACACAAATATTCACAAAAGTGGATTCATGTTTGTGTAAACTCTTTTATACTAATGTTAGCAATATTAAAAAAAAAGTATAGAATAAAAAGTTATCCTTCTCAAAGAGTGATCACCAGACCAGCAATAGCAGTAGCACCTGGAAGATATGACAATGTAAGATTTCAGCCCTTTAGGGAGTCCTGCTGAATCAGTGATCACTGAGAGTGATACATATTACTTCGTTAATATTTTCACACTTTCAGGACTAAATTCTCTTTTTCTTCCAGTATTCGTGTGTACCAGTGACCCTTGAACTTCCAGAACATCAGAGTCACCTGGAGGTTTTATGAAAACACAGAGTGGGGCCCACCCCCAGATTTCCCGATTGGGCAGGGGCTCTGTGTGTACAGTGAGAGACCAGCCTCCCTCTTTATGTCCTTCCCTCTCTTCTCCTCACTGAGGAACCGGGAGCCATCACAGCATCATTTCCTACTGTCTTATCACTATGGTGTTAGAAGTTGCTTTCGAAGTTGCTCCTGTAGTTCAGACCTAGCGCCATTGCTCAGCTATGTGAGCCAGCAGAGTTTTTTTAAGCTGAAAGGCAGAAACCGTAGAGAATCTGAGGTTCCCAAGTTATTCTTCCTCTTTTGGTAAATTTAAACCACTGGGGCCATATAAAAGCTTTCTTATGATGAGGCTCAAATTCTCTGAATGTAGCCAGGTGAGAAATAAGGTTCATGGAGACAACCCATCTCCATGAGGCAACTCATAAAATTGAAATGCTTGTGTGTATGCCAGGAAAAACTCCCAGAACAGCCAGCATGAGTCAGGCAAATCATACCATGGTAAACAGAGAGGAACAAATGTAGTTCCTTTTCTCAGAAGTGTAAGTTCACTAGAACTGTCTGGAGATTCTGATAAATACTTCCATATAAAAAATTATTTGTCCCCAAACTGCCACTCTATACTTAGAAAAACAAACTCAATAAAGGATCATTTCAGGTCACAAAGCCATGACTCTCCCAAGATAATGATCAGTTGGGGTTTCTGGGCACTGTACTGACATGACCGAGATTAGATTTGGGCTCCTGAGTGGAGAACGGGAGGCCAAAGTCCACCATCTTCTGTCCTACCCAGCATCTAACCACATACAAGTCTTTGTCACTATAAAGAGTACATGAAAACTCTATTCTAAAGCATACTTTTATGAGTGTATTACTAAAATTGAGAGTCCACAGATCAAAGTAGCCAGACAGGAAGAAATAACTGGCAAGAGATGGGGATCCACATAAAAAAGAATGAAAGACTGAGAATTCCATCACACACAAGAGACAGTCATAATTGAGATAATAAATCTAGCCTCAAACTCTGCATTAGAGATTCATAGAAACAATGGAGTTGCCCAGGAGCTCCTGGCTCTGAGGGAGGGTCTGTTCCATGACTGTCTCCTGGCTTCAGGTAGGTGTTCTGTGGCTCGTGCTGCTTCACTCCAATCTTTGCCTCTGGCATCACGTGGTGTTCTCAATGCGTTTGCGTCCAAATGTATCTCTTCCTATAAGGACACCAGTCATTAAGGCCCACCCACATGACTTCATCTTGACTTGATTATATCTACAAAAAACCAATTTCCAAATAAGTTCACATTAATAGGTACCAGAGGTTAAGACTTCAACATACCACTTAGGGACACAATTAACTCACAGAAGTTTTTTACTTCCTGGAAAGAGAATGAAGTTCTTGGTTTTACTTCTTTCATGGCTTTGCCAACCACAGAAATTTACCCTCCACATAGACTCTAGAATTCTTCTGCTGTAAGGCTGTTCTGATGCTCATCACTCTGCAGCTCAAAACCTTCATCAGTGATCCCTTTGTCTTCTGGCATGACCATCATTATTGGATTTCCAAAAGGCAAACCAAACTATTGTCATCTCTGAAAATTTCAGCTGTGAGTTTTTGTCTCAGTCTTGTAAAAATCTGATGCATTCTTTAAGTCCTTTTAAAATTGTGATCTTATCTTATAAAAATTTTACTCTTGCCCCTATCTCCTTGGCATGTTGTTTTCTCTGTAATGCTGAAATTTTTCTGTTCTTTCCTAAAATTTCCATGAGCAATTTTTTCATTTATTATCTTATATTTTACTACTCATGGGGGGAACAAATAATCACATTTGTCTTTGCATGTCATACACTCCTGAATAACAATACTTTTAACATAGAGGGTACTAATAAAATGTTGGACAAGTTGACAGATATAATGTTAAGAATTACAGAAAAGTTTGCATTTCCACAAAGATAGTTGCTATTGATAGTTGCTAAAGAATCTAAAGCCACTTTATATCTTTGAGCTCTGAGTTTCACATCTGTAAAATGTAGATAGCAAAACTATTCCACATTAATGTCACAAATATCAAGTGAAACACTGGTAAAATTTCTTCATAGAATCCATTGTACAAAGTAGATATTGAATAATTACTTTTTGGCTGTCAATGTGTTAATTTCCTTATTCTGTTTTAGTTTATTAAAGCTCTGAAAATTCTTGAGTCTTGACAATGGGACAATTAATCCAGATACTCCTGGGAAAATCATAGTTCTTGTCCACTGTTTCTGTAAGATTCAGTGGCTCTTCATTTTATTAACTTACTCTCTGATTCATTTCATAAAGACTCTGAGGTAGCTGGCTCCTCATTAAGATTTAAGGCCAGCCACCATCCTTGGTATTACGACTTCCTTTTTCTTGCATTAGCGGGTAATATAACTTCCCTTACCAGGCTATTACCCTTGCTGATGGAGGAGACGATGTCTACTTAACCATACTACTTTAAATGGCAGGTACACATTAAATTATGAATTAAACTGAACATCTCTGTGGTTCCTAATCTAGCAGCCCTCGTATCTCTTTTTTAAAACAAAGGTTTTATATAGCTCTTATTTGCTAACCTGAAATAAAATTCATATTACTTACTTTACATATATTTTTTAAAAAAATCAGTATCATGCCTTAACTATAATATAAAGGAGCAATAGAAGGATAATTATTTTAAATAAAAGCATATGTATCTCAATGTATAAATGAGTAAGTATGACTATCCTAGAAGAAATAATAAATAATTGGATATCTATTAAGCTATATGTCCTAAAATAATAGAGCTTACTATAGAAAATTGGGAATTACATTATCTAATCTATTTGGAGAACCACTGTGACTATGACAGTTATAAATTCAAGCTGATACATGTATGTTTTATTTGTGTTGCTATTCATGATATAGTTTTCCAAAATGGTGAACAACTTTTGGTAAAGTTCTCAACAAAAATATTATGATCTTCTTCCAGTTTACATGGTAGGTATGTGCCTGAAAAAAAATCAATACATGTTAAAACCATGCAAAAATTACTTTACGTTTATATGTTTTTTTTTAAAAAAAAACACCATTTCAAAAAATGGGTAAAAAATCTTAACAAATGCTTCACCAAAGAAGATATACATTTGGCAAAAAAGCACATGAAAACATGTTCCATATCATGTCATCAGGGAAATGCAAAGTAAGGCAACAACGAGGTAGCACTACATACATACCTATTAGAATGGTCTAAATACAGAACACTGACGACAACAACAAGCGCTGACAAGGATGTAAAGCAACAGGAACACTCATTTATTGCTGATTGGAATGCAAAATGGTATATTCACTTTGTGGGCTCTTTCTTGTAAAACTACAATAATCTTATCACATGACCTAGCAATCTTGTTCAGTGATTTTTACCCAAAGGAACTGAAAACTTATGCCCATACAAAAACCTGCACATGTTTACAGAAGCTTTATTCACAATACCAAAACTTGAAAGCAACTAAGATGTCCTTTGGTAGGTGAATAGATAAACTGTGGTACAACCAGACAATGAAATATTATATGGTGATAAAACAAAATGAGTTATTAAGCCATGAAAAGACATGAAGGGACCTTAAAACTTAAATCATATTACTAAGTCAAAGATCTTCAGCTACATACTGTATGAGTCCAACTATATGAGTTCAACTATATACCATTCTAGAAAAGGCAAAACCATAAAACCAGTAAAAAGATCAGGGATTAAAGAGATGGAAGTGATGAAAAGGAGGAGCACAGAAGATTTTTAAGGCAATGAAACTACTCTGTATGATGCTATATTAGTAAATAAATTTGTTCAGATTATAGAATGTACAACACCAAGAATGAACCCTAATGTAAATTACAGACTGAATGATTATGATGTGTCAACATAGGTTCATAGACTGTAACAAATATACTGTTTGGTGGGTGATGTTGACAGTGGTGGAGGTTATGCATGTATAGGGACAAAGGCATTTATGGAAAAATCTCTGTATCTCCCTTTCAATTTTGCTATGAACCTAAAACTGCTCTAAAAAACAAAGTCTGTTAAAAAAAAAAAAAGAGTAAGGTTTATTATTAACAAGTGTTTACTCTGTGTGAAGTAAAACAATAAATTTGAAAGTCAGAGTATGCCGAGAAATTAATTCTTCAGTGTGCAGAACTCTCCTCTACTTGAAAAGACAACTTGGGGGAGGAGACATCCTTAACACTCTAAAGGCCAGAGTGCTTCCCAGTCTTCCTCTACAAATGTCCAGAACTCCCCTGCGGGTGGTAGCGCCCCCACAGAGAATCACCAACCAAGGGAAAGTTTCTTCAGACTCTTTGCTCTCTGCATGATTTCCTAACCTTTCATCACCATCCACAATGCAAGTCCTTAATTTTCTTCTCATTACTTCTAAAGTCCTATTACTTGAGGATGCACATTTAACACCCTGCCAGGCTAACTAAAGCTCAACTAGGGAACTTATCTCAATATCCAACACAACAAAGTGTATAATAAAAAATGAATATTCTCAAGAAGAGCAAACTTTTCTTCATAACTAATTTCCTTTTGCATAAAGCATTTTTTCTAAAACACAGAATCGATTTTCACATATGAGTCCTGGTTCACACTCTATGTAGGACACGATAGAAGCCCATATGTCAAATAAAGGGTGATGATGAGTTAATTAGTTCACACCTGTATGACAGCTAACACAAATGCAGGTAAAAATATCTTATCACTTAGTAGAATAGACACTTGCACACATGACACTAAACTGTGAAGATGTGCCAGTTCATCTCATTGCCAATGAATTGGCTCAATTTATTCATCTTTTTCTCACTTGTTAGTCATTGTGGTCTAGCTCAGTGAATTTAGAAGATCAAAATTATTGTTCTTTTGTGACATTTGTCTATTCTTACACTTAATATTAATCTAATAAGCATGTTTCATTAGTAAGAACGCACCACTCACTAGAATAAATTCCAGTGGACCAAGGCTTTTTGTCATTTCTATCTGGTGATATATTCCAGAATCTAGAAGAGGAGTTAAATGTAATAAATGCTTTAAATCAAGTTTGGAATGAATGAATGAATGAACAAATAAATGTTGTGTCCAATATGTGTGAAGTACCATGATAAACAAAAAGGTAAAAGCAAAAACAAAAATTTAGGTTGGTGATTTTCTATGGCTTCCCTGCCCTCATGGAACTCCCAGTCAGCTGGGGAGACAAACTCACATTAGTGACATGCATACCAATATATGTTTGTGTATAGTCTTAGGATAATATTAAAAGCAGAAAACAAATATTTCCTGTGGGTCAAAAAGCATTTGATAAAATTTAATTTAAACTAAAGCAGGGTGTCTTACCATCAGCACTATTGACATTTGAGGCTAGTCTATTCTTAGTTTTGGGGGTTATTTTATACATTATAGAATATTTAGCGTCAACTCTCATCTCTACAAGTAGACACCAGTAGCAAGTCGCCAGTTGTGACAACCAAAAATGTCCGGAGACAAATGTTCCTCCAAGAAGAGAAACACTAGTCCAAACAATAAGAGTTTATCAGATAGAGGAAAGGAAGAGTTGAAAATCATAAGCTTCTGCATGATAGTATCTGCACCGTTTATCTTTGCACTCTAGTATATGATAATTTAAAAAAATGTGTTATATTTATATTACTCTTATAATCCATGAAGTCCATTCATGCATCTTTCCAAAAACCTTATGTGAAAATAGGGTTGACATTTACTTCTTTCTTTATAAAATAAAAACACAATCCAGAAAAGAAAAATAACATGTTCAGGGTTAACCTGAGATTTTACTGGATTTGTTTTTAGGACATTCTTTCAATATTTATTGCATTTTGAGCCATTCTAACCACTCAGATTATTTATTTTTCCAATCTATACATAGCTGCATTAAATCATGACTGTTTAATAACTTTCAACCAATAGGTTCCTTCTGTTTTACGCTGCCTACTCTATGTCAGACACTTTGTTAAATGCTGGGGGTAAAGCCCTGAGCAACAGGTTTCTTTTTGGAATGCAAATATTTGACAGTGTATTAAAAGTGGGCATTTTCCCTTAAAGGATTAAAATTTTGAAGTGGAAAGGAGGATCATATAACTCTAAAAGACGGTTTGGGGTTGAAATTAAAAAGAAAGAAATGCAGTCTGGCCCAAGAAAACTGAGATACTTTCCAAATAAGGCCAGAGAAGTGCAAAGCCAGATAAAAACAGATGCCTGACCAAAAAGAGTGACTCATAGCAGAAATGTAAAACTTGAGGAGCTAGAAACCTGGCTTCGCTTTCCCGCTGTTTCACTACTGAAGTGTTAATCCTGAGCAAAGTCATTTAACAATTTGGGTCCCACTTCAGATTATCTCAGACTCTAAAGACAGTTTAACATGGATTTGGAATGTCAGTGCAGTTCCCAAATGTTATCTAGCTGCTAGGCCATTGCCACTGCTGCTGCATTGTCCATGTGAAAAGAAAGAAAACCAGAAGGATCTCCAAGCATACAGTTTCAAGTTTTGTTAAGCTTAGCTCTGGGAATGCTATTGTGTGGGTTGAATAAAAAGGATGTTGGTAATGTGAAAGCCTTCAAGACAGAGTGGCTCCAGTCAACTGTGCCCATTGGTCTTAAAACCTATTTGCATAGGGGTTCCTCCAGAACAGTGTGCTTCCCTCATTGAGTCTCACCTGAGGTAAAGCCAGAAGGCCAACTGTTATCCCTTGTGACTCCACAGGGAGCTGCAACTGAAAGCACTTTCTTCCTGGATTCTCCACGTATACAATACAGGTACTCTCCCCTTACTGGAAGACTCTGTCCTAATTGCTAATTACCCATGAGAAGATTCCCCCTCTTTTTCTCCTCCCAAATGCAAAAAGAAACAAACAAATAAAAACAGAAACTATGAAAACTGCTTTTATTAAGTAAACTATATGAATGCTCTATTTTGGGGAAGGAAAAGTGTAAATAAATTAATTGTAGTCCTTAGAAACCTGTGCTGTGTATTCATCATGCAGTGGCAATTGTTTTTCACATCATTAATCCCGTTGAGAAACAGACTTTATATGGTGAACACACAATGCAATATACAGATGATGTATTACTGAATCATACACTTGAAACCTATATAATTTTATCAACCAATGTCACACAAATAACTTTAATCAAAAAAAAAGTAATTTCACAGTTAAAAAAGTGAAAGAAAGATTCCTTTTTCTTAACAACAACAATACATATGCACCAAATTTTGTGTCACTTTCAGGTGACATAGGAATACCCTGAAGCATTGAGTTAAACCCAGTTTTAAAAGTGCTGTCTTAACGTAGCTATAACATTAGTTATTTACATATTCATGATTCCTCAAAACTATTTCATTTGTTGCACAAGGCACTTGTGGGAGGAGATTGTAACCTCAGATTATCACTCTCTACCTTTGAAAAAAGAAATACATTGTTAGTACCCTACAACTCTATGACACCGTATCCCAAGCACATTATTTGAGCAGGTATATTCAGATTTCTTTCAATTTAATAAAAATATTGATGAGACATGTCAAGCAACATATTCCAGGTGTATTGGAAAAGTGTCATTGATATGCTCTGACTCTCCACAGCAGCCTACAAATGGGAATGTCTTCTTAACAACATGCTTGCACTAGAACAGCAACAGTGACCAAAATATGTGAATATAACCTCACTGGCATTCACATCTATGTTAATTAAGCTGTCCTCAGAGTCTGTGGTTATCCGTTGGCTTTCGCTCATCTAACAATTTTGATGTTCAATTTGAGTGTTCACAACATACGATGGAGGATGAAGTTCCAAGAATCATCTCAGATGTTCCAATCAAGCTCCTGGGTGAGTGCACAGGTAGACTGAGAATATCACGACATCAGCTAAGTATATATCCTTTAGGAATAATTCCAGGGAAAACTGCTATGCAGATGAAAGAAAGGCTATCACAAGACCTAAATACTTGTAAATACACACAGAAGTTTTGATTCTCACAGAATGACTGAAATAGGAATGACTAATCTTTTCCATAAATAGAGTTTTTTGAATTTCACAGAGTGATGAAATATTAAAAAATGACACAAAAGTCTGGGATAGGACTCCATTAAGATATAAAGAAACCATTAGCACAACTCATTTCTCTGATGTTGCAATCCATCATGAAAATTTCTTTAATAAGCTAGCAAAGAATAGAAAGGATGTAAACACGTTATACTGCTCATAGAGACATGAAAAGGAAGAACCACAAATTGTATCTGTTTGATTTGCAATCATATCAATACAATTTAGAGTAGTGCAATGCATACTTATCTTTCCCCTTGATTCTGGAGGTATGTTTTACATTAAACAAATAAATTACATGATTCAAGCATCTTAATTAAATCTGAAAATCTTGGCTCCTCAAAGTCTAGGCGAGCCTGCCAGATAGCTATGTGGAAGCTATTACAGCATGAAGATAGTCATTCTTGAAGAGGGGTACAAAGTCTGACAATCATACTAAGTAAAAGCAAGAAGAGCAAAATACCTGGGTTCCTTTCTAATGTATCCTCCTCATCAGTGTGATCACATACTAACCACTAAGTAACCAGTCTTTTTCCCTTCCCACCAAGGGCGTCTGTTAATGTATTGATGACTACAACTCTCACTCCAAAGATAAAGCCTTTTATCTTTGCCCCAATCAAGACACCCTGATTGTCCACTTATCTAACTAACTCTGTCTGCCAAATCCTCTCTCTGGCCTCTCGCTGATTTCTAGAAAGATATTAAGGAAGAAATTATTAAAATGAACAAAGATACATCAGTATAATACAATTATAAACACAAATAACTGTGTTTAGTTATACCTATGAACAAACATTGACATTTGTCGATAATAAAAGAGAAAAATTAATGTATATTGCCAGAAAATATTTTTGAGTTTTATTAATATAAAGAGCACCACGTTATTACTATTTTATAGGAATATAAATTAAATATGAAGAAACACAAAGAGAAGGGGTATGATAATGCAGCAAATGTGAAAAGTTGGCATAGACACTCAGGCTTAAATTTGGGGTCTTTGTTAGTCATTAAGCTTTATTTGACAATTTAACTCATTGTTGTGCTAAACTACTATTTTGCTTTCATTGGTCCTCCCTTAAAGGGCACAATTAATGAATTGTAAGTACTGTTTTTGATATCCAATTACAGGTAAAATATTCTGAAAAGCTTTATTAAAATTACTTTATCTCATCTTCAGACAATTTTGAAAAGCATAAGATTGTGTTGATAGATTGAAAGACTTAATTTCTTTTTTAGCATCAGCAAATGATGATTTAAAAAAAAATTTAAATGCATGAATCCACTGGACTGAAACCATGATTTTCACATCAGTAAATTATTTCAAAATAAACATTGCAACTTCACTAATTCAGGTCTCTCCATGACCACCACTGCCATATTTACTTTGAAAAAAATAACTGGGCCACCAAACAATCTTATCACTCTTAGAGAAGTGTCAGGTTAGTGTTACATTTTAGCACAAATCATCAAGACTCTGTTGCTTTAAGCATTCAAAGAACCAAACACATGCAACTCCAGATATGAATTAAAGAACTATATTCAGAATGCAAAATTCACTTATCAAAACAAGTAAATATTATATATTCTTCTTGTTTGTAGCCTAAGTAAGAAGAAAATAGACATTTAAATAAGAAATTTAGAAATTAAATACATCTAGACATTATCAAAGACATCCCAAAGCTTATTTTTGCTTTATCAAGCAAAATTAACCAGTTCATACCCCTCTTCACTGCTTCTCCTCACCCTCTTCTCCCTCTCTCTCTCTCTCTCTCTCTCTCTCTCTCACACTCACACACACACACACACACACACACACACACACACACACACACACATATCTTGGCAGTTACAAAATTTTGGTGTATTTAAGAATAATTCAGATGATAATACAAGCCTAAAAAATTCTATTGTAATCATTTATTTTTCTTGAGAGATATTTAGCAAATAATCCAATAGGAAGACACTGCCAGGGATAAGTGGTATTGGCCATTGAAAATCTATAGTATCCAGAGTTTAAGTCCAGCCTTAGCACTTAGATTGTCCTCACTCGGGCATATTTATAATGTTAATTGGGCTTTGCTTTACAGCTTTCTGAGAAAAAGTAGGATTTTCCTATATATTACTGTGGATTCCAACACTAATTTCTCAGATACTGTCCCACTAATTACTTAAATCTGAATTTCCTGCCCTAAAACACCAGTCCTTGACACTGCTGTATTTCAGCCAATAATGAAAAAAAGAATTTGAATTCAAAGAAAGGGCAAAAAATTAAGATACCATAAAAACAAAACTAAACTAAAACTGGTGTCTTCTGAGAAAACAACATAAACTTAATAGTCAAAGCAACCTCAGTTAACCATGTGAAAGAAAAATGCAATATGAACCTATCTGAGAAAATATTTATCTAAAACAGGTCAGAATATTCTTATAGGCCATATGTAATTTAAAATAAAAGGCACAAACTTTGACTTGCACAATGCCTTTACCTCTAAATTCTTGAGTTCAATGCATCATTAAATGTGTTCTTTCTCCATCTAAATGAATCAGAAAAAAACAATTTCCCATTGGCTCTAGCTAGATTCATTGTTTCAGGACAGAGCACTCAGACTAGATACATCGTCATAGAATCTCACTGTCACTTTGAAAACTCTTTCTGTTTTAAATGGGCTTAATAAATTTAGCCTTTTAATAATTTGTTTAGTTGCAAACCAAAAATCATTATGAGACACAAGAAAAATTTTTAAATCCAAATCATCATTAATATCTATTGTCTACCTGTCTGAATATTTGACTTGTATCCCACCCCCAAGATATATATGTTGAATCCTAATCCCCAAAACTTTAGAATGCCACTTTATTTGGAAATTGGATTGTCATTGATGTAATTGAGATAAGGTCATACTAGAAAAGGGTGGGCTCCTAGTCCAATTTAATTGCTACCTTTATAGAAATAAAAAATTTGGATACAGATACACATATAGGGAGAATGCCATGTAAACATGAAGTGAGAAATGAGAAAAGGCATCTACAAGTCGAAATCTAGGGGAGAGATATGTCTTCCCTCACACCTCAGAGAGAACTAACCCTGCTGACAGCCTCCAGAACTGTGAGAACTTAGATTTCTGTTGTTCAAGACACCCAGACACCCCATGTGTGGTACTTCATTATGACAGCTCTCCTAGCAAACTAGTACATGAAGGTCATCTCAGCAAATTGCTACTAGGAATTGGCGTTCTGTTAAAAAAAAAAACTATAAAAATATATGTAAAAACCAAGGCAAATTCCAATGTAGTATATTTCCTTTGAAGACTAAGTGGATGATTCAAACATGTTAAGAGGGAAATAAATGAGAAATTTCTATGACATACTTATTCTTCCTTCTGCTTCAGGAGCCAATACAATGCAATAGATTAAGAAATGTATGAAACAAAGGCTTTCTGGATCATATATATCAAACTACCTTAAGGAGTGAGAGAAACTCTGATAAGCAAAGAAACAAAACTATGTAGGTTTGGAACCACATTTCATGATCATCATACTCATGATCACCATAACCCACTTAGTAGGAACAATCATAGTTTTCCTGCAAATACATTAAAATGTACATTTTGAGGGTATTTCCCTGATACCTTTGTTTATATATAACATATGGTAATATATAGATGTAATATGATAAATATCTAAATTTTATAAGTCATAATTTTGAAAAATCTTTTTACTCTAAGGATTTTGGATAAGGAATTATGAATTTTATATTCTTCTAACACTCTCCACTTCACACCAATAACAGAAACTAATCAACAAATTCTTATTGGATATCTATTGTGTACTAGATTCTGCAAATAAGATAGCCTTAATTCATTAACAGTTTATCATCTAATTTAGACAATAAAAATATATATCCACTGAAAGAAAAGTTATGCTACAAAAAGTGTCACAGATATCCTATCTGTGACAAAGAAAATTTTTCATTTCTCTATTCCTCATCCCTGACAGGCATCATTATTTCTCTCCAAGAAAGAAATTGCCTGAAAATGCTTCTAAACTAGGCAATCCCACTTCGCTCATAGAAAGAAATTACCTGTCACCCTGAGCAAATAAACTTAAAAAATAAGGTTATCAATTCAAATTGCAATAGATGGATTAGGTTGAACTAAGTTTAACCAAGACCCATGAAAACCCTGCATAGCTTAGTGTAAGCTTCCCTGCCCTCTGCCCCCACTCCCTTTGAAGTAATATTGATTCTAGGGCTTTCTAAATTTCAGATACTCGCTCAGTGCTTTGAAAAGATTTAATCCTCATACATTAGACCATTTCCCAGAGAATAACTTCAGAAAAGTTAAGCAACACAGACAAATGGCCTAAAACTTATAATTTGCATAGTTAGAATTTAAAAATGAATTAATATTTCTGACTCAGAAGCTTATACTCTTCCTACCACTTTCCCTCTCAGCTGACAGTTAGAGTACATTACAGGAAGAGTCCACTTTACAAAATTATACCTGGGAACCCAGATCTTAAAGTTACCCCACTTCACAAAATTTCCTATACCATGACTTTCCTCAATGAGTGTATTACTACATACAAAAGTAAGTAGAATTTCAATTTTATTTTTTTATGTTCCATTTCATTTGTTTCCCCTATACTGTAAATTGCATGGAAATAGAGACTCATTTTTTTTGGAGTGATGCAAAAGAAACACATTTTTAATTAGAAATTTTATTTTTAATCTATGCTTAAAGTGTTTCATAACTACTCTCCTCCCAACCTGGATAACAAGTTTCTAAAATCTTGTCTTTGGTTTTTCTTTTATTCTTTTTTATTTTTATTTTTATTTTTTAGGATAAATACTAATAGACTAGACTTATTTATATATATGACACCCTGCACAAATGTTTGATGGAACATTAGAAAATCAATCAGAATTCTGGATCTCTAGATCATAAAGAATTTAGGACATTTACTTGACATCCAGGATGTATGGCCAGTGTCAAAGTACAAAGATTAAAAAGATAAAATTTCTCATGGAATATATGACCTAGAATGGTAATTTAAAAAGTAAATACCTACTTTAAAACAATATATTCTTAATTATGTAGAATTATTCTCACATTGCACAGTGAAGAGTCTAGCTTGTGTGGCCCCCAACTACTAACATTCCAGTAAATCCCACTTCCCATCACTATAGCAATCAATAATGTTCCACAAATACCAAAAATGCCCGCCTAGGGACAGTACCACTGGCCTACTGGCTAGAGAATAAGCAAGTTAACCCATCAGGATTTGGCTCTGATCTCCTTTCCAGCCTCTTCTGTCAGTATGTCTGCCTTCTAAACATACAGAAAGAACTATTTGTAGTTCTCTAAGTAGGCTACGTTAGTCCATCACCCCGAAATGTCTTCTCTTTCCTTGCCTTCTGACTAACTATAGAGGCTCACCATTTTATTCCCAACATTTAATACAATACCTGGCATATAATACTCACTCAACAGGTTTTAAATGAATGAATAAAGGAGATTTCACTATTCAAATTCCTTTAAACTGCAAGCATGTGGGAAGCTTTTATTTAATGGCTAATACCTATGTCTCCATGGTTATGGACACTTACTCATAGTTTTGGCAGCATCCTTGAGAACAATGCAAGATATAATTGAGTAAATTTAAAGCATGAAAAACCAATCTGTTGTCACTATGCAAGAGAATACAAAATTAAATTTTTTAAAACATCACTTAAAAAGTAAGGTTACATTTTGAGAAATAATAGTTAACCATGATATTAGAAGGCTGAAAATTTCAACCACACCTTTCTGATTATTAGATATCATATAATAATTTTCTTATAAAAATACGTTTTTCACAATCTGTGTACTTAGATATTTTCTTTCATGAAATTTTAGCATCTCCTTTGCAATAGGTATCACATGTAAACTATACATTTCAATTACAGTTAAATTAAAACCAGCCATTCTATAACGTGAGGGAGAGGATCATACACCTCTACTTGGCCATCTCCTCTGTGAGATAATGGATAAAGTATACAAAGCTATAGAATTACTCTCAAGATTAGAAAGAGTCCATTTTTTAATGTCATCCTCTCAGATAATTAGTTAATGTTAATCAGAAAGCCATTCCTCATCCTCTTCTTGGCCCTCAGACTTTCTCTGGGTTTTCTCTGCCTCTTCGATGGCATCAGCTGCTACTACTCTGCTGATTCCATATCCCTTCTTTCTATATCCTTTATTTTCAGCATTCTGCTAGACTTTGTACCTGGATGTCCCAAACCCAGATTTAACATCAGTGTCCAAACCATAAAACAGTATATTTCTCCCTTTCTTCCCCACCCTTGTTCCCATCACAGAGCAAGGTGTCACTATTTCTACACTCCCGAGGTAGTTATCAGAAACTAGCTACCCTTCATTTCCCACAGACCTGCCTTCATTGTCCATTCTCTTCAACTTCTCTTTGGATTACTACACAACCACGTATCAGTTTCTCCTGCTCTAGTCCAATATTCACTCTACAGTCCCATAGCTACACTACAGTCCCAGTTTTCTGCCTAAAAATAAAATCTGGCCTTACCCACTTAAAGACTTTGCCAGTTCCTTTTTTTGTTCCTCACAGGTCAATGTTCCATTTGTAGCATACAAGGATCCAACCTAGTTTTTTAGTCTTATCTCCTGCCTCATGCACATGTTTTCCTATACACTTCAAATTTTTAAAATCATCTTCAATATACATTGAGTCTTTTTTGATTCTCTACATTTGCATATGCTTTTCCCTGCATCTGAAATGCTTCTCCCTGCCTCAGTGTCTGGCAAAATGCAATTTATTCTTTGTGACCCAGATCAAACATATCCTCTGTGAAACGTTTATTGATTTCCTCAAGAAAGGCTAATTCCTATATGTTTTTTATCTTTTTGTGCTTTCACATTCTCCAAACAGCAGTCCATGGGATCTTTTTGAAACATAATTAAAATGTTTTACTGTTGAATACCCTGCAATGGCTTTTTATCCTGCCTATAATAAAATCTTTAACCTACCCTAAGAGAGTCTTCCTTAGAAAGAGGCAGTGAGGTCTTTGTCCAGGGCCCCACAGTTCAGCATATCAAAAATAAATCCATTATTCATTTATTAAAGAACACATGGGTGCCTCTCTCACTTGAGATCTGAAGTTTAGTGATGGCATAGCACAACCTGGGTGCAGCCAATGGCCAGATCCAGCTAGCCTATTTTTGCTAAATAATAATAATAATAATAAAAGCTTTATAGGAACACAGCTGAATCCATTCATTCACATATAGTATAAAGCTGCTTTTTTTACACAGCACTGGGTAGTATTACAACCTATGTGTCTCAGAAAGCCAAAAATATTTGACCCTTTATAGTAAAATTTGCCAGCCCCTAGCATAATCTGTACCCCTACGTATCTGCAATGTGTTATAAATTATATGGCTCAGAAAGCTAAAAATGCATTCTGGTCAAGATGGTGGAGTAGGTAAACACTAACACCATGCTTGCCTCTGCTCATGACCACATTAAAATTACAAATAACTACAGAAAACCAACACTGACAATCACCTGAAGTCTAGCTGAACAAAGGTCCTACAACTAAGAACATACAGAAGAAGCCACCTTGAGACTGGTAGGAGGGGTGGAGACACAGAAATGGTTCATCCCATACTCATGTGTGACAGTTAAAAATCAAAAGGGATATCCGAAGTACCCCTGGAGGAAGGGAGGGAGGGGTTCAAGCCCAACACCAGACACCTCATGCCAGGCTTCCAGTACTAGGAAGAAAAGGCTCACAAAATTTGGATGTGAAAATTCGTGGAGGTTGTGGCTGAGTGAGAAGAAGGGCTGCTGGAGTCCTAAGCACTCCTCTTAAAGGGCCAGTGCATGGACTTACCCACTGATGAACCCACTCACTCTGGGCTCTGGCACTGGGGCAGGAGCTCAAAAGATGCCAGGTACATACAGGTAGAAACTAAATTGTCTGGCTTCAGGAAGAGGGCTGGGGGATCAGCTTTCTCGCAGACAGAAGTTCTGGCAGAAGCCACTATTCCTTTGCTGAGCCCTCTCCCCACACAGCCTTCAGACGCAGGCAATCACCATATCTGACTCTCCATCATCTTGGCTAACTCTGGTCACTGTGACATGGTGATTCCTTGAGATCCTTCCCCACCCAACTTGCAGGCCCACTTTCAGTGGCTTTTCCATACAAATGGCCTGTCTTGGATCATGCTGTGAACTTTTCTAAAAATTCCCAAATGTTCACAAAACCTAAATAAGTAGCAGCTGGCCTTGGCACACCCTGTACCTCTTGCTGAGCAGCCTTAAGCCCAGCCTTAGCAGCAGCCATCCTCAGTTTGCGACTTGGCCTCTTGAGGCACCTCCAAGCCCAGCATGGGTGGTGGCCATCTGTGGATTTCTTGATGGCTCATGCTAGGTATAGGCTGCAGCTGAACTTAGTTTGTGGCAGGGTCCCTCCCAGAAAGCACCAGCCTGCACACCCAGTAACCAGCTTTGGTCTGAGCAAGAGCACCATCCATTCCTTTAAGAATGACACATCCAAAGGGCAGACTGAGAAGGCCTCAGAGCCCTGCTAAAGCAAATCTGGCTCTGTAGAGTCATCCCTGCACAACCGCTCCTCCACTGTAGTTACCAACCAGTCTTCACAACCAATCATCTCAAGGGTCAATCCTTTACTTGATGTGCAAATAGCAACCAAGGCTCAACTATAACAGGAGGACACATATAACCCACACAAGAACACACCTGGAGCACTCAGCTCAGGTAATCATGGAGACTGCACCACCAGGTCCCGCAGGACACCTACTACATAAGGCCACTCTACTAAGACTGAAGTCCTAGAAGCTCTACCTAATACACTGAAACAAACTCAGGGAGACAGCCAAAGTAGAGAGACAAAGAAACATGTCCCAAATGAAAAAAATAGAACAAAGCTCCAGAAAAATAACTAAACAAAATGGAGACAAACAACCTACTAGATGCAGAGTTCAAAACATTGCTCAATGAATTTAGAGGAAGAGTAGATGAACTTTAACAAAGAACTTTAACAAAGAAATAAAAAACATAAAAGTGGAAAGAGAAAACATAAAAAGAACCAGTCAGAGATGAAGAATACAATAACTAAAATGAAGAAGAAATCAGCAGTAGATTAGATGAAGCAGAGTGTCAAATCAGCGATTTAGAAGATAAAGTAGCCAAAAAAAAAAAAATCGGAACAGCAGCAAGAGAAAAGAATCCCCGCCGCAAAAAAATGAAGATAGTTTAAGGGGACTCTGGGACAACATCAAGCATACCAACATTCACATCATAGAAGTATCAAAGGGAGGAGAGAGAAAGCAAAGAATTAAAAACATATTTGAAGAAATAATGACTGAAAATTTCCCTGTCCTGGTGAAGGAAATATCTATGCAAGCCCAGAGAGTACAGAGAATCCCAAACAAGATGACCCAAAGTAGCCCACACCAAGACACATCATGATTAAAATGCTGAAGAGAATCTTAAAGAGGCAAAAAAAAAAAAAAATTAGTTACCTACAAAAGAGCTTCCATAAGACTCTCAGCTGATTTCTCAAAAGAAACTTTGCAGGCCAGAAGGGATTGACAGGAAATATTCAAAGTGATGAAAAGCAAGGACCTACATCTGAGATTAATCTACCCAGTAAAGCTATTGTTTAGAATCAAAGGACAGATAACGAGTTTCCCAGACTAAATATAGCTAAAGGAGATTATCACTACCTAACTAGTATTACAGAAAATGATAGAGGGACTTCTTTAAGAAGAAGAACAAAAAATCAAAAAATATGAATAATAAAATGGTAAAAAGTACATATCTATCAATAATTAAGTTAAATGTAAATGGATTAAATGCTTCAATCAAAAGAAAGTATGGCTAAATGGATAAGAAAACAAGACCCTTCCATATGCTTCCTATAAGAGACTTACTTCAGATTGAAAGGCACACATAGACTGAAACAAACAAAAAAGCTCGGGTGGCAATATTTGTATGAGACAAAATAGATTTTAAAACAAAGGATATGGCAAGAGACAAAGAAGGACCCAGTAATCCCACTTCTGGACATTTATCAGAAGAAACCCAAAGCAATACTTTAAAGGGACATGAGATCCATATGTTCATTGCAGCATTATTTACAACAGTCAAGATATGGTGGCAATCTGGGCATCTATCAATAGATGAATGCATAGAGAAGAGGTTGTACATATATACAATGGAATATTTCTCAGCAATAAAATAAGAATGAAATCTTGCCATATGAAAAACATAGGTGGAACTAGAGGCTATTATGCTGAGTGAAGTAAGTCAGACAGAGAAACACAAATGCCATTTGATTTCATTTACATGTGGAATCTAAAGAACAAAGTAAACAAACAAAACAGAAACAAACCCATAAATACAGAGAATATTTTGATGGTTGCCACATGGGAAGGGGGTCCGAGGGGGGAAAAGGGGAAAGGATTAAGAAGTACAAAATCGGTAGTTACAAAATAGTTATGGGGATGTAAAGTGTAGCATAAGGAATATAGTCAATAATATTATAATAACTGTATATGATGTCAGATGTTTACTAGATTTATCAGAGTGATCACTTCATAAAATATTTCTTTTCTTATCCATTCAGCCACCCTTTACAGAAAAATTTGACAGACCCTGGCATAGCCTCTAACCCATTGCATCTGCACTTGTGACTACCAACATTCAGACCCCCAAAAACACTTCTCGACATTTGTTGACCTTTGTCTTCAAAACAAAGGCTACTTTTCGTCCAAGTGGTGCAAAAGTACAAAGCTTGTGTCCCCATTAACATCAGCGACTGACACTTCTTTGGGAGCCAGCAAGGATTTGAGTATATTTGATATAAGATGAAACACGAATTATCCTGTCAAATGCTTCCTCTAAGAGAAGTAGATACAATAGATACTTAGATAATAAATATGATTTCCCTAAAGTGCTAAGTGTCCATTTACTTACTTCTTTTTATGTTCTCGTTTGTGGCTCCAGAGATATTCATAATTTAGCACATTATATGCAATAGTAATACATGGCAGCCAAGAAATATTTTGTAATGTTAAACATTTTTGTCTAAATTTTATATGTAACTTGGTCTAGACCTAACACACAAGAAACAGAATCCTAATCCTTTACCCTCACAACTATCTGACACTGAATATCAGCTTTTTATTATATTTATAAAATATAAGATAGACATTATAAAACAAAAATGAAATAATTTTATATTTATATAGAATTTTTAAAAATAAATTAAATAAATAATTTAAATTTAAATAGATACTTTTTAAATTAATTTAATTAATTAATGTATGAATTAATATTAGTATTTGTCTTTAGAAAAACAACTATTTTTGAAAATATATATATAAACATTTTCAACAGTTCTGATTTTCCTTGACTTGCATATTTGGTGACATAGTTTATGTTTTGTACACTTTGAATACACTTACCTTTTATTTCACAATCCTTTAGCTCATTGCTGCCAATAAAATGTTATATGACTTTTTCATTTAAAGCATAATTAATGATTTTGCTAAAATGAAAGCAAAAATAAAATCTAAGGAGTAATAATAGAAGTGTTTATAAATTATGAATTTTTTTATCTTTTGAATTCAAGATCACTGACCCATTTACAGAACACCCCAAAATAAGTAATAATAACAAAATTAGGTCATTTTGAATCTTTTGTTAACATTTAGTCTTACAAATCTTATAATTAATAAGGATTTTAAAATCTTGTCTTTATGAAGATATATTTGTCAAGGTAAAAGAGAACATAGCTCAGTCAAAAGTTTGTGAGTCTGATCAATAACTTAGTTCATTATGCTTAATGGCATATGAGTCTCCATTTGACCTCCTGTCCTGGCCCCCACAGCTGGAAGGGGCAGGCCTGCCAAGGGGCCCCTGGCCACCTCTCAACCTGCTTCCTAGGTTCCTGCAACACTCCTAGTTGCTTCCCACCTTGGATCATTTGCACTGCTTTTCCCTCTACTGAAAGTGTATATATTCTTGAGGCTTTTATATTCAGACCCCCGGTTAAGAGTCAGTTTCAGCTTTCTGGGACAAGAACCTATGGGAGTTCCCTAAATTCCCAATTGCATAAGTCTGTCTTGCTTTCCTTATAGCACCCATGGCAAACTGATATCTCCTTACTAATTTATTAACTTTATGACTTCTCCAGACAGAATATAATTAGTATGAGAACAGGGATTTTTTTTATCTTTCAATACAATATTTACAGTAACCAATTTAGTATTTGAAACATAGGAGGCATGTAATAAATATTTGTTGAATAAATACCTACTTATAGCATGAATAATGTATTGTAATTATCTGTGGCCATGAATTTCTCATGGTTGACAAATACTTAATGCATAATTCAGTGCTGACTCAAAAATACCTCTTGAATGAATTGAGTAAATAAATGATAAATGATTGAACAAATTCATCAATCAATTGTAAGGAGTATGTATTCCCAATTCAATTAATGTAATATTTTACACCTTGGGTTACACCTCAGTACCTTAGTTTCTCCATGTTCTGAATCTCTGAATCATTCTCTTTTATCACCAAAAGTATTTTTGAGTTAATTTGTACAAGTCTATGAAACTCTTCCACTAGCAACCATATAACTTTATTATTACTGTGTCTCGGCACCAAGTTCAGAATGTCATTTGCCAAGAACATAGTCAAAGCAGATGGACATGAATTCTGTGAAGCTTCTATTATTTTATTAGCACTCATTATAAAGTACATGAGCCTCTATAATCAAACACTGCTACAGAGAAGCTGTGGCTCTCTGAGAGCCACAGCCCAGCCACAGCCACAGACACCACAACACAAATCCTGCTTATATGAGTCTGATTACCACTAACAGGAGCGGTAATTTTAGCAAACGTAGAAAATAAGAGACTATTTTGTTAATAATGGCTTTCTAAGAACTTCTCTGACACATATATGGAAATTGAATAACATGGAAATAAAATGTAGACACACTCTCCTCAGCGAGAAGACATTTGTATTGATTTTCTCAGTAAATACAACTCATTTTTTTTTTTTTGTCAGAAAACAGACCAAAAGTTTATCTGCATGTTGTACCCCTTCTTAGGGAAAAATTAGCTGCTTCACTTTTCACCAATGGATTTTACATGGCCCATGAAATTAAGAAAGTGAATAATTCTTTTAAAAATTAAAATTGGTGTCTTATTAGTTAAAAAATAGTATATGTGCATTGTAGCAGGTAGACAGATATAGAAGACATAGAAAATAAAACTATCATGTTCTCTCCATTTAGAAATTGCCACTATTACGACTTAGGTGTCATTAGTAAACACACACATGCATATGCATTTTTTCAAAATAAGTTAATACAATACATAGGTTTTGTAGGTTTTTTTTTAAAAAAAGATGTCTGTGTCTCCTATTAACAAATTATTATGTCATCTAGTATCCAGTCCTACTTAAAATTTCAATTTGCCACAAAATTTCTATTACTGGTGATTTATTTGAATCAGGATCCAATGCAGGATTGTTCTAGTTACCATGACTCTTCAGTGCTTTTTAATATAGAATAGTCACATTTCATAAGATATTGAATTGCTAAAGAGACCAGCAAGTTCTCTGTTAACTCAGAAGAAAATAGAGATTCATAAATATAGATAACTATGACCCTAAGTATATAACTCCACCCATCAAATTTCTGATAAAAAAATGAAGATTTCCCAAAATGGGAATAAAGGCTCTATATGTTCTTGAAACTTAATGATGTATAACACTGTATATACCAAAACCAATAAAGAATGTCTAATAGACATAGGGTGGTGAATGAGATTGAAGGAAGGCAATGCCCTCTGAAAGTCTAGAATGTCTAAGAGGTAAATGGAAGGTACTATACTCTCATAACACATTAGAGCTAGACATGAGGACAGTCCTCAACACAGTAGTGGCACCCAGTCTCTCTCTCTCTCTCCTTGCCCCTGCCACCCTCTCTCTCCTGCTCCTAGTTTTCCTGCCATAAGTGCCCACAATGAGCAGAGGGCAAGGCATGAATCTCTGAAGGAAAAATCCTGTGGCTTGTAGACTACACAACAACTAAGTTGGTGTATGGGAGTATAAAAAACAACAAATATTCAAGTATATGCAAGGAGTTAGAAATAAAGCCAGTAAAATAAGAATGAAGAAATCAAGTTATCAACGACTAGTGAAAAGCATGAAAAGAGCCATATATAGAAAAATAAATGTTCTAAAAAGCATTACAAAAGTAATGCCTCACAATATTTTGGTTGATTGGTCAATACTTTACAAGAAAAATCATATCACTTTAAATTAATAAGAAAGGTAAAATGAGCAAGAAAAATCAGCAAAAATCCCTGACATCCAAAACGAAAATAAAAAATAGTGAGTTTTGGTCACTTTCACAGATGGATAATATACATTTAAGAATATCTCTGAAAATCTTTGAACAATTACTAATGCTCTAAAGCCGGTCATGGTAAGCTTTATTTTCCAAAACAATCACAACAACATTTTCTATTCCCCATGCTCCTCTAGAGCCATGTGGGTCTTTGTGATTGCCTCAGCTAAAAGAATAAGATGGAAATAACACTATATGAGTTCTAATGCTAGTCAAAAGGTAATATTACATGGTTCTGTTTGTCTCCCTCAGGACACTTGTTCTTGGAGCAGGCACTAATCTGTGAAAAAGCTCAGGCCATGAAGAGAAGGCCATATGTAGGTGCTCTGGCTAAATGCCTTGATGCAGTCCAGCTAACACCCAGTATCAACTACCCAGGAAGGAAGAAGAATTTAAGAAACTTCTAGCGTCAGCCACTACCTGACTGCAACCTCCTGAATATGTAGACCAAGCCACCTAGCTGAGACAAGTCAACTCCCAGGATTGTGAGACATGATGAGGATCAACTGTTGTTTCATTCAACAGTGTCTGTAATGGTTTGTTATACAGCAAAAGATAATTGAATAACAGAGTCTATGTGTAAAAGAGAATGGACAAGAAACAGCAGAGAAACCAAACTATAGAAAGCATAAAAACCATAAATCAAAAACCAAATAATACAGCTTTTGCAATAAATTTAAGTGGTCTAAGCATTCCTTATTTACAGGAAAAGGTACTCAGGCTGCATTAAAATAGGAAATCCACTTACAGCTACTGATAAATCCTCTCCCTCCCTCCAAAAATTACAAGAAGTTCAAAACTAAAAAATTAATAAAATAATAAAATATGCATAAAACTCAAGAAGAAATAATTTGGGAAATTTGCTCTAAATGTTTTTGTTGTTATTATTAAACTAAAGAGCTGCTGTGTCTATAATAAAATAATGTGCATTATAAATCCCCAAGAGTATAGAAATCAATATATTCCAAACCCTCCTTACTATAAAATGTTTTTATTCACAGACTATTATTATTGTGCTATAAAATAGTGGAATGGATAACTATAAGACACAGTTTAGGAAATACTGTTCTAAACCAAGTTTACTTTGAACACAGATGCAAAATATGTCAAACTTAAGAAGTTAATATTGACATTTTCCTATTCATAACATATAACGCATTATACAGAAATAAATACTTCTGCTATAGACAAGCAACATCACTCGATGTTAAAACATTACACACAAGACCATTAAAAAAATAAAAAGAATGTCTATTGTCACTATTATTTTATTTTCACCTAAAGGTCAAGGTAATGTAATAAGAGACATGAATAAGATATACAAATTATTTGAAAAGAGAGATAAACTGATCAGAATTTACAGATGATATGCTTATAAACTTCCCAAAAGCAAGGGAATCCACTGAAAATAGAATATATCATACCAGCAACTAAGTCAGCCTACTGATGTGATGGACTACTATGTGGCCACCAGAAATGATGTTTTTGAAGAATTTACACATTCATTTAAGTGAAAAAAATTAGGAGACTATAATTGCTGTAATTACCAGATCCTCTTTCAAATACAAATTTAAAAAATCAAAGAGAATAAAATTAATAGTGATCTAGTTCATGAAGTTATAAGTGATTCTAACTTTATTCTTTGTTTTTCTCTACTTCTTATATTTTCTAAAAAGAGCATATACTACCAGTATATTCAGAGTTTTATTTTATTTTTATCAATACAAATATTTTAATTTGGCCCTTTATTATATCCAATAACCCTTAAATGTAGTGTAATCTATGATTTCTTCCTTGACATTCTATTTATCTCACTACATACATTAAATGGCCTTTTTCAAATCCTTAACTTTAAATATCACCTGTATACTAATGACACATCTAAATGTATTTAACTACTTATTAAACATCTTCACTTAGTTGATATAGTGGAACCTTGCAAATAATGTATGTCCAAAATGGAAACCATTCTTCTTCGAGAAGCCATTCTTTTCAAGAGTTAACTATTTCAATTTACCCAGGTGCCAAGACAAGCAAAGGATGCTGAAAAATTACATTATTTGAATGAATGATGGTGTTAGGGAAGAAATTTGAGATGGATCTCAAAAAATAATTAAGATATCACCAGGTGTACACCTGGAACATGATTTCCTCATGAAAAATTATCTTATCAGAGGTCAGAGTAAAACACTGAAGTAAAGCATAAAAATAAAGGATCTTTAATCAAAGCTATGTAAAGACAGAGATGATTGGCTTCAGATGAGCTCCTATTTAGAGTATACTGAGCTGATCACCAACACAGTGGGAATAAAAGATTGCTCGTGTTCTTGAGACACAAAGTACAAAGTGAGCCTCAGCTGAGAGTGGCCTAACGAGACAGTTACTCTCACTTGCTCTTCCAGAGGTCTGAGGACATTTTGCCAAAAGGGCTTAGAATGGGTTTAAATGTGCCTTAAAATCTCAAAGTAGATTTCTTGCTTAGGTTAATTTGAAGAACATTACACATGAACACCAGGATTTTGATGTAATAAAATATTCATTTTATGTTGCATTTGCTTTCATTACATTTAATACAAATTGAGGACGCTCTTCAAGACAGTTTTTAATCAGTTCAAAAGAAGAAAACTCTACCTCTATTATGCATATTTCAAAAAAACAAAAACATGTATGTAAAGGTTATATATGCAGGTGGTCCCCAACTTACTATGGTTTGACTTATAATTTCTCAACGTTTTGGATTCACATAAGCTATATGCATTCAGTAGAAACCATTCTTGGAATTTAAAGCTCTTTCCTGGGCTTGTGATAATGTGGTATGATACTCTCTTCTGATGCTGAAAGAGGCAGTGGGCAGTGAGATGATTTTGCCCAACTGTAGGTTAATGTAAGTGTTCCAAGAATGTTTAAGGTGGACTATGATGTTTGGAAAGGTAGGTGTAATTAATGCATTTTTAACATGATATTTTTAATTTACAATGTGTTTATTGGAACATAATCTCATCATAAATAGAGGATCATCTGTATACTATATTTACAGAAAAAACATAAAACAAAGAGAAAAGGTAGCCTTAAAAATCAAGACATTTATATAGCATACATTCAAATATGTATAATTGCTTCTTTTAACAAACTATATATCATAAAAAAATTGAATGGTAATTTCTTTCATATATATCAGCTAGGTTATAGTATATTGTCACTCTCTTTTCAAAACAAAAATGTTGCCAAGAAAAACAATTTCAAATGTTTAAATACAATCCTTGTGTCAAAGATTATTATTAAAATAATTAATCAGTTTAAGCTCAGTTTCCAACTTTATCATCAACTATTAGACCTGGGTGGACTTCACATGAAGGAAAAAGGAGAATGGACTTCTAGAAGTTTTTGGCACAGAAATATCCCTTTCTTCAGAAATCAATAACATCATTGTAAAGGTTTACAATGCCTAACTTGTAGCTCAAGGTAAATCATTCGTTTATGATCTACTATGCTCTGTTGCTAGGAACAGAAGTCAGGCGGAGGCCAGGTACCCTTGGCTCCTCCCATCACAACTTATTTCAACCAGCAGAAAAGCTCGAAGTCTCTGAATATGTAGCAACATAACTTAAAAATGTCATTTCAAATTACTTCTCCTACATTAGTTTCTTTACAATTATGTAAATATATTCCAGAAGTATATTTAAAAATCCATAAAATGGAAATAAATAACACATGCTTAGAGATATGTGTACGTGTGTGTATATATATGTATATGTATGTATGTATGTATGTATGTATGTATGTATATATGTATGTATGTATACACACACACACATATAATAAAAAGGCCACTCTGATTTGACCAGGACTTACTAAATCATCAAAGTAACTTAATGATGAATAAACTATCAATCATTTTTTAATCATTATCTATGAATATCTAAATTAAAGAGCATTCAGGTAGTTCTGTGTTCAACATATTAAAAAGTCATTTTCCTGATATAAATTTTGAGTAGAGTAACGTAGCTCTTGGTTTTATTTAACTATCTTTCCGATATAACTAATTAGGAATGTCAGTGCACAAGAATATACTTAAGTATTGCATTAATAATAACATTTAGCTTAAAATATACTCTGATTTTAAGCAGGGGGTTATTAGTGTCTTATAAATTCATACTAATTATCATGGTAAAATGCTGAGAATTTTAAATAAGAGGCTAATTCATAATAATTTTATTTTTAAAAAATTAAGCTTAGTTCTGTGTCTAATGAATGCCTTACCAAGTATTTAAAGTTCTTTATTATTGTTAATATAGCATGTGATCTGAGAACATCTTTAAAAGCCATTGCTTTCTCTGACATCTAATTTGCATCAGGTTCTTAATTTTCAATGGGAAACCAATTAAGCACTCAAAAATAGAAGAACCAGTGAAGTAACCTTATTTATAACAGTGCTATTTACCAGACAGTGAGTAGTAAAGACACTAACAGGCATGAGTTTTTCAGTATCAAATATAGTTTATTCTTTTAAGTTACAAAAGAATAAAGCTCCCATCAAAAAAGCTCATGAGGTCAAACAAATAGTACAATGCTTATCTCCTATAATATGCCTTTTGATTTCCAGATGATACATTCAAACAGTATTCCAAAGTTTCTAGAAGAAAATATTTGCCTTTGCACACATCTCTCTTTATTCTTATGATTCTTAAGTCATGGTATCTTTCACTATTTGTGATCGAATTATCACAGAATTTTAGCTATACTTCCATTAAAATCTCTCTTGAATCTGCAGAATACCTGCCTGTCTTGGTCCAAGTTCTCATTGCACTGCATCTAGACTATTGGCAGAACCTCTAGGCCTCTACTCTTGACTGTTCCTCCCCATCCATAACACCCTTAGATTCACACTTGAATCATGAAGTTTCCATGACTTGCAAAAAATATATATATATATATATTTATATTTATATATATATGTGTGTGTGTGTGTATATATATATATATATATATATATATATATATATATATATATATATATAAAGAGAGAGAGAGAGAGAGAGAGAGAGAGAGAGAGAGAGAGATGGATGGATGGATTTTTTACCAAGTCTTTCCATAGTCTGACATGAACTTATCTTCTCACTGTCTCCCCTACCATTTTCCAGCAACAGCTCTGTGTCTCCCGCCTCAGTCTCTGAAACTGTGCCTCCTGAGCATATCCTGGCCTACTCTGCAGTCACACATTTCCTCAGGTCTCCAACAGAAGTATGCATGAAACAGGCAATATGTATGGGAAGTTTGGATTCATTCCAAGTCATAGGATCAGCACATTTTCATGTTGAAAAAGCCATTGGACATTGAAAATCATGTCGTTCAATTCTCTCATATTATAAACATTGAGCTGCAATGTAAGATAAGTTACTTGTACATGGCCATCCAGCTAGATTTTGGCAAATCAGAACCAGAATTCTTCTCAGATAGCTAGCTACCTTTCTTGGTTGTTTAATATCATGAAAATAATTTAGATATATTGCTAATGGTGATGAATAAATGTAATAACATGCTTTCATTGATCAATGAAAAACTGATGAGACTGTTCTCTCAACTTCCAATCCCTATATTTGAGCTGTTACATAGGAAATGTTTCCATTTACACAACAAAATCAATATTTTAACAAAGTAATTAAATTATACCTGTGGGTTTTAATGGGATGTAAGATGACGATGAAGTATCTTTTTAAATAAAACATGTTTTAAAAATAGGATTTAATTTTCCTCTGTGGTATATAATATAAAAACCTATTTTCATATCCTGTCCTTGTGAATAATACCATTAAGTCAAAACCATATACACTCTATTGGAAACTGGTTCTCTAAGGACTGCAACTTTATTGGCCAGAAAACAGAACAATACAAAATACAAACAAAACAATCCAGATCAATAAAAACTTCTCTAAGCAAATCTAAGGAAAAAAGCATATGTAATCAATAATCTACACTAATGTAAAAATAATGAGCTTATACCAACGACAAAATCATTTAGCCTAGTTCCTCTCTAAATCATAGGTAAACAACATAGGAGGAGAGAAAGAAATCAAAAGCCAAAAGTTATTTCCTGCCCTTGGAAGCTCTTGTAAGTAGACAGTACATGGCAAAAGAACAGTGAAACAACAGAGAGAGAGATAACCAGCTCAAGATTGTAGGAGAAGTTTAAATATAGTGTCTTAGCAAATAAGCAAAGAGAAAACTACCAAAGCAATTCTTTTCTATTCACAAAAATCATACTAAACTGTGTTTCTGGAAAGTTTTGGGTTGATGCATTGACGCTCCAGCTATCTTCAGGGGATGTTCAGTTTTAAATTAATGAAGTGATCTAATATATTACTTGCCTTTTTTAAAATTTTCTACTGTTTACTATTTGCTGCACTTTTCCTTCTTGATATATTTCTGTTACAATCATAATATCAAGACTCGAAAAAGAGCAAAATCCTCACTCTCAAAAGCAACAGTCAACTGAGATTCATCACTGTATTTCTTGTGTAGATTTGTATGAACAATTTTCTCAGATGTAATGGAAAGAGATCGATTTATTTTCTCCCTTTCTGCAACCATCTCTGTACATCAGTGGTAGATACATATACCTCCTATCTTTCTCTATTCTTCATCCCATTCTTAGAAGATATTTACTAGGTAAATAATATAGTGGTAAGAGTTCCCATTTTTCATCATTGAAATGAAATTTGAATATGAGAAATCTGAGCAATAGGATAGGAAGAAGGCCAATGTTAGTCTTGAAAAATAACAATAGACGAAAGCCTGCTGGGGGTTGTAGAAATTAAATGCTTGAAAAAAATGTAAATGGGGCTAGAACCACTCCCCACGACACAGAGTAAGTAAATGGAAGATATATCATGATCTCCATGTAAAGTACTGAAAAATAAGGCGGGGGGGGGGGGGCGGACCATAAAAACTGAGAGGGAGAGCTCTCTATTGTATTACAGCCTTCTCATAATGACGAAAGTAAATGTAGTCATTGTGAAAGAACAGAAAACCATAAGACAGGAAAAGGTGGAGAATAAAGACATCACAGAAAGATGCAGAGATAAATGGTGAAGAGAGAAAGCTGAATTTCAGAACATAGTACTGCCATCCTCATTAGAAACAGCAAAGAACGGCATTAACTCTTTGGGCAACTTCAATCACTGATGTAGAGGACAACCCACAGAAGTATTCCTAAAAGTTATCAGAAAAAGAAAAATTGATTTGTAAACAATAAAGTAGAAAAGGATTAAAAAATAAAGAATGAAGAACAAAATATCACTCTCAGAATTATAGGATTACTAAATAATCACCAAGAACAGAAGCAATAATTAATAATTCAATGAAAGAAATATTTCTTAACTAATATTTCTTAATATAAGTTATTTGTATAATAGAAGTTATTTGTATACAGGGCTCTACAAGTTCTAAACAAAATGAATAAAATCTTCCTCCCAAAAATTTTCCAGTATTGTCAATCTAATGTAGAACAATGGATCAACATCGTACAGAGTTTTGAGGCAAAGCTTTTACAACTTGTTTTACACACAGTTACGTTATTTGAATGTGAGGAAAACAGAAAGACATTTTTAGATAATCAGAGACTGGACAACATATCATTCATTTACACTTCTTGAAAAAATTACCTGAAAAGTCTCTCAGATGGCAGAAAAATAGAAACAAGGAATTGAAGAAATAGGGAAATAAAAAATTGTTAATTGAGGTCTCAAAAGCAAATTATCTTACAGGAGGGGGGCTAGTAATATAAATGTGCAAACTGGCTGATCCAGACAATACAAAGTAATAATATTTGTGGCAAACTGGAAATTTCATGCACCACCGAAAGTTACTGAAATGCAAATGATAAAAATACATCTGTTTCTAGCCTAAGGGACACTATTTTTTTCTTACCTCTGATATGAAAACTTCTTTGAGTTTTCCCTTTATGGGCTCACATCCCAAACGCAGCAGTCTGCTTGGATTATCAGGTGGATTTTAAATTCACGAGCAACATTCCACCCTGCAGGGTTTCCCAAGTTTGCCCTGTCCCCAGCCACTCCTTTCTCGCATCGTATGCATCACACTACATTCTTTACCACACAGTTCACCAGGAATTTAATACCACTTTCAATGATGGTTAAAATAATCACAAATTTTGTTCTATTCCAGTTAACTAGTTAACAAAGCCTAATACTTAAACATGATTAGGACACTCCGCCAAGAAATTTAAATTCGCCCAACAAATCTCTTTTTTAAGCTGCATAGAGAAACATTATTGGCAATTTTATTGCAAGAAATTTTTGCAATACATTTAAAATGTACTGGTTCCTTAAACCTAATGATGATTGGCTAAGTCACACAAATTGGGAAAAAGAAAGAACTATCAAGTTTAAGAACTCTGGTTGTGTAATATTTTATATCAAAAGTCTGATTATACCTGCATTAATCATATTTAAAAATCCATATTAATAATTGAACTTGAACTGTAGAAAAATTTATCAAAAAAGAAAGAGTAAGGAAACAGCAAAGTATTTTATAGGTTTCTGGATTGTTCTCATATTAATATTTTTATATTCAAATTTTTCTACATATGTGCTTTTTTAATGTGTAAAGCAAGTTAAATTTTTAAGTTTTCTAAAATTTTGGCAATGAATATAGATTTTAAAATGGGAACTAAATTAATTATAATAATTTAGTATAAAGTATAATAAAATAAACTAAATTCTAATCCAGTCATTCAACATTAAGAGAAAAAAGTATATGTACAGTATGATTTTAATTATATAAGCACATATATCAAAGTCACCATCATGGTTGTTTCTGGGTGATGATTTGCTAGAAAATTTTTATTCTACATATTTTTATATTCTTAAAATAATCTATGATAAATGTGCCCAACTTCCTTAATCATAGGTTATTTCTCATGAGTAGATCTTTTCATTCATTCATTCACTTCATAAATATTCACTGAGTGCCTAATATCTGTAGAATTTAACACCAAGTTCTGGGTTATAAAGTTCATTATTCTGTGTCTCTAAATTAAATATCATTAAATTGGCATCTTAATTATGACAGAATTAGTCCAAATTTAAAAAAAAATCAAACCAGTGTTATTATGATATATTCATACAATGAAGTACCACTCAACAATGAAAAAGATCAAACCACTGATACATACAACATGATGAATCTAGATAAAACCTTTAAATATTTACTTCAATCAAAATTATTCTATTGACAGTAACATCAGCAGCACAAAAAAAAACAGAAAACAATGTTTAAATAAGTTGATTTAAAAAATAATAAATTGCAAGAATTCAAATTTTTAGTAGTTTTTCACATTAAAAAATTTGTCCTTGGCCATGGGTGATGCCTACTAATAGAACTTCCAGGGCACATAAAAATGACCAAGAAACAACACTTTCAGAGTAACTGGAAATAGATGAATCATACAGCTTATCTGGACAGCCTTTTCCTCCATTAAAGTAAACTTTTATAAAATATATGAAATACAGCAAGGAGACAAGGACATTCTTGCCAAAAGAAATTTTGCTGGCTTTTCCATGGTGAACTCTCAGGAGACAGGTTAGGAACTCCTTAGGCATCTGCCCTACTCTTTATCCAGGTTTATTTGACCCAGATCGGAGCTTAAAAGTAAAACAGACAGTGGTGGGCATTTTGGAAGCCAGAGGATAAACTTTGGGGCTACTTCCCAGAGTGTGAATTTTACTGATATAAATAATTTAAGATATTTTAGAATCATACCAAAATAGATATATTATAAAGTATAATTCATAATCTGTGCATATTCTTGGAGTAGAATGTAAGTTTTTAGGTATCTACTTAAACTCTATATTAGTTCTGAAAAAGTTTTTCTATCCTTTTCATTATCCACTAGGGAGTATAAAGCCACTCTGAGGAAACTTCAGGGAGTGGGCACAGCCCTGTCCACAGATGCTCACACCAGCCTCAGGTAACCTCAGATGTGTGTATGTGTGTGTGTGTGCGCACGCGCGCGCACATGCGTGTGTGTATGACATAGAAGCATCAAAATGGAGACCCTCTGATGGTGGTAGTTTAGAAGCTGCCAAGTCCTAAGGCTGGAAAATCCCCATGCACAAACAACTACCCTGGACCTTGACGATCAGAAATGGCCAGAATATCATTACAGCTGGAGCAAAGTGAACAAGAAGGAGAAGGATAGAAGATGAATTTGGCAAAGAAGTGGAGGGGTGGAGAGGGAGCTAATAATAAGAAATTTGTCTCTTACTATTAATGACTTGAGAAGCCATTGGAGTGTTTCAAGAAGTATGACATCTGGCTTGCCTTTTAACAGACTCTATCTGGTTCTAGACAGAACATAGATCATGGGAGGACAAAGTTGGAAGCAGAAAGACCAGTTAGAAAGCTTTAGCGATAGTCCAGAGACAATGGTGGCTTGGACTCAAGTTTTCCCAACTGATGTAGTGAGAAGCTGTGACATTCTGAATGTGTTCTAAGGCAATTTCCACAGATTTTGCTGACAGGACCAAGATGAGGTGTGAGAGAGAGAAGTGAGGGATGATCCCCAGGTTTGATGCTGCAGTCATCTTAGACAAGTCTTTTAGATAAGTGTGCCTGCTTCCTCAGCCTCTTTATATGTAGGGATAATTTCTGATTATTAGATGTGCCAAAAGTCTGAGGTAGTGTTATATAGACCTACGTATTAATTGTGAGCATGAATGGTAAAAATTATAAAAGCAAAACTAGAATGAGTTCCCAAGTATAAAATTATAATGTTTCAGATTTAATATCTATAAATTGAATGAAGTATTTTATTTCAACTAAAATCTCTAAAATTACAATAATTGTTTTAAATTAAGTTTAATTATTTAAGCAACCAAAATGACCAGAGAAACCAAAAATTCCACATCAAGATATTTGAATTTACCCATTCTTTTATTATTATATAGGGATAAAATTTAAATTACCTCCACAAAATTTAATTCATGAGTCCAAAATGGAAAAAGTAAAAGCAGAATTAAGACCATAACATTTTGTTAACAGAACTCTAAAAGAGATCATGATACAGGTAAATGTGAAAAATTATTGTAAAATTCTATTATCTCATAAAAGTGACTTAAAATGGAAAATATTAATAAAGTATACTTTAATTCAGCTGGAATTAAAAAAGCTATTCCTTAGCACTATTAAACAAACAAACAAACAAACAAACAAAAATCCTGAAGATTTGTCTTCCCCTGTTAACCTATGTTCATCATAAAATAGAAAGCTGTGACAAGAAACAAAATAGAACTAGTATTTGCCAAATGACTCTAAGCCATCTTCCCAAAAACTAGTTCTCATTAATTTCAGTAACTAGAGTCATAATCAGAAAATCAACAACAGCAACAAAAATTGTGACTTAAATGATGACCTCTGAATCTTATTTAATCCAAATTTCAAAGAGATGGGAAAACATTAAAATGAGGTCAACATTAAACATACAAATAGATAAATTCTTGTGCCATGAATGATAATGGCTAACCTCTTGGAATATCTCAGGAACTTATGTAATAATTTAAATGAACCCATTTTCCTATAAAATTACTTGACTTGGTTCCTTCATCCAGTTTCATTAACCTCCCATTTATTGAAGCCAGGATACTTGAATTCATCCTTGATGATTTTCTGTCTCTCAGCAGTATACCTAAGTCATCAGCAAATTTTATCTGCTCTACCTTCAACTATATGAGGGCTACGTATCATCACCCCCATTGTTATCACTCTGGACCAAGCTTCTATCATCTTTTATCTATATTACTGAAAAACTTCCTACTTCTACTTTGTTTCTCCATTAGTCGCAACCTTACATCTTTTAACAACTTAGATGACAGTCATTCCTTTGTTTAAAACCATGAAATAGATTAAAAAGTTTTCCATTTTACCCACCATAAAAGCTAGTTTTTAAAATGACGTTTAAGATTAGTCTCTCTTACCTTTCAGAGATCATTTCCTACTTCTCTACCTCTCTCTACTCAGTTACTGGCCTCATTTTTTACATAACTCATGGGAAGCAAAGGCCTAGGACATTCTCTTATCCTAGGATGGTCTTTTCTCACAGCCTCCAAATGTTTACTCACATATCATCTTCCCAGTTGAAAACTGCAATTTTCCCACACATTCCCAAACACCTTGCTCTGCTCTTTTTCTCCCCTTTTAATATATTCTCTATATTTCTCATTTTTTGTGATTATTCTTGCCCACTGAAATATAAACTCTATGTTGGTAGGATGCTTTGATCTGTTTTGGTTCACAGATATATAACTGACACCAAGAATTAGTTTTCAGTAAATATTGAAAAAAAAAATCCATAAATGAAAGAACACCTTTTTTTCTTTCTTCCATTTAACTTTCCTACTAACAAGGCATTTTTAGTTTCATACTTTCCTTTTATTTTCTAATACATATTCAGGGAGGGAAAAATTATAAAGTGGTAATTAAAATAACCAGTTTTAATCACCTGGTCATTTGTGTTATATGCTGATCATTTCAAGATAGGGCATAAATTTAAAGCCAGCTCTGACTATGAGAAGGAAATATCATCATAATAATGGTATGAGTTATAAATAGTCAAAGGAAGCAGGAAGTTTGTGAGGCAATCACGGGGAAAAAAATGGCAACAGGAAAGGCTTTGAAGATGTATTCCTCAAATAAATTACAATCAAAATCAGCATAGGAAAAATGCATTTTGAAGGAGCACCTCCTTGCCCAGGTGTGAATTCTCTCATTAGCATACTAGATGGGTTGTTTTTTTTTAAATAAAATGATTACAGATAGGCCTTTGTACAAAGAGCAAAACTATCAGAAATGGCTCCTGAAAACAGTCATATTGATTTTCAAAACCTCCTATTATCATAATTTCTGGTCTTATTCTTTAAGTAGAAAGTTCCCACACACTTCTAATAATTATCCTTTGACCATACTTGAAATTTTCATGGGAATTACCATTGACCAAATATAAAACAACACAAAGTTCAACAAAGGAAATTAAAAAAATAATATAATTGGCCTCCTACAATATTTACTCTGCACTCAGTATCATACACCCTCTATACATTTTTTGATCAATTAAATTCAATATTATTTTAATTAAAGCTGTTTCTTTCTCTTTCTCTTTTTCACTCCCTCTACTGTGTGTGTGTGTGTGTGTGTGTGTGTGTGTGTGTGTGTTCTGGTAAGGAAGAACAGAGCTACCATTTTTTCAAGCACCCTGTATGTTTCAGGCACTATGCTTAATCCAAGTTCATTTAATCTGAAAATAATCTTAAAATGGAGGTTCCTTTGCCTATAAGCTAGTAATTAGTGCTGGAGAAATAATTTGGTCTAAGATTTAGAGCTTACAATTTTTATGTTATTTTTCCAAATCACCTTCCAGTTTGCGTTAGATACAAGGGTGATGTCAGTTCATTTTCTGATTAATATGAAGAGGAAAACTCTGATGAAATGAACAGTGACTATGACATTTAAGAATGGAAAACATAGGCAATTTTGTACTTTGACATCCAAAACACAAAGTGAGTTTACTAGTTTCTCTGACAATGTATAATCCTGTGGACTTAATAACTTATTTTTATTAAGGTGAAGATAAATATCATCATGTAGAACGAATGGCTTGGGTACCCAAAGACCTATGCAATGAAACCAACCACCTAACATTTTCTTAGGCTACTGGAAGGTCAGAGATGATAAAACAGAATTTCCTCAACTGAATCTTAAGGTAGATGGAGGTTGAAAATCTTGAAAGGAAAGTATTCTATCTCATGTACAGAGGAAAAGCTGAAAAGGTAAAAACAGAGATAAGAAAATATCTTTAATTTTTACTCCTAGAATTTTGTTTTTGTTGTCTTAAAAATCAGGGCTCTGATATTTTTCACAGCTCTATCAAATTGTAGCTAAAAAGAAACGGCTATTTTGTGTGTGTTTACTATGCAAGGTCCCTAAATCATTCAGGACAGGCTACTGTTTTGAAAACCCATATAGAATTTAATAAACAGTAAGAAAGGCCCTGGCTATGAAGTTGGCCTAAATGACAAGTCTTGACTGAAAGCTACAGACAATGCTTTTCATAAACTTAATTTTCATGGGTTGTGGTTAATCTCAACTTTAAATGCAAATTGCTAGTTAATTTCAACTCCAGTTAAACATAGACTCAGAACTGAGAGGTACCTCAGACCATATTCCATCAAATCTCTTTATTTTATAAATAAGAATGTAAATTACTTTCTCAAGAACATTAAATGACAAAAAAAATGTATATTTTTTAAAATCTTAGACTTTAAAGATCATATATGCTAGTATTGCTGTAGGTTAAATAACAAATTGGTTCTTTTCTTTCCACCTATTCTGATTTCAGGACCAAATAACCTACCCAGTTCGATTGAAATTCAACATGTACAATCATAACTATCTTTGAAGATAGGTTGACATACATGAAGCTATGCATTGTTTTTTAAACTTTCAAGTTATGTTGGGCAAATAAAGGCAGCTTGGACAGGAGGTGGTCTGATGACGTGAAGTGAGTTGAGAATCACAATACTCCCCTCAAAACCTCTATTGCTGATATTCTGAGTTACCTGGAAGTTCCTCTATGAGCCTAACCTATAGGATCTCTGGCAGAAGAAATAACTCTTTAGGAGGCTAATGCGTCATTTCTCAGGAAGAGCACAGGGATCCAAAAATAGTCTTGCCTTAGTATAGTTCATCGGATTAGTCAGCCCAGGAAAGAGGACACAGGACTGGTACAGCTTGATGGGACTGGAACTGGAAAAGGTCAGTGTGCATTTCTAGACATGATAGACACTGAGGTGTGCCCTGAAGGGTAGAGATCTGTGTGGCTGGAGGTGGCATCCAGCCATGAACAAGAAAAGCATCAGAGAAGGAAGAAAATAGAACTAATGGTATAAAAGGGCTTCCTACCAGTGTGACCTAGCAGTGTACAAGTTGCATAACCAAGTTTCCTCGTCTACTTTGTCTGGAGGTAGTGAGAATTAGAGATTATAACTTTGAACAAGGGCTTCACACAAAACAAAATGCAAAAAATGTATTAGAAGTTGGCATTGTATCTGCTCTGTGCCTTCTGGTCTGCATCAAACACTACACTAAGCATTTTACACAGAATTCATTTAATACTCACAACAAACATCTTACAGATGGAAATTTAAATTTCAGAATGAGTATAGAAGATATTTATATAGATGTTTACCTGATTTCAAAGCCCCTGATTTTTCTACTTCTCCATATATGTGTAAAAATAATACTGATAATTAAATGGGCACTTTGTATTAGATGTCTCATTAATACTCACATCGAACTTATGTATATGAAATGATTATTTCCATTTTACAGAGAGTCTGGGTCACATCCCCAAAGTCATACATTAGTCAGTTTAACTTTCTTATTTGGGTTCATTTCTTTATGACAAACAGCTAACATAGGTACTCAACTGTCAACCTCAAATGAGCCAGAGATTAAGTTTCTGCTGATATTTTGGCAAGTTTTAGAAATGCTATATTAATAGAGGCTCCAATTACTGCTAAGTTGGGTAAAAGAACAAAAAATGGTAAATCTGATAATAAGAGAATTCTTTACTTCATATTAATGAAAATGGATCTCAAAGCGTAGCATAGATACCATGAATTTGGAAACAAATTAGTGTTAAAATGTACAAGTTGCATAACTTAGAAATGTAATGAAATTAAACACATAAAAAGAATATACTTTTATTCCTTAAAGAGTAAAATAATATTTAAATCATAAATGTTGCATATTTTCAAGCTTTGTAGTAAAGATACTTCACTATATTTTCTTCCTGATAAATCAAAGTCAGTCTAAGAGATATTTGACATATACAATTACAACATACAGTAAATATAGCTTTATTAGAAAAATATATAGATTTCAAGTTATATAATCTAACATTTAGACATGCCACAATTAATATTATTTTTTCAAATTTGGGCATTTTATATTACAAGAGACACTTATTTATGTCATAAAACTCTTATAGCACATATTGTAGAAAATGTTTAGTAAAGGTCAAATACAAACATAAGTACTTTGTGCATAAACTCATTTTCCCTCACAATAACCCTATGAAGCAGATACAGTATTTTTCCCCCTAAATTTTCTAGCTTAAGAAACTAAAGCTTTAACCAGGATTTATGACTGAGTCAGCATAATGTCAAAGTTTGTGCCTCCATAAAAGGCTAGTTAATGGTCAAACCTTTTTTGTTTCAACCCTAACTATTAAAAATATGTGTAAATCTATTCCTCTGCCTTAATAGAAAATTGAGGATACAACCTTAATTTCAGAGTGAAGTTTTCAAGAATGCAGAGAAAACTAAATAATTATCAAGGTCATATATTTTAAATATTTGTTCACATTCCTTTGAGTATAGTGAGCATAGAGTATCCCTTATGCTCACAACAAAAGCAAATTGCACTCTATCATCAATTGTTTCCATTCTCAGAGGTGAAGGAGAAATTATTTAGCCCATATGTTAAAAAGGCATATAATATCTGTAAATGTATTATATTCTATCCAGAAGAGGGCACTGGCAGACATTCAACCCAATATCTGAGATTTTAGACAGAGGAAAGCAAAACTCAAAAGTAATAAATGCATATTTCAATAAGATGTGCTTCCTTTCATGTCCTGCAATGCGACTGACTATAAGGAACATTGGTACGTCTGGATAAAATGATGTTTCAAAAACTGACAGTGGTATCATTCAAGCCTAGCTAATTTAACAGCTAGCAGAACAGTGATTCTGGTCAGTGTCATAGCCTAAGGGTTCCATATTTTTCCCAAGCTTTATTTTTAAGGAAGTTTACATTTAGCATTCAGTTACAAAAGTCCTTTCTATTCACAATGACACAGTATTATGTAAGGTAGCTATGAACAAAATGTTCATCGTTATGTCTTCAAAAATGATTCTACTTTATCAAAACTTAGAAGACATAGGAATAGAAAACAATGGTAGTTGTGATAAGTGATTTCCTGAGTAGTTGAGAGAAGTGATTTATCAATCACATAATTGCTTCAGTTCATTTTAATTACTGGCTTTGTCTTCTAAGTAATTCTTTTCTTTTCTGCACTGTATAGATATGAAAGTATTCTTTATTTTGTGTCCAAGGTTTATACTGAGAAACTCTCTGGGAATAACTGTCATTCTAATGGCTTTGTCTCTTTTTCTCTTGTGTTGTGAAATTCCATTTGCCACACTGGATGCTCAAATGACAGTAGTGTCTGTCAAAGAATAGTCTTCTAGTGCTGCGTGATTAGTGTTACTATGTATATATGGCCTTTTAAAAAATTAGATAACGCACTCAAGGTCAAAATGGATCAACTTAAAAATTATCATTACAACAAAAACTTTTAGCAATATAGTCAACATATATTTACCAAGATTCTAATAGTTATCAAGCATTTATATTATAGATTTATTGAATCTTTCAATTACTTTCCATTAGGTTACTTGGAAGACAAGCAGAAAGGGTAATTATAAGTTAAAGAAACAGCCAGAGTAGAGCTGAGTTTTCTCACTTACTAGCTATGTCTTAGACTAGTCCCCAAGTCTCTGCAGTCAGTTACCATATCTTTAAAATGTGGATAATATCTACTACTTAGAAATTGTTGTGGGTAAGGGCATTGTGTTAGACACAATGTCTAACTGCTACAGAAGCTCAAGAACTAATAACTACTGTTTTTTAAATATAATTTTCGTTAAAAGTCAAGTCCCTGACTACAATAGACACTCAGAATTCCAACACTGAAATGGCATAGATGGCGGCAGGAGAGCATGTCACTTCTCCCATGTATCGTTATAGCTTTTGGAAGTAGCACTAAAAATCTGAGGGCAACCAGAACGGTGGCTGGGATTCACATTCTCATTAATGCATGTTTTACTCGAGGAAAAAAAAAAGATCAATGTATGCTAACTGTGAAGATGGTGTCTTCAATGCAGTCAAATTCTAAAAGTACATGAGGTCCTTTTCACATTCAAGCCTTGTAGCTGAAATCAGATGGCACTGCCACTCTGAGTTGACAAGGAGCCCAACAGTCAAAAGTCTAAATGTATAATATAGCATCTGAACCAAAGCCAGGGCTCTCAGTACTATCAGACTTATTATCTACTTTTTATAACGAATATTTTGTAATGCTCCTTTGCTATCTGGAAATGAAATTAACTCCCTCTAAATGTAATTGTAAATCAATGTAACATGTTAACTGTAACATAAAAAAAAATAGAACACTAATACATAAAGTATACGTATTTACATTGATATATATTACATGTATATATGTATTCATATTTACATGTATTATAATATGCAAATACATGGTTATAATGAGTAAGTTTGATTTAGGAAATGTAAGACGATAGCCAAATGTGCCAGTTATTTATTCATTGTCTCTCATCTCCAAGTTTATTCTCTTCCATATTCACCTGGGCCTGGGACCCTGCAAAACTTACCAAGTTTCTCCCTGTTAGGATCTGCCACTAGGGGCACTGCAGACTTCAAAACTCCAGAAGAAGACGTAACTTGCTCCTCTCTTTCACCTCCAGGGATCCTCTTGGCTGCCCAGGGCTCCTGTGAGCCTCAGGGTGCAATGCTTCCTCACCCCGCAGCAATGGATCCTTTTCCTGACGTCACCCCGAACACAATTTGCAGCTTTCTCCAAATCTGGAGAAGCAGCTTCACCAGCCTGCACTTCTCTCAGACACCAGCCAACCACTGCTTCTTCTTCAGAGATCTGGATCCCAGCTTCGTGGCCCTTCCTATGAGCTCAGACATACCAGCACCAGCCAAACTACCCTCCTTCCTAGAGGTCTGACAGTGTCTTGCCTCAAAGTCTTTAAGCCTTTACCTTTGTTCCCTCACCCTAGCAGTGGTAACTGCTTCCTGAAGTTGCTTCTTACATGATACCTTAAGGTTTCTTTTTTTTTCTTTCAAGTTACCATCAGAAAGCTTATTACTATTTAAGAATTCTTTAAAGTTTTTCTGTTCAAATAACTGATGTCATTTCTCTCTTCTGACCAGAATCTGACTGCCATGTTGACTGAAGATTAAGATGATTTTTTATTTGAACATTTAAAACAAAGCCTAAGAAGAATGTTTATATTCACACATAAAATAATCATGAATACAACTGCTACTGATGCTGATATGAGAGTGACAGGTTGGTGATTAAAAAGCCACCAGCAGCACTGCCATTGATGATGCCACTTTCAAAGATGGTAAACAACCAAACAAAGCAAACTACAATCTCCTCTGATTTAAAGTGTAGTTATATTACTGGGAAAGTCAGCATATTTATTAAAATTGTGAAAAAACACTTTGTGTTTATATGTAAAAGTCATGTGAGAAGCAGAAAAACTTGCTGCACAAGATGGCCATGCATTGCTATTTTTCTAAAGATTCTGAATCCTGAATATTAAATGCCAGGGCACTTTCCCCAACTGTGGGCAACCAAAACTGCTCCCACAACCTCTAAAAACACCTCTGGAGTAATACCACATCTGTGAAAATCCAAAAAATGCAATAATAGGCAAGTGAGGCAATTTCCAATTTCCTTTATGAAGTGAATTGACCTTTCACATGGACAGAACCTCCCCTCATATTTCTTTTCACTTGACAAAAGTCTAAGTTGAAATGAAGATTTTTTTCTGGGAGAGATAATACACTGCAATAAATTATTAACTACCTATAGAAATATTTTTAAATTAATATGCCAGTTTTAGTAGGAAAGAAAACTGTTATATAATATAAATATAATATTAATATTAATGCATAATAATGTAATATACAAATGTCTTGGCACAACTATATTATATCCTAAAAGCGAATATGATTATCAATCTAGTCATTCTGGAAGGCCCTAACACAGGACACACAGATAGGTAATTAAGTTTGAGAAGACAAAGGTAAATAATAGTTTAAAATCTTAGCAAAGATGTTATACAGTAAAAGTATTATGAATAAGGGGATAGCATGAAAGCATTAGCCTAGGTAAGGGAGCCCTGAAAATGCAGGTGGAATTGGGTGAGAGAACTCACATGCAAGTGTATGTTCAGTACACACATGTATTTTTCCTCTGGAAATGTATTAGTGTGAAAACAGATAAATACATATTGAGTACCAATTGCACACTTATCTTCTTTGGCATAAATGAGATACTGTCTTTTTGTATCGTATTCAAAACTATTTAAGTTAAGATCTATCACTTTGTATATCCTGTATATCAAACATATCAAAAAGGAGTTACTAGAATAAAGTAGAAATAACTTTGGCTTTTAGCAAAGGTTAGCTCAAGAAATATCTGCAAAACCAGTAATGAATCACAAGTTATAGATGAGGTGCATGCAAGTGAAAAGAAATAAAATTGTAAATGCTGATGGTCAGGTTAAACTTCTGTCTGGGTGATCAGCAGAGATAACTAATGGTAAAATTCTAACTTCATTTAGATATTAGAATTGAAGATTTAAACTCCCTGAAGAATGATAATCAATGTCCTACTATGCAAAGAACACTCCTGATTTATGCCTGTCATTTGGTGTTTATTAATTTTCATTCTTAAAAAAAAAAAACTGACTTAACTGATGGTCACCTTGCTGGAAAATTCAGAAGAATTAAGTTTGATAAGAACAAGTAACATTCATTGAAAACCTAATATGAGTCAAGAATTGTACTCACAGATTTCTAACTGTGATTTTATTTATTTAGGCACCTGCTTGCCTGAATGTTTTACATCCCAGGACTCTGGGAGACTAAGAGAGGGTACGTGTCTTTTCTAAGAACAGGACATTTCCAGCTGTCAGGAGCAGGATTTCCATCCTCAGCTATTGGGCTTTAACATGCCTCGACTATTGCGAGCAGAGAGCGGGCACAAAAGACAACTAACCAAGAGAAACAGACTTCCGAGGCAGCCAGAAAGGGAAGAAACTGGACCAAGTGAAAGCCAGGACCTTGTCTGAATAACGAGAAATTTAAAAATTAAAGAAATCATCCACAAGATATATTTTAAACCAGATTAATTTATGTTCACTGCTAGTGCCTATAATTGCTTTTTATATAGGCGATGACATATGAGTACATAGTGTCTATTCTCATATAACACCCTGTACCTATAGTAGAATGGCTTCTGTCTGCCTCAGGCAAACAACCAGAGGGCATAATTTTTTCACTGACTGTGGGACTGGGACATAAGAACAAAAAAGCTATTTTCTTGAAAAGATTCCTCTCAGGTGGAATTCCAAAATCCTGGGTAGTTGCTGCAAAATGCTTACAACAAACTTCCATTGCTTTGCAATTTTGACTATGTTAAACCTGTAGGAAGTCAGCATGTTCCTTTCAAAATATGGTCATGTGTTCCCTGTTCTAAAATAGATAAGACTTTTAGAGCAGAAAAATTCAAAACTGAGCATTTTCCCAAATTGCCATAGATGGTCAGAGACAATGTTAGAAATCTACCATCACTTGGTGAATCTGTCTAGGACAAATAATTTTCCAATATGCTTCTACACAAATTTATTATGAGTTTAATAAATTATTTTGTCTACATGATTATAATTCCAAATCAGTTACAATTTATCATGTCTCCTTTTTAGGAAGCAGCAAAACAGACATGGCTGATACTTTGTCATATTCTTTAGGATCCAAATTATTAAGAACCCCATATCTTCAGCCAACCTTATAGCATTCAGATGCACAAAAGTAACTTTGGGGCTGAGTGCCAAAGTGTTGACATAAAAATACTCCCCGTTGTATGTAAAATGATTGAAAGGCTTTGCCACCTTCCCTTTCCCAAATTGCCACCCTTGCCTCCTTCACAGAACTGTTTTTGTCTTAGCACAGGAGAACTGTTTTTGTCTTAGAGCACATCTGTCAAACAATACTCCAAGGAGTGTTTAAAGCCTCTCTGTGTGAACAGAGCAGAGGCAATGGAAGAATAACAACTGCCACATGTGTAAAGCTCACTACTGACTCAGGTTTGTGTCCCCATCCTGAGCTAAGAGCCCTGCTTCCCCTAGCCACAATGAGCAGTCAAGCAAAACAAAATGACTTAATACAGGGAAATGAGCCACTTACTGGAATGTACCACGACTCCCAGTGCAGCCCAGATTACGTCTTTAGAGTCATGTGTTGACCTCTCCATCTTCAGGGTGAGGACTGACTCCCATCTCCAGCATTACCTGTGCTTCTGCTAATGGACCTGCCCTAAATCCGCACATTTAATGAAACTTACTTGAAACCCCACAAGCCAGCGCTATATACCATTATCAGTAATGAATAAGAGCTTCTTTTCTGCATCGCCCTCCCTGAGTCTCTATGTAGAAAACAAGCAGTCTGTCATCAATTTGCTTTTAAATTTAATAACCCATTTCTAGAAAGGCATATTTCTGGACATTCACATCTTGCTAACGGAAGTACAGAATAAATTGAGATAAAATCAAGATGCTCACAGACACAATTCAAAGCTCTGCTGAGATGCTATTGTCATTCCAGGGAAGAAGCCTGGTGGTGGCACTGGCTGCCCCTATAACGACCCTCTACCAAACTAACGCTGAACCCTATTTTTCACTTTTAGCCTTTTTTCATAAAAGCAAAAATCTTCTTCGGGTTTCTTTCAGTTAGCAAGAACAGGTGGTAAGAAGGGAATTTTGTAGAAGCGAAGTGGCGTAAAGTGAACTTTTGAAAAGCAGGGGATTCCTATAATTGCCTAAGATTTTTTTTTTTCTGTCAAAGAAGCTATTGTTTTGTTCTATTCATTCTGTTTCATTTTGTTTCTCTGAGCAAATTCTGCAGAATTATGTGTGGTTTTGTTCAGTTATTTACAATTTACATATAACGTTTGTGTTTTCATGTTAAGGCAGTCTGTAACAGGTTAGAAATGCATTCCATTCACAGAAATTAATAACTTACTCTTGCTATATTCTATTGAAATATTTACACAAATACACTGCGTATGATTATGAGCTTGATTAGATTTAGATACTGAACCATGAAATAAGCAAGAATTTGTTCAGAAAGCAGAAGATCTTAAAAATGTCGATATTATTAAAAATGACTATGAGGAGGTCAGACAAAGAGTATGAGCTAAATATGAGGTCTGCATGCTCGAGGAGTGTCCTTCACCCCTTCGCTTTGGAGCTGACCTACTGGTAGACATCAATTGCAATACTTTTAGAAAAGAAAGACTATCCTGATGCCCAAGAAACCTCCAATGGACCAGATGCCTAAAATTATTTAACAAGGAGTAAAGCCATTTACACAAAATTAAGCTTAGGCCTCAAAATACAAATACCCAAGGAGGGGAAACAGATTGAATCTACATTAAGATATAAAGGACAGAAAACTGTTTTTTCTCAGTTTTGATAGAAGTGGAGTCAGAACTACAGGCTACTGAATATAAATCTATTAAAAAGGAGACCTCTAGAAAAAGAGAAAAATACAACATGGAGGAGCAAAGATCTGCAGGTTGCAACCTCAAAGTTTTACCAAGGGTATTGCAACTTGCTCTCTCGCCCTCTCAGTTCTCAGCTAAGGGTCTTCTCCAGTTAACCACACACCACATTCACATGGTCATAAGAGCCATATATTTTCAGGGAGAATAAGAATGGCAACAGAAGGAAGGTAAATGGAGTGGAAAAGAAAAGGACCAAATATTACAAGGACCAAAATTAATGGGAAGAGGACAAAAATAACAGGACGCTTATAACACTGAGTACTTATGTACTGAGAAAAAAAATCAGTCTTCACCATTAACCACTGTCCTCTACAGATCTCTCCACATCTCACTCTCTCAAGTCCTCAGCCACCTGCCTCTTAACCACAAGATTTCTTAAAACTAGATTGTAAATGATATTGAACAGGCCTAATTTTTTAAGTACCTACCATGGAACAGACACTGCTAAGAACTTTATTCAGTTATATAACTTAATTCTTAGAACAATATTGTACAACGTATTTATTCAAGTTTATTAAAGTTTAAAAACATGTACCTTAAATTTACACATCGTTATAAGTCAAATATAGTCAATTAAAAAAATGTAAGCAGCTTACTGGAAGTCATAATTAGCAAGTAGCCAATAGGGATTCAAACCCAGCTTTCCCTGCTTCTAAAGCCAAAGTTCTTTCCCATTCATTACACATACTTAAGTGATGCAATTTCTTATTTGTTAATAAAATGTACCATTTGTTATTAAATTATTTGTTAATAAATACATGTATTTGTTAGCATTTTATTTTCTGATAATTTTTCAATAAATATTTGTTTTTAAAATCATTAATAATATGTTAATGATACATGTTATTATTTGTAATAGGATCCACTGGTATTAGATTTGATATTCAGATATGTCCAGGAAAATTCCTCTCCTTAGAATATTTATTTACGTACATGAATTCATATGGGACTGAGAAGCGTTCTGAAGAAAGCAAATATCTGACTTAACTGGGGTCCCAGACCCAATTCCACCATGGGTGTTCCCCCACACCAACAAAGAGTTCTCAGGACACCAGCAGAGTGTCCAAGAATTCAATTCATTTCTGACACTACCTAGAGACAGTTCAGATTTCACAGGTTAAAGATTTATTCCTACGAGACTGCCCTTTCCAACGCATACCTACTTAAGACTCCAGGTGCAAGCCGAGGTTACCTGTGCTTCTGTCTGACAGGCCACAGATTAGACGTTCAAAAGAGTCCTTCCAACTCAGAATACCAATCACAAGTCCAGGTTGTCACTTGTACTTCTGACTGACTGGCTATAAAGTAGAAGTTCCCACAATTCCCTCCTTGAGTTAAATTAATTTGCTAGAATGGCTTACAGAACTCAGAGAAACATGTTACTTACTAGATCACTGCTTATTATAAAAGGATATAACTCAGGAACAGCCAAATGGAAGAGATTCATAAGGCAAGGTCTGTGCGAAGTGCACAGAGCTTCCAGGCTCTCTCCAGGTAAACCATTCTCTCTGTATCTCCAGATGTTTATCCTCCTCTTGATCTTTATTGAGGCTTCATTAATAGTCATGATTGAGTAAATCATTGGCCAGTGTTGATTGATTCAGCCTCCCTTCCCCACTCCCAGAAGTCAGGGAAGTAAGACTGAAAGAATTGGTCTCTTTAGAAACCAGCCCCTCCTTAAGTGTTTTCCAAAGGTCACCTCATTAACATAACAAAAGACACCTTTTCTACTTTTAACACTTAGAAAATTCTAAGAATTCAGGGAGAGGTATGAGCCAAGAATTGTGGAAGAAGACCAAATATATATGAGAAATATATAAATTACAATTTTGTGACTCATATCTTAAATCGAGGCTTAGATATATATAGACATGCTTGATGAATTGGGGTAAGGTGAGGATGTGAAGATAAAAGCTAGATTTTATTTACCCATGAAAGAGAATTCATCATAAAAGTGGAACACAATAAGCCAGACTCAGCACAAGGGCCTAAGAATCAAAGGATGTGGTGAGTCAGGTAGAAGACTAGAAATGCATGAACCCCGCCCGTCCTCCTTATCAAGCCATATTAGTAGACTGTGTGTCTCAGGAGACAAATTATTACATATGTAAACTAATAAAGCTGTCTTTACAAATCAGCAGATTAGGCCAAAAGCAATGATGCTGTGGGACCCTAATATAACCGTGTAACACAGGAGAAGAGGCATTTCTTTTCTAAACTTCATCAAACTACCAAGCCTTCCTTGTGATGTAAAAAAGGAGACTGATTGCTCCAGGCCTATCAGCAATAATAGCAGATTCCTGGAGTAGCAGAACTGATGGTGGTACGTTCAGACCACCAATGACAGTGAAGAGAGAAGGCTTGTCAGTAGCAATAATGACAACAGTCTCTAAAGATCTGAACCAAATGTCCGATCACCAATAGCACACTACCGGGGAATCTGTTACTTTGGTGAAACTAGGCTGGGTCTTGGAGCTGGAATGATTCAGCTACCAATTTAGAGAAGGCTCTTTTGTATATTTACCACATAGGTGGTGCTACACTGAATGCCCTTAAATTAGCTCATTAAATTCTGCAACAATTTTTTAAGAACAGTATATAATCCCTATCTTAAAGATGAGTAACCTAAAGCTTAGAAAAGTAAAGTGACTTGCCCAAAGTCACACAGCTTAGTCTTCTTACTTCTGTTACTTCATATGTTACTTTATGTCCCTTTAACTTAATTGTTAATTTCCCATGCACTTAGCCCCTGGCCTTCTAGCAATGACCTTTTATATAGAGAAGGATTATTTGAAAACATTTTTTTCCCTATAATTATATGTTAAATAAGCAGAACATAATATGGTAAACAGAGAAACCCAAAAGTAAAAATCTGCAAACAAGCACATCAGGGATATACCTGACAAAAAGAAATGTAGCCCAAATTCAGTATTTCAGCCTTTAAATTGTCTGCCAAACATACAAATTATGAAACAGTTTTATAAAGTCAATAGAGCATGCCCATTCTTAATCTCGAACACACTTGGTGTTTTATCTTAAGCAAAGTGCATTTCCAGAGAGCATAAAAATTTGTAGATGACTAAGAATCAGGAGTACAACATACATCCCTTTAGAAACTGTCAAAATTCTACCAATGTTTCCTTTCTGAAAGACAACCTCCAACAAAATAAAGCATCAAAGATGTATGGGACATCTGTTTAAGGGAGGGAGAACTCTACTGAAAATTAATCTAATAAACTGAGCATTGTTAATTTATTTTGTACAAAAGATAACATATATATCAGCTATTTCCTAATGTTCTTAGTTAAACCATTTTAAGAGAACTCTAAACTAGTAGTAACAAGAACAAAATACAAGAAGAAATTCTAGTGAAAGGCCTTTTATTGTCAAAAGCCACCAAGACAAGGTTAGAACTAGGTCTTTATCATTATGGATGGCTGCTGAGTTGACACCTGACAAATGACTTCTAACAACCAATGGTAACAGAAGTCAGGAATATGGAATGAGAATTATTGTCTGCTTGAAAATGAAAATGGTAAAACTTTGTGCTTATTTGTTGTAAGCAGCAAAGTGGGGTGAGAGGGTGGCTATTGACCAACATCCTCATAGAGAAAACCTTGAGGGGCAGAAAACCACTGTTTTGCCAATGGCTTGACCAACCTTGATCTGATAATTCAGACAAGCCAGTGACAGAATCTCCCATGCAACCGAGATACTCCTACTAATTAATTTTTATACAAACTTCCATATGCATTTTTCATGTTATTCTTCTCATAGTCTGTGTTAGTAAAATGGGTATCATCACCACACTTCACAGATGGGGTAACTGAAGCTCAGAGCATCACACAATAGCAGAGGTCTCCTCTCACTTTCTTGTCTTCATCTATTGCCCTTCCCAGGATACTGTCTCCTCCCAAAGAGACTAATCTTTCTCCTCATGTTGTCCTCAGGGATTGGGGGCACAGGGCCTGCAAGTCCACATTCTAGTACACTGCCAAGAAGAAAGAAATGCAGAAAAAGATCTAAATCACAAAGAAGTCATGAAATCTGCCTGGCAAAATATTATTTCTTCAAAAATCTATTCTTTTTTAGAGATGATATTGAAAGTCTATTAGCCATTCTTAAAGACCTGATGAAATTTGCTGAGGGAGAGTAGACAAAAATAAGATAAAGAAAAATCTCTGTTTAAACTTTCTGTAAAGTTACCAAGGAGGAGAATGAATACCAGTGAAAAATCATGGGTTCAGAGTTCAAAAACTGCTAAAAATATCTCTTCTCTGGAAAAAAAAAAAGTTCTAGAAGCAAAGAAACATCAACTTTCTCACTGGGTAATACAAATATCAAGTAGTTTTAGATCACAAGCTTTATACAACAGAAAGGAAAAGCTAGCTAGACTGTTACGTATTTTGACTATTTTCCTGGTACTCTGAGGATATTAATAAGATTTTGTTTGTTATGAATTCGATCCACGCTCCTTTTACCTAAGGGTTCAAAGACCCTCAGGTTATAAATATATCATGTTTCCATTTCCTTCCAGATCTAATTTGCTTCTGTGAACAAATAATCAGTGTTTGTAGGCATGGTCAAAGTGTGGCCCTCACAGAGGCAATGACGACACCACCTGGGAGCTTACCAGAAACGCAAATCATAGGCCCCCACGTAGACCTGCTCAAGGAGAATCTGCATTTTTAACAAGTTCCTCAGGTGGTTTATATGCACTTTAAGTTTAAAAAGCACTGTGTTAGAGGACCTCTAGCTGAGTAGGCAGAATTTTAGGTTATTACTTGCCCAGCTATAGACCCTTACACCCATTCTCAGTGATAGGACAATGGAGAAGTCACTGGCCATCTTAGGATCAAGGATTATTAGTTCCACAAAGTCCTTCTTCATTATCAGGATCCAGGGACATTTATCCTGGCCATCCAGCAAGATAATGACAGAGGCTGTTTCAATCTCATTTCTCTACCTACTGAGGAATTTATCACCTCATTTTTATTGTTTGTCATCCCTGTAATGCGCCTCCTCGCGCTAATCCCCACCTTCCTCAAAATAGGGATGACCAAAATCAAGACTGAAATAGTACATTTATCTTCAATATACACAAAGACTCATACTCCTTCTGGTTACGTTCTTTTCCCTCAACGAGTCAACGTCACCACTATCATTATATTAACCAACAAGATTTAAAGATGAGCAAAGCTCTGGACTTGTACTGAAGTTGCAAAGAAGTTTCAATAGGAATGAAAGTAACAGAAACCAACCATCTATTAAATAAGCATTTCTTGCCAGCAGTGAGCTAAGTAAGCACTTCACTTTTTTAATCCTCACAATATCTCCATAGTCATAACTCACAACAGTAGTGAATTCCATCCTTGATACACTTTACAGACAGGAAAACTGAAGGTAAAAACTGCAGTAACTTGCCCTGGGTCACACGATTAGTGGTGGCTTGAAATGACTGGTAATGTAAAAGCTCTCTTTCCCAAAGGTACTTGCATTAAAAACCTTAATAAAAAGGATGAAATTTCACCAGCCACCAGCTTGAGGGCCTTCTTTTCCCTCTGAAATCACAAGCTCTGCAACAGTGCACTATTTACAAACTTAAAGAGCTATTTAGGGATTAAATCAAGAGTAAAACACATTTCCAGAATCCAAAGTAGGTTCCAACAAGGGTCGTGTCCAAAATTCAAGTCCAGGGTATGTAACAAGATATAATTTACGCAAGGAAAATATCAATTTTCTAATGTAAGGAGGTTCTGTTCCACCAAATGGTTGCCATGCTGTTTTGACTGAGAAGAGGACTTCTGCTAAATAACTTAGGAAAATGAGGCTAGTTGGCTCATTTCTTAATGCCAGTTAACTAATGACTGTATCTTAAAAGTGGTTTATTATAATCTGCTGCTGGAAGTTAGAATTCCACATTTTAACTGAAAATGAAGTATTTTTCCATTGCTTCAGGCAAGTCTTTATTTATTTATTTTTTCTGAGAGAAAAGAAGAAAATTGCTGCCAGGATTAAGTAGGTCTAGAGGAATAATTAGGTATTTTCCCCTGATCATTTAATTGACCACAGTTGACCTCTATGGGAGCCAATTAAATTTTTTTTTTTTCATGAAGAACCACTGACCTATTTTATTCTATTTTCAAGCTTCCCAATATTTGACAAGATAGTGGGGAAAAAAATCTAGTTTGATTATAAATGTTTATGAATCCCTACTTGCTAGAAATTCTAAGACAACTCCAGACATTTTTATGACTGATAATCACTAGCTTTAACATAGAGCATTTCTGCAGTATTGGAGAGATTTCTAAAAGCATGAAATGTAACAATGTTAAATACAGCTAACTGGGATATGAAGACTGTTTCATTTATTTTGTTTTTCCAACAGGGCTTGGCTGACACATTGTTTTTGCAATACACTCAGTGATCCAGAACCAGTGGAAAAAATTAAATGGGAACTGCCTGTCATTTTGTAAACTCAATTTTCAGAGCATTTCGGTGCACTCAACTGGATGAATTAGGTAGTCAGAATATCATGAAATACTCGATTAACCACAGAATGTATTTAATTTTAAATGATAAATATCATCTGCTAAGTGTAAGTGCCAACATATATTGACACATATTACAATCAATATTTTGCTTAGTCAATAAACATTCACTGAAGATGGTGATAGATTTCACACCATAGTAAATACATTAATTACAAGGTCTCTACCTATACAAATAGATCAACAGATTTTAAATTGGATCACAAGATGACTAATGAGAAACAGCCCAAAAAATGGTTCAGCTTCAAAAAAATATTTTCTAGAGAAATACAACTTCCTTTACAAAAAAAAAATTAACTTGAAAATTATTTTTATGTTCAGTAAACCAATGTAGTGTAGGTGATTGGTGCCAAGATACAAAAACCAATTTGCATGTACTGCTGAGAACATAAAAGATCTAACATTAAATCACTCTTAATAATTGAAAAAGCTTTACCCTTAAAGAATATGAACACAAGGTAAATGGTTGTTTGCAAACATTTCTATTTGTGTTTATAAATAGTAGCTTCACATATTTCCAATAGGGCTGGTTTAAGACAAAATATGCTTACATGCTTTCTTGTGAACATTGAGAAAACATGTTATGGCTTTAGTTAATAAATAAAATAGTTAATTATTTATTCATTTCATTTTTATTTATACTAAAATCATAATCTGTTAAATCATGATTGAGAAAAATGAATCAGGTGGCTCACATCTGTACTGAGGATAATCTGAATAGTTCATAGAGCCATTTTAAGAAAGGCAACTATGGCATGGATTGCTTCAGACTTTAAGCAACACACATTCATGTCCTATCGATTTTCTCTCTTGATTAGGCCCTAGCATACCTTGTTAACACACATTTTGGAACTTTAGCAGGTTTTATCCACTTTTGAACTTCAGTTTGATGAGTACTAGTTATATTTTATATGAGACATAGTTAAGGGACAACTCATGAAAATTAGCCTGAAACAGAGCTCAGTCTAGAACTGCAGCAAACCGTACTAGTTACAGATCTCTCTATGGTTCTATGGTATTGTTATAGAATTTAAATGAATGGGACAATATTTAAAGCTCAGGTCAAACTGATAAAACCATATCAAAGAAGCAGACTTGAATTCTAAGGAAAGACAGCCAAAAACTTGGCAAATCGCTTTTGGTTTGATTGGTCCAATTACATCTTGACAGTTACATTTTTAATAGTGAGTAATATTCAATTTAATACATATTTTGAGCACTATATGGTATTCAAAGATGAAAGCAAGGCGATTGGCCTCTGAGGAAGAGAATAAAAAAATGAAGATAAAGAAAATGCTATATTTATTGAGTCCTCACTATGACCAAGACACTTCCAAACATTTGTTATGATTTAATACATAAAATAAGATGAAACTGTTAATATGCATTTGTGTGTAATTGGTAAAAGATGGGAAAGCAGTAATGTCCTAATTAAGTATCTGGCATTTAGATTTACTTTAAAGATGGGTTTGACTTCAGAATTAGAAGAAAAAGATGGAATTCCAGGAGGATGAAAGTACATGAGTAAGGCTGACATGCAGCAGAAATCATAAGACGTACTCAGGAAACAGACTTTTATGGTTTAACTATACCACAGGCATGTTGGGGCAAAGGAGAAATTTTTTTTAAATGATTTATGTTTATTGGGGCAATATTGGTTAATACAATTACATAATTTTCAGGTGTACATTATAATTTGACATCTATATATTCTATTGTGTGATTACCACCCAAACTCCAGTTTCCTTCAGCTACCATATATTT